>JACEEZ010002597.1:0-50000 GCA_016584305.1 Chionoecetes opilio | reverse complement strand
CTGTTGAAGGAACCGATCGTTTCACATCACCTTCCTCATACTGTTTATTGAGATGGAGTATAAAGCTGCAGTGTCTGGTGGGGTATTCCTCGAGTATCGGGCTGTTTGTGCCGCCACACACGGGGCGGGAGTGCAGGGTCTTGCTAACGCCTGAGTGTGAAGCAGCAGCAGCAGCAGCAGCAGTAGTGAGGGAGGCGCCAGGCGAGGCTGCTGCAGCTGCACGCAGGCGGGCGGCGACAGAGTTGCGGTGGGCTGGGTCGACAAACTTCACGGGTGAGATGTTCCCAGCGACACGGCGGCCAGAGGGTGAGGGGCTGAGGGCTGCTGCCAGTCACCGCGCCGCGCCCCTCCCTCCCTTTTCCACACCTCCCTCCCTCCTATCTCCACACCTCCCTCCCTCCTATCTCCCCGCCATCCTGCCTCTCTTCCTGCCTTCGTGCTAAAGGAGAAAGCTGTTCGTGATGGCTGTGCTTTCTGGGGAAATTCAGGGTTACTGCACGTCCAGAGTGGTGGGTCGCGGGGCTCCGGGAGGCTCCGGGACGCCACCGCGACGGGGCGGACAAAGAGAGGCACGGCGGCATCCTCCCTGGGACTCCGCCAGGGCGCCGCCCGCCTCGACGTGGCGAAGTAGTGATTCTTCTTCAGGCACGGGGGGGGGGGGAGTGGTACGGAATAGTAGATTGGATGCTTGCCTCTCCGCCGCTAGAGGACTCGCGTGACGCGCCTTAGCGACAGGGGCAGCTGGCAAGCACGCTCTATATAAGCTTTTCTGCAGGTGGAAAGCATGTCCACATATTTTGTCGAACTTTCGGTGCCAGAACTGAGCTCTATCAAGAAGGGAAGAGTTGTGGTGACGCTATATTGGTGTGATGGGGTGCTATCGGAGGTGTGGGCTTTGTAATTCTATCTTTGATAGGTTTCTATCTTGTACACTGAGTTTGATGTAATTTTTTTAGAAGCCCAGATGACCTGCCCCAATAGTTACTAACCAGCCATGTCCTTACAGATGTGCTGACGGGTACATGGGCCAGCGGTGTGAATTCAAGGACCTGGACGGGTCGTACCTGCACACGCGGGAGAAGGTGCTGCTGGAGACCGCGTCTATAGCCGGGGGCGCCACGGTGGCCTGCGTGCTGGTGTTCGTGGTGCTGTTCGCTGTGTACGTGTTCATGCAGAAGGACAAGGAGAAGCGCTGCAGGTGAGGACAGCTTCAGGGAGGAGGCTGAAGGTTGGGGTGACTGTTGAACCTTATGTCA
Organism: Chionoecetes opilio; assembly: GCA_016584305.1. NCBI lineage: Eukaryota > Metazoa > Arthropoda > Malacostraca > Decapoda > Majidae > Chionoecetes > Chionoecetes opilio. The sequence continues at coordinate 48,744 of JACEEZ010002597.1, read as the reverse complement.
GGGCAGCCATTGGTTCCATCACCTTGCATAGTCTTTCATTAAGTATACGTACTCAGTAGTGGCAAATAGAGAAAGCACAGGGAAGATAAGGTTGTTCATCTCAGGTGTGAAAGAAAAAGATGATAAACTATGTAGGCATGACTTGTGGCATATAAAGAAAAATATTGAAAATGATATGTAGCCTGGTGTTGACTGAGAAGGTGCAGGAGGAAGGACAAGTAGAGTCTTAAGATGGATAATGAAGGAGATGAATATAGAAGTACATATTGTAGTCTAGAAAACTAAATTGAGATAAAAGTTATTAGAGCGCGTAATGAATATGTATAATTACGTTGGTGTGGGATCCCGGCCTGGGCTATCCGTGCCTCCTGTCTCTGTGTCTGTGTTTACCAAGTTTTTACATAACCCCTTCACAACCAGATCTTTCATTTGCTATATAAAATCGTCTGTTGTTAGCCATGAAATTACGAAAAGTAACTAAATATATCAAATTAGTTAGTGGAAAAGGATACTAAATAGGTCATATCTATAAAATACTGCTTATAATCATTAAGATCGTCTAATAATACCCAAATTACAATGGAAATTACGTTCTGGGCCTCAAGGGGTTACATAAAGTGTGTCTTAAGAGTTGAGGGATTATAATCTTTTGTCTGCATAGTCCTCTTGGAGGAATGCATGGAAGAATTGGGCAAATAATTATACATTGTGTTTTTTTTATGTGAGCTCAATTTACATGACACAGAGGTTATATAATGCAAATATTTCATCCTGCCACTGTTGTCACTGGGGGAATACAATGAGCCTTTTTACTCTCGGGCCATAGAATGATCATTATTGTTTCTATTATGCATTGTATATGCAATTGTGGTTCTTGACGAAAGGAATGCTGTTAACAGAATGACCTCGTAGGGTGCCAAAACTCTCTCCTTTAATTTTAATCAACCATATTTAAAGTATGCCTACAGACTTTAGAAAATGTTTTATGAGATTATTATGTTCTGTATAATTTGTAGGTGGCATAATGGTAAATTAAAATAAACAGGCTTGGAATGACTTATGTTTGTGTTGCCTTTCAGGGACTTGGACGACGGACGTGACAGCGACCAGCAGCCATTCTCAGGCTACAAACACCCTCGCCCGGAAATAATACGAACGATAACCAACCCTTACGCCCGCACCATAGAGGTAAGGCTCCCAGCTGCCTCACAACAGGGAGGCCCCATCATGTCATAACTGCTATATTTTTGAAGCCACATTGGCCTCACTTAGTTTGAAGCTGAAAAATATACGTATATTAATTTCATATTCGATAAGAATCATAATCAGCACAACTATTCGCCGGCTTACGACCTACGCAACTTTCGACTGTTCGATTTTACAACCAGCGGTAAATGCTGATAATTGTGCAAAAAAGATTTTTTTTTTTTTTTTTTCTTTTTACAGTTGTGCATATAGCGCCTGTAGGCAGTGACTAAGGCCCGGATGGCAGGCCCTGGAGGTTCACTTTAGAGCTGTGATGGTTGGCCCTCGCCCGTGGTGGCGCAGGCAGGAGTTTTATAGTGATGCCTGTGATTAGAGGCTCATGTCGCCCCCCTGTGTCCTCCGATGCACTCGCAATCGAAGGTAGAGTTAATGAGCAGGGCATGTGGGTGCTCTTAGACTACTCGACGGTGCAGAAAGACTTTGGTTCTCATTGGGGATCGAACTCGGTGATACGATGGTTATAACAATAATGAACAATGAAAATGTTGATAAAATATGACTTAGAGATGATTATAATATCATTACATATTATTTTATCATTCTGCTTGCACCACCACGGGCGAGGGCCAACCATCACAGCTCTCAAGTGAACCTCCAGGGCCTACCATCCGGGTCTTAGTAGTCACTGCCCACAGGCGCTATAGGCACATTTATTATTATTTTTTTCTTCTTTTTCTATATATATATATAACAGGCCGACTTACGTCCAGTTCTACTTACGACCGGTCGGTCGGAACCAATCACGGTCGTAAGTCGACCACTCGGTGTATATTATATTCTGACTGTTTGCTTTTATGACTATATGTGCATACTTAGATGAATCTCTTCACTGTCCACAGGAACTCAGCTACGTGGAAGTGCAGCCCTCAAAGCCTGTCAGCAGCCCAGGGGACAAGAAAGAGGCCATTATCTCCCCCAGTGTGCCTGGCAGCAACACTTGCAGCCCCAGCAGCAGCAGCCCCTCATAGTGACACAGAGGCCTCACACCCCACCCCCACCCCCACCCTCACACATCTGTTGCTTTGTGAATGTTACGTGCATGACCCAGAGGACGTTATTTGAGCCTTTACTTACTGCACAGAGTAGTGTGAACTTCTCTTGGTGCTTACTAAGTACTCATCCAACCTAGATGTCTGATTTTGTTAGCTTAGGAGGAATTATTGAGTAGCATGTATGTGGCTGGCTACTCTGGCCAACCAAAATGTAGACAGACACAAAATTTTATGTTCTCTCCATGTGAGTGGGTGAAAGGCGTTGAGCCCAGTGCACAGCCTGCGTTGCCTCTGATGGTGAATGTGACACATACTCAGTTATCTCAAGATGCTGTCTTTTAGATTCAGAGTAATATATATAATATTTTAGTGTCTACCATATATATGGTCTGCCTTGTGTACATATGGATAGCAGTGTTCTTCAAGGTGCCTGTCTGCACACATGCCCTCCATAAGTAGGCATAAGGGCCGCTTTAGTTATCACAAACATCCACTGTCTCGTGTACCAGGCCAGGCCTTGCTTCATCCCAGGGTGGAGGGGGTACCGTGAGTATACTTCTTGTGTCACAACCGTCCAGATGGTACTTATGTAATTTAATTTATGTGTAGAATCCAAAGATTAACAGCATTCATTTATGTAGCCTTTTATGCTTGTATCTAAAGGTTTAGGTGCACAGTTTATTTTCTTATGTGTATTTCTCATTTTCTTTACATGCTGTGCTTTGATTTTGTATCACTGTACATTCCCAGCTTAACAGTTACCCTTATGTAAGGGTCTGGCAGGCCGTTAGCCACCTATTCCAGACAATTCCATTAGGTCCGTTCCAGTGCTGTGGACTCCAGTAGTGGTCGTCTATTCAGGACATCTGCAAACTGACAGTGAAATAAGTTTTGAGGTTTGCCTTAGAATCAGTGTGACAGTACACAGTGTCATTGTGGCCAGAGTGACCATTATACTAAAGAGTTGACTGCACCTACCATAGTCTCCAATGCCAGGGTCAAGTACTTCAGGATCATTTCAATAGGATACTTCTCAAAACGAGTCTTGTCTCTTACCTCAGTTAGTCCTTCATTTTTCCCCCTCATGGTTGTTGATAGAGCGAGAATGCTCTAGATCTAGAGCATTATTTAGACTCCCTGACGTGGGGCAGTGTACGTGTGTTTTGTTATTTATCTGTGTTTGTGTTTAGCACTGCCAGCCAGCCAGCCAGCATTATACATCATTACTTTGTACTATGGATTTCCAGTTTTAGGTTAGGAAGACAGTGTACATATTGTAAAGAAGCCAAACAGAACTGGGGATGAGGTTGCCAGAGTTGCTGTGTGATGAACTTGATGTTGCTTCATGTTTCCACTGATTAGTGCATTTAGCTCCCTTCCTCTTCATTTTTTCCCGTGTAACTCTGGTAACTTTTCCTGGAGGAGCTATATAGTGCTTAGTTTGTAACATTTGTACATAAAACTAGCAAATTATTTGCTTACTGCTGTTCAGCTTTTTCTGTAAGATTCCTTGATTTTGTTCTGTAACTTTTGATTATTCTTGATAGAGTATTGATTATTGCAAAACATTATATATTGTAAGGTCATATTCCCAAGTGAGTGAGTCACGCTGAGCACTGCTGCCACATTAATATACCTCGCAAGTTGTTCTGGGTATGAAGATGTTTTTATTATCTTGTAGTTCTTGCATCTTTATGAAGGATGTACTATTTCTCAATTATTTTTGTTGTTATGTTTCACTACTTAGCACTGTTCTTGCTTATTGGTGCTCATAAGCTGCTGGCATTGATTTTATTGGATGGAAAGTTGCAATGTTTAGAGGCTGTTTCCCTTCATACTGAGAACAATTTAATTAGTAGCAGTGCTCAAGGTGATGATAATTCTTTGGGTCAATAGTGTCAAGATTCCCTGGAACTGCATATCAAATTCTTAGCGGTTAGTTACTGCAGTTGTGAATGGGCATAATACAGCTTGTGAAGGTTCCTATCGTGGTGTAATTATAATTTTTTAAGGGTATTTTCCTGAGGCAACTTGTGCTCAGTATGTCACAAAGGTGGTCTACTAACATACGTTGTTCCCTTGAGGAGTAATGTTAGTAGCCTTTAGTAATCCACCCTATTTGCGTGCTTGTCAGTCAGTGTAAAGCTTCAGTATTTTCTTGCCTCTCCCCTTGGTCATGATGATACCTGGCTTCCATGTTGACCCCTGAGGAATAGTACTTAGTTGCCAGCCTTGCGACGAGGCGTTGCTGTTGACGCACTGCAGTGTTGTAAGGTGTGTTGTGTCCAAAGAGTCAGTCCCAGTAACCACCCTTGCATTGTTTGCATCAGTAGAGCCTTTCGTTTGTAGCAAGCTAGATGGAGCAACATGAAAAAAACTGAGCCACAAAATAGTATTTAACATTCAGTAAATGCAGAATCCACATTGAAGGGATAGGGGCCTTTGGTGTTTCTCTTGCCTCACTACCTCTGATATGCCTTGCTAGTCCACAAAAAGCAGCTTTAACATCATATGCAGATACTCAGCCCTGCACACTGTGTAGGGTTTGCACTTTAGTTGTCACTACACCATTTTACAGTATTTCTTCCCATAGGGCCAAGAAACCATTTAGGAAGCTATAATGAAGTTTCATAATTTTAGGTAACCACAAATATTATATTTTCTTGCTTCCCTGTACCTTACTCCGAGGCTATTTGGTAACTTATGTTTGATGTGGATCTTTTTTTAAGAAAAGTGGAAGTTTCTAGATGTATTAGATCATTGTTTTTTTTTCCAATCCAGTTTGTGGATTTCCCAAAAATGTTGAGGCATATTTCTCAAATGAGCTGAGTAAAAGTTGTATATCCTTGCCTTGACCGTTTGTGTAGTGCTGTAGTTCAGACTATTACTTACAGTACCATAGGTTACTGTCTTTGTGAATGTATTCCAGAATGATAAAAAGATACTAAATTTATCAGGCATAGGCAAAATTTCTTAGTTGTGAAATGAGAGGCAGAGTTTATTTTTGTCAGCATTTCCAAAGATTGAGTTGCTGTTGCCTCACCTACACACATTCTTAGAGAAGCAAGTAATGTTAATGTGCTTCTGTGCGCCACCGGTAGACTAAAGTGCACCTCTGGATTCTGTTTTCTCTTGTCTCAGTAAGACTAGAGTGCATTAACGCTTCTGGCTACTGAGAGGCACCAAGCTAGCGGGTTGTACTACTGAATTAGAAAATAATCGATGAATGTAGATTAACATGTCATATAAGCAGTCTTGTGTTTTATGATTTTTTATGTAAAAACAAGAATCCCTCATACATTTTTTGAAGATTAAGAATAATGTTTTGATTCCAGTTGATTGTAGCTTTATTAACAAAAGGGACTTGGAAATGAATGATAGCAGCTGATTGTACAGGAAAATGAAACAATATTGTTATCTAGTGTATTTTATTTTATCAAGTTACTGTCCATAGATGAAATAAAGAATTTGTTACAGCAGGCATTTGCAGTTTCCTTTTATAAACATTGAAGTAGGCTGCATTGTGCAATTGTAGGATCTGGACATAGAATCTTTGTAAAAATAGGCAAAAAAAAGCCTATCTGGCGACTGGCACATCTTTATGTATTTAAAAAAATCCTTAAAATCTCGGGTATTTTCAGACATATTTTAAGCTGTTAATGATTTTTCTGTCATTCCCCTTTTTAGGCATTAAATCAATCAATCCTTACTTTATTAAGTTATTTTTACGCATTTTTGCCTAATGGCTCAGTGGTCAACTCCATTCTGCCCTCTCGTTGCCTGATGACGTCACAATCACAATGCAGATTTCCTTGCAATATCTAAGAGTAAGGAAGGGTAAGTTGGGGTATAATGGTTATATTACATTATTACTCATAATAAAGGCATAATTTACACGACAACTGGATGAAAATATACTGATTATAGTTTCCCCGCAGCCTCCGCTATTATAAAATCAAAACAAGGTCGCGGAAAATTTCAACGTCGAGTGAGTTCTCAGCTCGTATTTCGACGATAATTCCGGTCAACGACAGTTCCTGAAAGTGCCACCTCGACCTCTCAATCCTCTCCTCTGTACCCTGCCAGCCTCTCCCCACCCTACCTCTATCTATGAACAAGAAGACTGTATGAGGAGGGAGACTTGGAAGAGTGCCGGTAAAAAGGCCGCAACTGTACCATTAAGCCTCCCACACCAAGGCCAAGACTTAAAGGTTTGTTTACACGTGTTGCAGCATCATCCATTTTCCTTATTAAAGGCTGCCACAGGCCTAGACTGTGCTTTGCTGCGCTGCTGAGTGGAAAGGCAAGGGAAACATGGTATCGTCAATGAGTGACGTATATACATATTCTCACTGAGGCATTGTGGAAACTAGCGTGAGTGGGAGGCAGAGCACAGCCGCATTCTTCTAAAAACTATTCGATCATACGACATTAAACAATACGAACATGTACGTACAGAGTGAATGGAAACTGAACGATCCATATTTTTCACAGCCCATGACAGGCTCTATATTTTTTGTTTCCGCCACTAGAGTCGCGATTCATTAGTCAGCCAATGAGTCCTTTATTTTTGCTAGAAAGATGGAAGGAATTTGAATCAGTCTATCGCTAGATATGGCTTGTGACGGGTGTGTCTTGACCGAGGTCCGCATCATCCAGCTCTACCTGGACGACGACGTAAAGGCCTTGCAAACCTTCGAAGACCACGGTATCATACCAACTACGCGGAAATGTGGTAACTGCGGTCAAACGCTGACAGTGAGCAAAGACGGGCGTGCTTTCGCTGCCACAAACGTTTTCGGTCCAGCCCAAAGCGTGAGGAACGTTGTGGTTTTTTTGCCTCACGCTTTCAGGGTACGTGGCTGGAAAGGGTGAAACTCTCTCCCAGTGTGAACTTACTGTTCTTGAACGCGATTCTGAGGAAGTACTACACTCAGCAGTACTTCCACGTCAACTTTGGCCTCGCTGAGAAGACGGTGGTTGCCTGGAGGAGGCACTGCTTCGAGGTGTGTGAGAAGTGGATGGACGACCAGGAACCTATTGGTGGCCCGGGGAAAGTGGTGGAAATAGATGAACATCTGTTCGGCAGGCCCGGTCGCGGCGGAGTAGTAGTGGATGGAGTGTGGGTGTTTGGGGGCATAGACCGGGAGACAAAGAGCAGATTCATTCTCCCCGTGGAAAAAAGAGACGCTGCCACCCTCATCCCGCTGTGCCAACAGTATATCCTTCCTGGCACTACGGTCTACAGTGAAAAAGCCTACAGTGGCCTCAACGATCTGGACTTTACCCACATGGTCGTGAACAACTCTGGCCACTTTGTAGGTCCGCGGCCCCACACCAACAACATCGAACGGCTCTGGAATGACATTAGGAGCTGGGTGGTCAAAGTTGGGAAAAAAGACAACTATAGGATGTATAGGCAGATCTTCGCCCGGTACATGTTCTACCACAGCCACCCCGACCCAACCACCATCTTCCACGACTTCCTCCGGGAAATCGCTCGCTGCTTCCCTCCACCTGAGTAGGTAAGAATGAAAAAATAATTCAGTATGAATTAGAACTGTTAACATTAAAGTGATCAATAACACCAAACGTTAGGTTAGGTTATTCCTGCCCCGTTAGAAGGTTAGGTTAGGTTAAGCTTAAAGCTAAGGTTTATGGAACTCTCGCCGAAACACCAACCGAGAACTCTCGCCGACAGTGGAACACTCGCCGACGTGGAATTTTCAGCGACAGTTCCACTTGTGATCGATGAAAAAAAAAATAAAGGCTATTTCAGTATTTGACACAAACATTTTCGGTCAATTTATAGTTTCACCCAACCAACGATTTTCTGATGCGCCTTATGTTTTTCTGGTGTGTTTTTATGTGTTTTGAATGAATCTGCTAACCGTTTCTGTCGCAATTTTTTATTTTTTTATTTTTTCTTTTTTTTTCTTTTTGCAAAAATGAAAAAAAAGAACCTAAACCTAACCTAACCTTACCTATACCTAACCTAACCTAACCCATACCTAACCTAACCTAACCTATACCTAACCTAACCTTTACCTAACTAAAAAACAAAAAAACAACTGACCTTTATCTACCTAAAAAAATTGCGACAGAAGCGGTTAGCAGATTCATTCAAAACACATAAAAACACACCAGAAAAACATAAGGCGCATCTGAAAATCGTTGGTTAGGTGAAACTATAAATTTTCCACATTTTCGCTTGTCCCAAAGCAATAAAACTGCCGTTTGGCATTGGTAACGTAACCTGCCTAAATGGGGGAGGGGCCTGCGCCTCCCCAGACCCCCTGCTCGTTCACTAACCCAACCTGGACAGTGGACATTGGTTAACTACCCAACCTAACCACATAACCCAGCCTAACTGTTCAGGCTATTGCTGGTATCAAGATCCGCCTCACTCGTCACCACTCCAATTTACTGCTAAATTATTAGTCCTGGAGGGAAAATGTATAGAAGTAAAGCACTAGTTTATCACTGACTATTTGTGGCAGTGTGGGAGGCATTCTCCCAGGGGCAGGGACGCACAGCTTTTCTGTGAAGTGCATTTTTTTCAAAGTGCATTTTTGTAGAAGTGCATTTTATTCGAAGTGCAAAAATTTGCATTTCTATAATATTCATATATTCTTATATTCATTATACTCATAAATAAATTGAAAATTATCCTGTAAAAATTTAAAGGTCTCTTGGCTGGGCTAAGCCCCCAATGTTTCAAGATCCTAAATACACCTCTGCTTCCGCCTCACTCGTCACCACTCTCACTAGTTTATCAGTGACTATTTCTAGCAGTGTGGGAGGCATTCTCCCAGGGTCAGGGACGCGCATCTTTTCTGTGAAGTGCATTTTTTTCGAAGTGCATTTTTCCAAAGTGCATTTTTTTCATTTGAAATTTTAGACGACAGTTCCACTTGTAATAGATGAAAAGGAAGAATAAAGGGTATTTCATTATTGGACATTACATTTTTAGCTTGTCCCAAAACACTGTAAAGCTGCAGTTTTATACAATAAATGGACATTAGGTAGTACGTGCCCTAACCTAACTGTTTAAGCTTTTGCTGGTATTTAATTCCTAAATGCAGCAACACAGGTAAAAGCTGCTTAAATATATATACAGGTACCTTTCGCTTTATGCGAGTTTAAATTACACGTTTTTGGATTAACACGATGTGGAAAATGGATTTTTTCCCTTCAAATTACGGTTTTTATTTGGAATAACGCAATATGCTCCAAGTAAAAAAATGCACAGCTGGTGCAGTGTCACAGAGTGGCCACCAGATGCCACTTGCTTTCCCGCACATTTGCTATCCCACAGTGTCACCCAGTTTAAAAAAAGAAGTTTTCATAGTCTCACACACCAAATTCCATGTCCCAGGAATGAATCATTTAGATTTTAAGGATCACCTGAAGAGCTGTCACCCCAGAATGTCCACCTGAAGATCCGTCACCCCAGGATATCCCACCTGAAGAACCGTCACCCCAGGATATCCTACCTGAAGAACCGTCACCCCAGGATATCCCACCTGAAGAACCGTCACCCCAGGATATCCCACCTGAAGAACCGTCACCCCAGGATATCCCACCTGAAGAACCGTCACCCCAGGATATCCCACCTGAAGAACCGTCACCCCAGGATATCCCACCTGAAGAACCGTCACCCCAGGATATCCCACCTGAAGAACCGTCACCCCAGGATATCCCACCTGAAGAACCGTCACCCCAGGATATCCCACCTGAAGAACCGTCACCCCAGGATATCCCACCTGAAGAACCGTCACCCCAGGATATCCCACCTGAAGAACCGTCGCCCCAGCCCACAGTGAATATAATTTATAAAATTTGAATAACAAAAATATTCCTTTGTGTTATGCACTGTGAAAGTTTAAAGAAAGAATAAAGAGTAATATACAGTAGTAATACATATACAGTGTTCCAAAATACAAAATACATATACTTTACACAGTATTCCAAGATACAGTACGTCATAGACCACTGTATACCTGGACTGCGCACGGAATATCTGCCTGTTGCACATGGGTCTGAACTTGCCCTGAAGTCGGAGGGCCGCTCGGATTCATATACTATATATTATATATACGCATCATATAGACTGGTTTATCAGTATATATGATATAGTCTACTGTAATCTTCGTAAATATTTGTTCTATAATATTATCAAATAAAAAACAGTAAAACACGCTAAAGAAATGCCATTACGAGACTCTGAAGAAATATGCATGAACTTAATATTCACTTCAACTCTTCGCCATTTAAAATTTTGCGAGTCAACTTTAATCATGAAGGGGTATCAATAGAAGTGCAGTTTTATTAGCTTTCCATTGATGTATTTCGTTTTCTGATTAATGAATTACCCCCATGCATAAATTAGCGTTAACTAAATAAATAAAATCATCAATCGGGTAATTTTCCCGATTGATGAGGTTATTTATTTAGTTAACGCTAATTTATGCATGATGCTAATTCATTTATCAGAAAACTAAATATATAAGTAAATAAATAACATCATAAATCGGGAAAATTACCCGATTGATGATTTTATTTATTTATTTAACGCTAATTTATGCATGGTTCTAATTCATTTATCAGCTAACAAAATATATCAATGGAAAGCTAATAAAATTGCGCTTCTATTGATACCCTTCATGATAAAAGCTGACTCGCAAAGTTTTAAATGGCGAAGAGTTAACCCTTTCGTGTAATTCACGTACAAATGACGTCTTTGAGCGTCATCCAAAAATAATATTTTAAAATATTAAAAATCTTAAAAAGCGCGTGGTTGACGTGAGATTCACTTGACCGTTGGAGGGAATTACAATATATTATATTAAAATATATTTTGTATAATATAATATTGTATAATATTATATTATACAATATATTTATTAAAAAAAAAACCTTATACGCTATCTTTCACTTCGTTGTATGGCTTTATTTTTGAGCGAATTACAATATATTATACTTCATTGGAAAGGAAATTTATTCAGCTATGTCATGGAATGTAGAAAAATCTTTATGATGATAAGTTGATTTTTGGCATATTATTTTTTGCCACAAGGTGTTATTATTTTTTTTTTTTCACTTCTAACTCGAGGTTTTGTAAGTTATTTTCATGCTAGCGTATTTTTTGAACCTTGTATGATATAGGAAATTATCTTAGCTTAAAAACGAAACATAATTGAACTCGATACCTTTGATAGTTTAGTTTCTAGACGCGGTGGAAGTACAACTTTTTTCCCGCTCGTGACATTTCGGGTGACAATGGGTTTACGCGGGACAACAAAAAGTGAATGACAATGGTGACGTGAAAGGGTTAAGTGAATATTAAGTTCATGCATATTTCTTCATAGTCTCGTAATGGCATTTCTTTAGCGTGTTTTACTGTTTTTTATTTGATAATATTATAGAACAAACATTTACGAAGATTACAGTATATCATATATACTGATAAACCAGTCTATATGATAGTTCATAGACCACTATATCTCTTTGTCGGCCGCTATGCAGCTTGTAATTTCAAAACATTGTCGGTGAACAGTCCAGGTATACAGTGGTGTATGAGTACATCTATAATATATAAGTGAAAGTGTGTGTGTGTGTGTGTCTGTCTGTCTGTCTGTCTGTCCGTCCGCTCTGGGTGCCGCCCCCTGTGGCGGAATCCCCTCATATGGCACAGTTTTGGAATCGGGTCGACCAAGGGAAGGTTTTAAGCCCATTTATGAGATGATCCGATCACTTTTTTTTTTTTTTTTTTTTTTTAGCAGCCTATTAGCGAGAATTGTGAAAAAAAGTGGGTTGCGAGAATTGAGGAAACCTTGAAGTAGGGTGATGGGTAATGGGTGAGTGAATGGGTGGGGTGATGGGTAATGGGTGTGTGGTGTGGATGGGTGTGGGGTGATGGGTGATGGAATAGGTGGGGGGTGATGGGTATGGGTGAGTGAATGCGTGTGTGGGGGGGGTGATGGTTAATGGGTGAGTGAATGGGTGGGGGGTGATGGGTAATGGGTGAGTGAATGGGTGGGGGTGATGGGTAATGGATGAGTGAATGGGTGGGGGGTGATGGGTAATGGGTGAGTGAATGGGTGGGGTGGTGATGGGTAATGGTATGGAGTGAATGGGTGGGGGGGTGGGTAATGGGTGAGTGAATGGGTGGGGTGTGATGGGTAATGGGTGAGTGAATGCGTGTGTGGTGATGGTTAATGGGTGAGTGAATGGGTGGGGGGTGATGGGTAATGGTGAGTGATGGGTGGGGGGTGATGGGTAATGGTGAGTGAATGGGTGGGGGGTGATGGTTAATGGGTGAGTGAATGGGTGGGGGGTGATGGGTAATGGGTGGGGGGTTGATGGTATTTGGGTGAGTGAATGGGTGGGGGGTGATGGGTAATGGATGAGTGAATGGGTGGGGGGTGATGGGTAATGGGTGAGTGAATGCGTGTGTGGTGATGGTTAATGGGTGAGTGAATGGATTGGGGGTGATGTGAATGGGTTGGCGTTAATATACATTTCTACATCCATGATTTCATGAAAGTTAGAAGGGGCTATCTGGAGAGTCTGTGTTTGGTGGGCCGAAGGCCCACCAATAGCCCTCCGCAGGAGCTAGCCAAAAAGTCCGCCCGGAGGGCGGCTTTGTGGCTAGTGATACATATTAAACAGGGTACTGAACAGCAATTTGTTGGCATAAAATTTGAAGAGGATTATCAGAAAAACGATCATGCCATATGAATTCCTGAAGGTAAAAATTTAAAAAGCTTCGTTTGCAGCCATGCATGGTCTTGATGCAACTCTTGTGTTTGTTCCAATATGATTCAATCGTCTGTGTGTGTGCACACCAGTATTCACATCCACAACATTGACTGAGTGGTTTACAGCTCTGTGCGTGTATCCAAGACCAAGACCACTTGGAAGATGAAGTCAGGTCAGGTCTTGACCCCACCTGAAGAACTGTCACCCCAGGATATCCCACCTGAAGAACCGTCACCCTGCCAAACTCTGGGGTGACGGATCTTCAGGTGATCCGATTTTAAAGCTATGTGTACGTACATTATCATGGGAAAATTATGTTCACATTACGCAAAATTTACTTTACGCGAGGTCTCCAGGGACACAACCCTCGCGTAAATTGAGAGGTACCTGAATTGGGTACTGTAATATCAAGAACTGGAACTGCAGAAGAAAATAGGAACACTTGTCAACGTGAAAAGTTGAAACACTCGTCGACGGCGACGAGAATTCCTGAAGGTGAGTTACAGGACCGGCACCGTTTTGGAAATCTGTAACTCTCTGCTATCACAGATGCAGATATTCCTTCTATGTTTAATTATGTGTTAGACCTTCGTAAGGTGAGAGATATGCTTTCGAGTAATTTTGGAAGTCTTGGGATGCTGCAAGGGAAGGGCAGGAAAAAGTTGTGGGAAGGAGAATCCATCACAGCCTCTCTCTGTCATAGCTGATCTGACACTGGTGCGTAGGTAAACCTGTGCCGATAGAAGCCAACACTCAGGACTGAGCTGCTGGACTTATAATGACTCTTTTACATACTTGCAGCATTTGAGCTGAAATTAGTCAACATTATATAATTATGTGGCTTGCCATGTATTTTTTCCCGACTCTGGATTGAGGCAAAACAAAATAATCAAATAAAAGCCTAACTTTTGAAATATAACTGGATGTTGTGCAGCGCCACGAGGCCGGTGAGGGGGCAAACTCCATGGCTCGTAGCCTAGGCCTATCTCAATCTACTGTCTCTACTATATTCAAGAATGCAGACAAGGTTATGGAGGCTGGGCAGAACACCACAACTTTGTCTGCAAAACTTTTTACAAGACATCATGAGCTGATTATGGAGCAGCTAGCTAGCTTAATATTGATTACAGTGACACGTGGAAGTCTAGGACGGCCTGCCAACGCATCCCCATTTAACACAGGCTATAACATTTGGTTCGTTTAACGATTGTTCACTTAATTAAGGATCGATTTTTCAGAAATGCCTCCCAATCGTTAAGTGAGAGAAACTTGTACAGAGTTTTATTCATTTCACATTCCCTCCAGCCATGGCCCGGATATTCCAAAATCAGGATAAACAAGTTGAGGTATTTTCTTTTCTCCTTCAGCAGCATGCAGAAGGTGGGTGGACACATGCGCCGGCGACTGGCTGGTCCCTCGGGGGGGAATGTTTTCACTGCGCTGTGCTTGGCCAAGGCACCCCACCCCTGCTTCCCCACAGCACACCTCGCCTTACTGCCAACCAGGCAATGCTCTAGTAGGCATCAGTCACTTACCTTATAAACAATAGTCTCAAGAAATTGATTGTAAATTATTTTGTTGACCGTACACCGAAAAATGCATCAGGTCTACCTAACCTTGTGATTAAATTTCATATTCAGTTAAGAAATTATTCTCTGGGATTGAAATTTCATGGTAATGAATTTATGCTCCCTACTAAAAGTATGTGAGGGTAATTTCTACTCTCATTACAAACATTGAGAGCAATATTGAGTTTATTAACAGCAGCATGAGGTTTGAGAAAACATATTTACATATGATTTGAGGCAAATACTAACTGAATATTGCTCTTATTACACCTTGAACTTTGTATTGGTATGTAGCTACGTACACTCAAGTAAATGTATCGTAATGGATGAAATTCTATCTTCTGCCATTTTCTTTATATTGGTTTTGTACCAAATAGATGATAATGAGGTGGGACAAATACTTGATGGGTGTCTCTCTCCCAGCACAAGATGGTCCGCTCTCAGGGGTCAGGATTATTGACCTGACCCGCATCTTGGCCGGACCCTTTGCCACCATGGTCCTCAGTGACCTGGGGGCCGAGGTCATCAAGGTAATGCAGACTCAGCGGTTTCATGAGTTTTGTTTTTTCTGTCTCAAGGATCACAGCAAATGATGTAACAGTTTCCACTGACAGGGAACGTTGCTTTTTGGGAAACAAAGCTTGGAATAATGAGTTAATGGCATACATATATACAAACAGTTTTTTGGTAAGATGACAGATGGATCCTAGATAAGGTAGGGAAGGGGTGTTAGCAGGTTGGCTGTGTGTTGTTTGCTTCAACCTTCTGAGGGAAGTGTGTTGCCGGTAGGTGGAGCGGCCGGGCACCGGGGACGACACCCGCGCCTGGGGGCCTCCCTTCCTGGGCACCGAGAGCTGCTACTTCCTCAGTGTCAACCGCAACAAGAAGAGTGTGGCCGTGGACCTGAAGCAGGGGGCCGGCGTGCGTGTGGTGCGGGAGCTGGCGCGCTGCAGCGACGTGCTGGTGGAGAACTTTGTGCCCGGCTCTCTGGACCGCCTTGGATTGGGGTACGGGGACTTGCACGCACTTGCCCCACGCTTGATTTACTGCTCTATCTCTGGTTATGGTGCCTCGGGGCCCTACAAGAGCCGTCCCGGGTATGATGTGATGGCTGCCTCCTTTGGGGGTTTGGTTGGAGTCACAGGACCCAGGGATGGGGAGCCTTGCAAGGTAGGGGTTGCCATGACTGACCTGGCCACTGGGTTGTATGCTCATGGGGCCATCATGGCAGCACTGCTGGAGAGGCAGAAGACAGGCCATGGCCAAAAGATTGATTGTAATTTGTTGTCTACTCAAGTGTCATGTATGGTAAATCTTGCCTCAAACTACCTCAACGGGGGTCGGGAGGCCCGTCGGTGGGGCACGGCCCACGAGAGCATCGTGCCCTACCAGGCCTTTCCCACCGCCGACGGGCACATAACCATCGCCGCCGGGAGCAACGGCCAGTTCGCCGCACTGTGCAGTGTCCTGGCTCTGCCCGAACTACTCGGGGACGACCGTTACTCCAGCAACGCAGAGCGCGTGGAGCACCGAGAGTCTCTGGTGGCCACCCTCACCTCGGCCTTCAGGAGGCGGTCCACCGAGGAATGGCTGGGAGTGCTGGAGGGCTGTCCCTTCCCTTATGCCCCCATCAATAGCCTCTCCCAGGTGTTCTCTGACCCCCAAGTGGTTCACAGTGGCCTGGTGGAGGAAGTAGAGCATCCAGGTGTGGGTAAGGTGAAACAGGTGGGACCGGCAGTCACCTTCAGTGGCTCACACAACAGTGTCCGGGCGCCGCCGCCCCTGCTGGGCCAACACACCCGCCAGGTGCTCACCCAGCTGCTGGGCTACACGGAGGCCCAGGTGGAGGAGCTGAGGAGGCAGGGAGTGGTGGCCTGAGGTGGAGGAGCTGAGGAGGCAGGGAGTGGTGGCCTCCCTCTCGTGTGTGCCAAAACACTGGTGATGATCAAGGGTCATTCTTGTGCTGCTCTTATATGGACATCTGAGGGTGTATCATTTCATTTCTGTTTTAAGTATACAATAAAACCAAAGGTATGGTTACTATCATTACATTTTCAACTATTTGACATGATCAGATATAGTTTATTCCCAATAAAATAGATTATTTTGAATAGAAGGAGTATTATTATTCTTCCTATTTCCTTTGGTATTTCTGAGTGAGCCAGGACAATGTAGCACCTGGAGACACACAATGCTGAGAAGCCAGCAGTGCACATCATAGGAATCTTGATGTAAAGTGCATAGAGGGGGAGGCAAAGCATGCCTAGGTTAAAAAAGAAAGGGTGTAATAAAGGCTCTCTATATAAAGGCAAATATAGTACTAGCAAAAAATATGGAATTTAATGGAAGTTTCAGACTCCTCCTCCTAACCCCTTGAGGCCCAGAACGTTATTTCCAAAGGTGGCACCAAACCGTTAATCCGTTAATCGTTAATTAACAAAGTTAACATTTTCGTTAACGATTTAACTTTTAAGTTAATTTTGGAAATCATTATCGGACTAATTAACTTCCGTTACATTTAACTTCCATTAACTCAAGTCCGCTAACCCAAAAATTTGCCACTTTATCAATAATTTTTTTTAGTTTAATACTAATATTGTGTTTCATTTAAGTTTTTTTCACCTTTTTCGGGCTCTAAAAGCCTTTAAAAACCTAAAACAGGGCCAAAACTATGAAATCAGCCTTTTTTTAGTTTTTTTAAAAAGTTAAAACTATAAAATTGCCTTTTTTGTTTTTTAACTAAAGCAAAATAAACCTATAGTTTTTGGGTTCTAAAGCCCTTAAAAAAACCCATAAAGGCTGATTTTATAGTTTTGGCACGTTTCAAAGGTGTTTTTAGGTGGTTTTAGAGCAGAAACAGATTTTTTGTTTTTTTTCTATAATAAAAATTTACGTTAACGGTTTATCGATAACTTCCGTTACATTTTTAAAGAATAAACTAATTAACGGTTATCGAAGTTAATTTTTATGGTTAACGGATTAACGGTTAACGAAGTTAACTTTTTGATTAACGGCGCCCACCACTGGTAATTTCCATTGTAAATTGGCTACCATTAGACTATTTTAAATTAATATAAGCAATATTTTATAGATATGACCTGTATAGTATCCTTATCCACTAGCTAATTTGGTATATTAAGTAACTTCGTAATTTTATGGCTAACAACATACAATTTTTTATAGCCAAGGAAAGATCTGGGCGTGAAGGGGTTAATGATTAGCAAGAAGAGCTGATGTGTAATGGAACAAACTGGAGGACGTGCTATGTTGCAGGAGGCAGAAAGGCAATGGAGGTGTAGGGTTTGGGGCAGAGGAAGCCTGTACAGTAATACAGTGTAGTGTGTGGTGCAGCAGAGCAAAGGCCAGGTCATGTGTACTGTAGTGACCTCTGAGTGATAGGCTCTCTGAATGGTGGAAGCTATCAGTACATATCTTGTGTGTGTTTGCTATTGTGTATTGAAGTTAAGGGTATGTCCTCATAATATATTCTCCGTCTCACTGTCCTCATAATATATTCTCCGTCTCACTGTCCTCATAATATATTCTCCGTCTCACTGTCCTCATAATATATTCTCCGTCTCACTGTCCTCATAATATATTCTCCGTCTCACCTCATTTCCTCATCAAATTCTTTTTTTAAATGACAATTAACCTTGGGGAGAAAACTTTACACTAACACAGCATTGAGAGAGAAAAAGAGAGAGAGAGAGAGAGAGAGAGAGAGAGAGAGAGAGAGAGAGAGAGAGAGAGAGAGAGAGAGAGAGAGAGAGAAGGGGCCACTCACTCCCTATAGATCCAATCCGATATTCAACAGAAGCAGTAAGTACGTATTGAAGTTAAAGGTATGTTCTCATAAATCTTGTGTGTGTTTGTAAGTACTGTATTGAAGTGAAGGGTATGTTCTCATAATACATCCACCGTGATGCCCCAACAGAAGCAGCAGCACAGGCGGCGGCACACCCAGCATGGCGGGGGTGTTGGGCCGTGTGTTCCCGCTGGGCCGTGCTGTGGAGGAGCTGGGGGACCGCCGCAGCTCAAGGTTCTCCCCCGCACCCTCCACCCTCATCCTGGGACCGGCCCGCTGCAATAAGTCAGCCTTGTTAGTGCAGGTGTGTGTGTGTGTGTGTGTTTATTTCATTGCACAGCGGAAACTCTCTATAAGGGAGTAATTCAGTTAACCCCCTTTCCGTCATAGAGAGTTTTCACTGTAATATATAAAGAATTTGAGACCAGTTCGTGTTGTCTATATAACGGAATAATTCTGTCAACTCCCTTTCCGTTATTGGGAGTTTTCACTGTAATATATAAAGAATTTGAGACCAGTTCGTGTTGTCTCATGTTCGTATCTTGATGGTGTCTGTCTTTCATTCTAGTTTTCACCATGAGGATATACATATAGAGTACAATATATATAGTGGATATAATGCTGTAGTGCCCAGTAAGAAGCCTGCTCATGCCCCTCCCTCCTCCCTCAGGCGGCAGTCAGCGAGGCAGCGGCGGACGGCCAGGTGTTGTTCATGGCGCCCCAGAAGCTCCAGCGCCTGCCCCCCGGCGTGCACGGCATGCCCACCCCCTCCTCCTCCGCCCTGGAGAATGTGAGATTTCTGTACGTAAGGATGATGGTTGTGTGTACAAAATATGGGTAGTATGTACACACGCACACACACACACCCACCTTAATGTGATATCTTCATAAGTCCCATGTTACTGCTGTCCCACAACTCCCTGGTGACTGGTCGCATCACTCCTCTTATACACCAATACAGATGAAGGAGTAATACAGAGATCATTTAACTGCATAGGACATATGAAAAATGAAAAATTATGTCTGCACATAACTCCGCACCCACGCCTTCCCTTCCCCTTTATCTTATGTTTATATAATACCTAGCTATATTTTGAGTGTACAGTTTGTATATATTCAAACCCTGTACACTCTAAACATCCTACAATCCATTGCTTTGCACACTTGCAGATATGCTCAAAACGAATGTGAGCTGACTGGTTATCTTGCATCCCTTCACAAGATTCCAGCGGGAGACAGGCCTTCCCTCATTGTGATTGATGATTTACACTTCTTCAGCCACGGACAGAACATGTAAGCCAAACCCTTGCCTTCATGTCTTGCTCACAGCATCTGTGTGAAAATGCTCTAATGCATTTTGTTTTTGTTTTGTCCCATATGTAATGTAGCAAAAGTTGATTTGCACGGCCCACTCTCTCTATGAAATTGTTCTTCATACAAAAATGCCTTAAAACAGAGATGCAGCGAGTCAGTTGATGAATGCAGCAAGAATTCTCTCCCTTGCCCAAGAATCTGCTGAGTTCTGCTCAAACTCCCCAGGTGTGTAGTGTGTACAGTAGCCGCAGCCTTTGTCTTTGTGGCCCTCACAGCCCATCTTACCATAGCCAGTGTTGCTCAGACGGACACTGGAATGTGGGTTTTGGCATTGTATTTCTGGAGGTCAGACTCCTGTGCTGCTGTTTGTGTCATGCCATTACACAAGCTCACATTGATGGATGAATTTCACATGTTCCTTGACATGTTCAATTTGTTCATGCAGTTGACCGACAGCCATCACAGCCAATGGCGCCGCCAGGACATGGTGACTGGGGTGGCCAAGGCTGGACACAGATCTAGTGTGGGGTGGCCATGGCATCACCTTTCAATAAATAGTTAAATTTTCATTAAATCTGTGACTCTGATCTGGAGTGACCAATGAGATTTCAGGGGTGGGTATGGCCATTCTCTTGATCCGCCACTGATCACACCTCTAGTAGCTCAACAACATAGAAGTTACAGAATACTTTACTACTATATTACTTCAAATAGTTACAGAAGGAGTGATGCTGCAGATGAACCTTGGAGGATATGTCAAGCTGAGGTTTTAGAGGAATGCACTGAATGAAATGAGAAATTGTGCTGTATGATATTAATTTAAAGGCATTTTATTACTTACCGTACAATGGGGCAATTGAGAACAAATATTGCTATTTTTTGAGATACTAAGGTATATGGGAAAAAAACTTATATTTGTATACAAATTTTATTTGACAAACAATCCTTTACTCCTTTTTCTGCACATATCTACCAGTGCAAATGTATCATAATGCAAACATTTCTTTTTTATATTAATTAAACAAAAAAGTCATTATTGCCATCAACATTGGGGCAATTGAGAAAAGTGATTTGGGGCAAATGAGAACATGTAACTTAATGCATAGGTAATATTATAATTATATTGTACTGACTTACTTCCCCTTCAAAGACCTAAATAAGCAGTTGTGCACAAATCTGGCTATCCTTATTAACCTTACCCTACCGGATGAGCATGCCTTTGAACACATTGGGGAATAGAATGACTGATTTGCGTGCTTCTTTCAGCTTCAATTTCATAACTATGTCCTCTACATCGGTGGCTAAAACTTCTCTTTTGTCTGGTTGCTTAAATGCTACTACTCTTGTAGAGTCCTGGTCGTGTGGAACATCAGCCTTCCTGTAGTAGATCACATCCCACTGCGTGTCAGCCTTTTCCAAGACCATACCAACATAATGTACATGTGCCTTTTTCTTTGGTTTGAACTTAACCAGGATGTAATCACCAACTTGCAGATCCTTTACAGAACTACTGGTAGCTTCATCCTCGTTTAGTTCTGGCTCAGGCAGCACTGGCTCACTCTCATCAGTGTCACTCTCATCTGAAGAAGTGTCTGAAGAAGTGTCGGTATATAGAGCTCGCTTCACTGGCTGTCTTGCGCCTGTGGTACTTGGGCAACTTCCCTCCATATCCTGGAGTGAGACACTTCTTCCCGCTGGCACACTGACTCTCCTTCCACGAGGAGCTCTCTGCCTCACACTAGTCTCCCGCCTTTTGTTCTCAATTGCCCCACCTTGTGTTTTCAATTGCCCCACTCTAGTAATTGTTCAATCTTTTGAACACTAATCAACTTATCTGTTAAGTGGATATTTCTCAGTGTGGCAGAAAGATTCTAGGATCCAGTATCAGAATAGCAGGTTTGTCATTTAAATCGACACTGCGTTATAGACCTTAGTAGTTAGTCTGTAAAAAGTATCTAAAAAAGCAATTTTTAAATATTAATACATAATAAGTTAAATTTCACACAATCAAGTTGATATGCTTAATGCAAGTGGACACATCATTGGTGATCACACTGAACATTAAAAATATATCCTAGCCTTAGTAATAACACCCCAGTATAGTCTGTTCTCAATTACCCCTTTATTTCTCAATTGCCCCATGTGTTCTCGATTGTCCCATTGTACGGTATATAATTTTGTCCTTGTTTTGCTGATATGTTAAGACACATCTTGAGGCTACCTGAGACAGCGTTAGGAATATCATCATAATGCATGGAATATGATTTCAGTGGTTGCATAAGAGAAAAAATGAAGAGGTCTACAGTACTTAGGTGGTTCTGTATAGCCCTGTGGGACCAAGGACTAGGGAGTGAAGTGAAGATAATTAAGATATCATATTAAGAATTATATTAAGATAGTTAAGGAAGAAGATAATCACAGGAACTACCACGTGCCTCTCACTGTCTCACGGCCTCTTGTTGCTTCCTTATTTTCTTATGTTCTTATAATTGAATTATAATTGAATTATAATTCGAATTATAATTATATTATATTAATTTGAATTATAATTATAATTGAATTATAAATTGAATTGAATTATAATTCCCTATCTTACTCTATGGTTGTGAGACATGGACACTAAATAGCGACTTGAAGAGACGAATCGATGCCTTCGGTAATAAGTGTCTTCGCAGAATCATGGGGTATCGCTGGGATGATTACGTGTCAAATCAGCGATTGCACCGTGAGACTGAATCGAGGCCTATTACCTGCATAGTCCGTCAGCGCCAACTTTGGCTATATGGGCATGTGGCACGCTACCCTGAAACCGATCCTTCCCATCGGGTTGTATCTGTAAGAGACAATCCGGCGTGGAGGAGGCCAAGGGGGCGCCCACAAGGCTCGTGGCTGGGGCAAGTTGATGTTTCTTGTCGAGAGCTGCTTGGTATGGGAAAGGAGCCTGCATGGGGACTCGCGCGTGGGGACCCCCGGGAGTGGCGTCGTAGGGTGGGCGAGGCGACCCGCCCCCCGGCGTATGCCCCCAATGATTGATTGATTGATTATAATTGAAGCTGAAATAAAGTGCATGACTCAGAACTCTCTCAATTGGTCACTACAATAGGTCACATATATATAAATTAATCAATACATTATTAACCCCTTCACGCACAGATTCATCCTTTGCTATAAAAAATTGTCTGTTGTTAGCCATAAACTTACGAAATGCTACTTAATATACCAAATTAGTTAGTGGTCAAGGATACTATACAGGTCAAATCTATAAAGTATTGCCTATATTCACTAAAAATTGTCTAATGATAGCCAAAATACAATGGAAATTACGTTCTGGGCCTCAAGGGGTTAAAGAAGTCATGGTTAAGTTGCCCTGTGTGCAGAGTGTCGCGTGGCCCGGCCCTGCGGCGTGCTGGCCGCCTGGACCCTAGGCAGCGGCGCCCTCAA
Organism: Chionoecetes opilio; assembly: GCA_016584305.1. NCBI lineage: Eukaryota > Metazoa > Arthropoda > Malacostraca > Decapoda > Majidae > Chionoecetes > Chionoecetes opilio. The sequence continues at coordinate 25,594 of JACEEZ010002597.1, read as the reverse complement.
GAAGGACGAGGTGGTGCCCTTCGCACGGAGCCTGTGTCACTACGTGTGGAGTGTGCACAGGAAGGCTAAAGTAAGTCCTGTCCTTGTACTGTACCTGAGATTCTAAGAAGATTGGTTAGTTTTGAATACACCACTATAGTCGCACGTATAGGTTGGCATTACACGTATAGGTTTAGTATATACACCACGTTAAGTGGGCAAAAATTGGGCCCCTTCACTCCCCCCTTCCGAACGCATGGGATTGGCCGAGGTGTTGGGTGTTGGGGCTTTAGGGCGGAACTTGGAGTAAGGCATTCTCACCCAACACCTCAGTCAATCCCGTGCATTCGTATGGGGGGAGTGAAGGGGCCCCATTTTCGCCAACTTAACGTGCGGTGACTGTAGGAATAACTGCTGGTTTGTCCCTTTGAGTCTTATGAATATTAGATGTTAAAGCAAAGTTTCACCCGAGTTGATCCTTGGTGTCTGCACTCAGAACTCAGGCGGCGAGGAGTACCACCTGGTGGAGGAGGAACAAGGGCGTACCTGCACGGTGGAGTACTCCCTCCGCCTCTCCCCGTCCCCCCACCTGCTCCTCCGCCAAGTGGCCCTGGAGGAACGGGGAGCGCAGGGACCCAAGTGACAGGTAATAAGAGTGTGGTTGTAGAATTATAGTCTATTGTATTTAATTAACATGGTCAAAATGCAGTAAGGAGGCCACGCCCCCTTGTACCCGATTGGCTGAACGTTACGTGCTGGGAAGGCCACCAGCAGTGTGTGTGTGTGGTGTCCAGGCAATCTTCACTACAATAAATATGTGCTGCATTTTGATATTGGTGGGGAGTAGTGAAGATGGCCCTGCCCAGTGCTGTTGTGTAGTGAGGAGGGTGTGTTTGATGCTGTGTAGTGATGATGACACTAGTAATCTGTACACATGTTGAACAGTGAGTACACCAATCAGCTGCCCCGTAGAATAGGGGGGGAGGGCAGGGGCCATGGCCTCCTTATTTCATTGTGACCATGTTGAATAAAATAGACTATAGGAGAGTGATGCAAACATTTAGCATCGGTTCTGTTTATTTTCAAAGGAACAACCTTGGTATCAGTTCAGAATATAATTGCAAAAAGGCAAGATTATGGTAGACTGCCACTTAAGTTTATTTGTAAGTAAGGAAGATTTCATTTGTATACAAGACAACCTTGGGCATCCAGTTTTTTTTATAGTTTTTTTTATTACAGAATATTTATTTTTTGTACTGTTTATAACATTTAAAGAAATTCAAATTTTCTTGGAATAATTTGGTATATTTAGGATGTTTTTAGTTATAAGTTGTATTAAATATTTGTATGAACAAACTGCTCTGGGTTTTGTGCCGCCCACACACATAGGAGAAGGCCTTGTGAATGAACAAAAGTATGTAGTACTTATAGTGTGCACATATGCTGTGCTTGATATGAAAAACATTGTTTCTTGTTTTTCAATCTTTTAACTTGAAAAAAAGGAAAAAACTGATAGCTGTCCATCAAGAGTGCAGAATTTGTCCTATTTTCAAACTTATATTTCTTTTATTAAATGCTCAGTCCCTGAGACATTGGGAATAAGAATGCACGTCTCTCATTTCCCTGCCTATTGTTAAAGATGAATTAGTGGAATGAATGTAATGCCTACCAAGCAAGGGTGAGATAAGGAGAAGGATGCCTGGCCAGGCTGGTGGCTTGATGGATGCGGGTTTTCCAGAGAGAAGAAGTGTGACGTTGGGAGGAGTCACATAGGCAAGAAACAAGTGACACTATTATATTGCATTACCTGTGCAAACAATGAGGGTCACTACTTCCAAATGGACTGCTGTTGGCATGTCTAGTCTAAACCCCCGAAAGGTTGGTACTCAAACGCTTCAAAGTCTCTCTGATAAACCTGATACAGACTGTGGCGTTGGGCAAGAGACAGATTGGCCATGTACTGTGGCAGGAGGGAAGGAGTTTTGCTTGGCACATAAGGAGGAAAGTGCAAATTATCAGGAGCCCCAATTAAGTGCAGAAACCTGTCAGAGTCCTGTGTCAATGTTTCATACTTGGCAATGACATCATACTTGATAGCACAAGGGTAGCAGAGTCGATGGTAAGGACTCCAGTGTTCATTGAAGTCAGCCTTGCCAAGGCCTGACACATAGTTCACAAACGCAGAGAAGGTGATTTCTGTATTGGCACTCGATTCATGTTTCTTGTTGTAGTTAATGATATTGTCAATGTATCGCCTCCAGTGGGTTTTGTTCTGGCCGTGCTCCAGCTTGTCTCTGTAGGCCGAGAGGAGGCGCTCGTAGGGGTCCCGCACCACCAGCAGCTTGGTGTACGAGTCAAGCTTGCCCTGCAGCTCGGTGTCCTGGTGAGGGAGAGAGGTAGTCGTTTTCACTCACACAAACTCACTCACACATCGTGAAATCAAGATGAAGCAGAGGTGTTGCGCATCTCTCCAAGGAAATAGGCTAGAATACCCATCACACCTTCCCGTACCCCATACCTCAGGTCCAAATGGTGCCTCTGATACCAACATAGCTTGATGCCTTATAAAAGTCTTCATTAACACTGTTGGTTGGGGGGTCATGGTGCAGCGAATGGATGCACTCACGTTGTGGGGCTGCAGTGCCAGCATCATGTCGTTGTGCATCAGGTGCGGCAGCAGCCCGTCGATGGCCAGCGGGTTCTGCTCCTGGGTTAGCCCCAACAGGATCATCCACAAGCGCTTCCAGTTGGTGCAGCTCACCTGAAGGAGGAACTTTGTAAAGAGCGTATACAGGGGGAGGATGAAGGTTGAGAGTCAGTGTTGTGGCACCAGAATGAAAGTTAGTGATGCTGGACAGCCGTGCCATTTATTGGTGTGGGCGGAGGCTTGGCCGATTAAGCAAAGGTGGGCATTCCGCAATTCCGCAACTTGCGGAATGGTAATTCGGTTGCGGAATTGCGCAATTACGGATGTCTGAAAAAAGTGCGGAATTGCGAATTGCGGACCGGCCAAAATTTTGAAACGCAATCGCAATAATTGTGACGGTCACCACCTTCAAAGTGGCAAGTGCCCGCGTGAACATAAGTTCCCACCAAATATTGTGGAGACGACACTGCCAACTGCCAACTTGCCAAGTGTAGCACAGACACTCAGTCAGTGCATGCTGGAACTTGGGATTGAGAGCGTGTACGCTGGCCGTGTGTGTGATTAGTTGCCAACCTCCACATGCTGAACCAGAAGAAGTGGGAGGAGGAGGAGGAGGAAGAGGAAGAGGAAGATTAGTAGATTACTTAGATTAGTGATTACTAGCCAGTAGACTGTGAAGTGTAAAAGTAAAGAAAAACACTAAAAGAGACAAAGACTTAATTGTGAAGGACAAGTAACAAGTACAGACAGAAACAGAATAGGAATACAGAAGTATTAAACACTAATAAAGAGTCTAGAGACATTTTTTGTTTTAATTGTAGGTGTTTAAGAGTCTAGAGATGTTTAAGAGTCTAGAGATGTTTAAGAGTCTAGAGACATTTTTTGTTTTAATTGTAGGACCATATCTTGTTTTAATTGTAGGCGTCAAAATTAGTTTGCTGAATTGCGGAATTATGATTGCGAAAAGGCCTATCTGAAAAAAATTGCGGAATTTGAAAAAAAATTGCGATGCCCACCTCTGCTCGGATTAAGGTATGGTCAACCTACGCGCAGAGCGGGACTACGTCACTTGGGGAATGTCTCTCTCTCTCTCTCTCTCTCTCTCTCGTCTCCCTTTCTCCAAATTTCAGCGGGAACTAAGTTATTTTTGTAGCAAGTGTACTCTCTCTCTCTCTCTCTCTCTCTCTCTCTCTCTCTCTCTCTCTCTCTCTCTCTCCTCTCTCTCTCTCTCTCTCTCTCTCTCTCTCTCTCTCTCTCCTCTCTCTCTCTCTCTCTCTCTCTCTCTCTCGCTGTGTGTGTGTATATATATATATATATATATATATATATACAGGGAGGTCCCGAAGATACGAGTAGTTAGGTTCCACCTGGCATACTCGTAAAGCGAAATCTCGTATAACGAAACACATAATTAATGGTAAAATATAGGTTTGGTTCCAGGACCCCATCAATTAAAAAATAAAATAAAATATATATGTTTTTCAAGCTAAAATAAACTATACCAAACACAACAAACACACAGCGTCTATATTACCCACAATGTACTGCCTATTCTATAGAAAAAGCATTCTGAAAGAGAAAATAGCACACAAAATAACATAACTGCACATTAATTAAACATAAAACATGCATAACAAGCAAAAAAGACGTTGTAATGTAGGGGACGCCAAGTGATACAAGAGAAGGTACTGTAGCGGTCCCAAGGTTGGGGCCTCACACCTGCTAATTACCCCTAAAAGTCAGGCCGCGCCATATGCTTAATTACCCTTCAGGTCACGCCTTGCTAGGGGTGACCTGACTGCGGTCCCAAGGTTGGGGCCGCACACTTGCTAATTACCCCTAAATGTCAGGCCGCGCCATATGCTTAATTACCCTTCAGGTCACGGCTTGCTAGGGGTGACTTCACTGGGGTCAACCAAATCCCCCTTTGTCCAGCCCAGGAGTGGTAGGGCGCACATTTTGAACCTGATAATTTTACTCGCCCCAATTTGAATGTCGTATCATTGGATTTTTGATCTCGTATATTGAAAATAGACCCTAATTTACACATCTCGTATCGTCGGATTCACGTATACCGAATGCTCGTATAACGGGACCTCCCTGTAATATATATATTATATAATATATATATATATATATATATATATATATATATATATATATATATAGAGAGTAATAATGGTTGAGGAAGAGTAGGAGAATGTGTAGGTGGTAGAGGAGGAGGAGGGTGTGGTGGAGGTGGTAGAGGAGGAGGAGGGTGTGGTGGAGGTGGTAGAGGAGGAGGAGGGTGTGGTGGAGGTGGTAGAGGAGGAGGAGGGTGTGGTGGAGGTGGTAAAGTAGGAGTAGATAGAGGTGGTGGTGGTTGAGAAGGTTAGAGGAAATGGTGGTGGTTGTAGATGAAGAGGAGGAATATGAGAATGAGGAGGAGGAGGGTGTGGTGGATGAGGAGGAGGAGGAATTGGTGGTGGTAGTTCGCACACATTGGTGGTTCGGTGGTCACATTGTACATCTTATTTTCTTACATAATCTTATTACTATACACCTATTACTATCAGCATTCCTTCCTATTTATCATTCACTAGCCGCAAAGCCGCCCTCCGGGCGGACTTTTTGGCTAGCTCCTGCGGAGGGCTATTGGTGGTGGGCCAAAGGCCCACCACCTGTGTTTGGTGGGCCTTCGGCCCACCAAACACGGACTCTCCAGATAGCCCCTTCTAACTTTCCTGAAATCATGGATGTAGAAATGTATGTATTCCCCCCACCCATTCACTCACCCATTACCCATCACCCCCCACCCATTCACTCACCCATTACCCATCACCCCCCACCCATTCACTCACCCATTAGCCATCACCACACACCCATTCACTCACCCATTACCCATCACCCCCCACCTATTCCCTCACCCATCACCCATCACCCCCAACCCATCACCCCCCACCCATTCACTCACCCATCACCCCACACCCATTACCCATCACCCCACCCATTCACTCACCCATTATCCATCACCCTACATCAAGGTTTCCTCAATTCTCGCAACCCACTTTTTTTCACAATTATCGCTAATAGGCTGCTAAAAAAAGAAAAAGTGATCGGATCATCTCATAATTGGGCTTAATAAGCTTCGCCTGGTGCAACCCGGTGTTCAAGAAATGTGGCAGAGGAGGTGTTGCGTCGTACGGGGGGGAACCTGTACGAGCGACAGACGAAGAGAGACAGCCATAGCGACAGAAACGGAGCGACGAGTCGGAGGGGTACAGAGAAGACAGGCTTTACGTAGGATGAGGTTGTCCAGGGAGCCCCAGAGCGTATCCGTCACGTCACCAGGAAGCGCAGGTGCCAGGTGTAGCGAGGAGGGTGTGGTGGACCCTGTAGCAGGACAGGAGGTGGGGGATTAGAAGAGGGCCTTACGTGCGCATGACGATACCTACATCAAGGTTGCTCAAGTTCTGAAGCCCATTTGTTTCTCGACGGAATTCGCTAAAGGCTGTAAAAAAAAGAGAAAAAGTGATGAATCATATAGGAATATGGGACTTATGGACGTGTCCCTGGTGCCGGTTCGAGAAAATGTGCAATGAGGTGTGGCGTCAACATTGGGGGGTATACCGGTAGGCACACATCACAACACAACACTAACTAACAGACACATACAACAGCAGATCCTCCACTTTCGTCATTCATTATATTATAGTATATATTGATAGTGGCTACTAGGATAACTATTAAGAGTAATAACTGTTGAATGGCCGGCTAGTTGCAGCAACAGGAGAAAGTGGAGGTGGAATTTTAGTTGGAGGGAGGGGGAGTAGGAGTAATGGAGGTGGTAGAGGATGAGATTATGTTATTACCTCCGCCAACGAAGTTGGAGAGGTTATGTTTTCACCCCGATCTGTCTGTCTGTCTGTTAGTGTACAGGATTTCTCGAAAAGTTACGAATAGATTTGGACCAAACTCGGTATACCAAGTCTATTTGGTATAAGAAGACTGATTTAATTTTGGATGAAATCTATTGACAAGTGTTGCCATGGCAACCAATTGATGAAATATTCGGCCGGAGGTATGCGCTCATACTGAGTGCATATATATATATATATATATATTTTTATTTTTTACTTTCATTTTTTACTTTTTTTTTTACTTTTTTATATTCGGGCGGAGGGATGCGCTCTACTGAGTCCCCCTCCCCCCTTATTTATGATAGTGACACAAAGATAACTACTAAGAGTAGTAGTAGTGGTAGTAGCAGCAACATAAGAAGAAAGGGGAGGTGGAAGTGTAGTTGGATTAATTGATTTAATGCCAAAAAGTGTAGTTGGAGGTGGAGGACTGATGGTGGAGGAGTAGGAGTAATGGAGGTGGTGGAACAGGAGAAGTACATGTGTAGATGAAGGTTGTGCTGGTGGAGGATGAGGAGAAGAATGAGAAGGAGGATGCCGGACGCGGGACGCACCGTCTCTGTCCTCTCATCACCCCTGGTCAAACCTGGACTGCAGGTGTTTGCTTGTCGAGCCTGGCTGTTTACCCCCACTTGACATCACTGCAGCCGAGGCGTCTCATTTTGGTTTCCCCCGTAGGTTGACCATACTTTAATCGGCCAAGGGCGGAGGATTGAGGAGACGCATGAGGTGGCGAGCTATTGTTCACGTCTGACCTCATGACCTTTAAAGTTATGGCTTGTACCTCCACCACCACCAGGGAACAGGCCTGTAAGCTGTATAGGTGACCAGCTACCTGTGCTACCTATGACCTACTTACTGACTGTAAAGATAGATAGATAACACACGTTGTAGCTACCTTGTTTAACGCATGAGTTACGTCTCTTGAAAATCATGATTGATTGATTTAATGCCAAAAAAAAGGTGAATGTGCCAGACATCAGAGGAGGTGGCACTTGAAAATCATGAATGAAACGAAAATATGTTAAACTAATCATAATGATTCCATTGATTTCTTATAATTTAAGAACAATTTTGTGCATAGCTTTGATTTTTTTTTGCTTCAAACTAATTATTTTACATTTTTGTTTGTGTAAGTGAATTTTCGCAAATTGTATTAATTGTAATGGTTGTATGAAATGAGGCATTGGTGTAACCAGATGAGTGACAGGTGTCGTGGTTTGGAAATCATGTGGTGTATGCAAAAGAAGGTTGGTTGATGCTGAAACACAGTTGGGAAAATGAAAGATGCTGAAGGTTGGTTGATGCTGCTTAACATGGATGCCTGTGTGTGTTTAGCTGTGGTTTGGTGTTGTGTGGAGGGAGCACTGAAAGACTCTTAACATGGATGGAACCTGTGTGTGTTTAGCTGTGGTTTGGTGTTGTGTGGAGGGAGCACTGAAAGACTCTTAACATGGATGGAACCTGTGTGTGTTTAGCTGTGGTGTAGCGTGGCGTGAAGGGTAGCACCACCTTGGGCAAATAACAGTAGAGCGCCTTGTGTCGGTCGTCCACCAGGAAGGAGAACATGTCGACGCGCCCCCTCGGCAGGTACTCCTTGGCCTTGGGACGCCACTGTCGGCACGCTCGCTGGAGACCCACTTTCCGCCGCCGCTGCTCGGCCTCCCACGCCAGGGTTTGTCGGCGCTCCCTGTCGCTGATGGACTCTGCGTCTGCCTCAGGGTCCAAGCGAGTCATTTCTTCCCTCACGCTGTTTCCTGAAGGTGCAGATTAGGTGAGGACTTTAGTACAACAGTAAAGAATGCTTACCTTTATTGGGTAATATACCATCTTTAAGGGAAATATAAATCATAGTTGTTAATAATAATGATAAGTAAGTAGGTGTATGTTTTGATATTGTTCTGACAGTTCATATTTCTGATGTTAGGATATTGTTGTTGATATTTGTTTGTCTTTGGCGACACGTGCATCGCTTCCCTACACAGACGGGAGTGCGTCGGCCTGGCCTGTGTGGCTCACCTGCGGCCGTGAGGGGCGTCCACCTGTGTATGCTGCGGGCCGGGACGTCACCCCTGCACCACAGCGCCACAACACCACGGCAGCACCACAAGACAACGCCACGGCACCACGGCAGCACCGCAAAGCAAGGAGTGGGATGAGGTATGAGTCTTAGTATCTTGTTGCATATGAGTTCAGTGTAAGTAATGAAGAGTAGATTTAAGAATGCGTAAGAATCAGTGAAGACCTAATAGAGAGTAGATTTAAGAATGTATAAGAATCAGTGAAGACCTAATAGAGAGTAGATTTAAGAATGTATAAGAATCAGTGAAGACCTAATAGAGAGTAGATTTAAGAATGTATAAGAATCAATGAAGACCCATAACGAGGCCTAAGCTCACATCATCAAGCCTGGCCTCAACACACTCACCAAAAGAGGCAGGTGAGGAGGGCCGCACACAGGTAGAGGAAGAGTCTTGTGAGGCGAGACATGGCACCGCGTGAGCCTCCTGAGGGAGAGGTGATGAAGCTGGCGGGCTGATTAGGGGATAAGGATAAGGTTATCAAATACGAAAAAAAGGAATATTAAGTACGTATACCATTTTATTATGTTATCATCCAATTTCATGAGTACTTTTAGGGAGGATCAGAAAGTGTAATGTGTCAGAAAGTTATATCAATGCCTCGTTTCTTTACGCTTACTGAATCTTATCATAACATGGGAAAACACTTGTGTAAATGTTAACCACGTATATAATCATCCTGTCGTGTTATCATCCTATTAATGAGTACTTTTAGGGAGCATCAGAAAGTGTAGTGTTCTATGCATTCAGATCTTTTAATATTTCTAACATTTTCTATGCCTATAGTGCGTGTAGTATAGGTCGTGAGTGACCTCCAGGGGTGGGATGGTAGACCCCGGAGGTTCACTTGAGGGCTGTGATGATTGGCTCTCGCCCGTGGCGACATAGGCAGGATTTTTATAGTGGCGCTGGTGATTAGAGGCTCATGCCGCCCCCCTGTGTCCTTCGATGCACTCGCAATCGAAGGTAGAGTTAATGGGCAGCATGTGGGTGTTCTTAGGCCACTCGACGGTGCAGAAAGATTTAAAGTGGATATTCGCCCTCATCGAGGATCGAACTCGGGTCACCGAGCACGGCACAGGTACGGGGACGCTAACCGTTCTGCTACAGCCTTCCCAAGCAAGGTGTCTTTACGCTTACTGAATCTTATCATAACATGGGAAGGGCAAAACCAGTGTGCCAGATGGCGAGTGTTTTGTATATTTGACTGTGGGTCCCGTTGTTCCGCCCTCCATAATGCAGTGACCTTGCACATCTATACCCAGGAGGTCGGCGGTCACGGGGGTCCTCACGGGGGGGGGGGGGGATGTGAGTGTGTGGGAGGGTTAGAAGAAAAACATCGGGATAATGGAAGTGCTGAATTATCCCTAAACTGAATTGCGAACCACTAAGCAATTAATGAATGAAGAGAGGAGAAATATAGTGTGAAGTGTACTCAAGGGGTTGTTTGACCGTTCATTAGTGGAGTGGTGAGAGGGGCTGGATGGGCTGATGGGCTGAGGGAAGGAACTATAACTCTTCGTCATACCAAAAATAATATAAGCTCCTCCCACAACCAGTAGACGGTGGCGCCTACAACTTTCCTTAATGCTAAGTGGCTGATCATCTTTGGTAAAAGAACGTATAAAACACTGATGAAATTACCTAAATTTTCCTTTATCGTCCGCCGCTAGACGGAGAGGCTTGGAAATGCCATGAGATCAACTCCCTTTTTCACACCTGGACCCAAAGGCCCATTCAACGGATGTGATTAGAAGCAAGGTCGCCAGACTGTCACCAAATTGCGGAAGTCCAAATTCGTTTGCGGATGTGCGGAAGTGTAAATGCTTACGGATTTGTGTTTGCGGAACTGCTTACGCAAATTCCCAATTTTTAACACGATACCTGCGTGGTTACGCGCACCGTACAGGGAACGCTGCCTGCTCACCAGTGACTCTCCCTCTTTGATCAAATGGACTTTTTGATGGCCACAGCAATCCACCCCCTCTTCAAGTTGCCTGTGGTCCGCCTTCTTAACCCTGAGAAGGTAGATGCCGTGAAGACCCCTTTTTTGAGATACCTATTATATCAATAGGTAAAACACCCCAAGCTTAACGTTTGTTTGTTGTTACCCTATTAATGTTTCCTCGAGGACTAATAGTTTTATTGCCAAACATAAAAAATTAAAACCTTAGCAAACCTAACCTCACCAAACCTATCTATATCCAGGTATTTTCACATAATTTATTAAAGTATCTCTTTGGAGATTATTAGGGGTATATTATTGTACCCCTATTAAGGGTATATCATATCTACCCCTATTGATATATATACTCTTAATAGGGATGATTAAATAGGGTATTATTTGCAAAATGATATTTCACCCAATGTTAAGAACATAAGAACATAAGAAAATAAGGAAGCTACAAGAGGCCGCGAGGCCTACACGTGGTAGTTCCTGTCACCTAACACTACCTACATCCACCTTTCATCCCCATCCATGAACCTATCCAGCCCCTCTTTAAAGCTCCCCAATGACTCAGCACTAACTACCTGTCTACTGAGACCATTCCATTCATTCACCACCCTATTTGTGAACCAGTTTTTCCCTATTTCCTTTCTAAATCTATGCTTTTCCAGCTTGAATCCGTTACTTCTTGTTCTACCCTGGTTAAAAGCCGTAAGAACTTTTCCTACCTCTCCTTTATTAAATCCCTTTATCCACTTAAAAACTTCTATCAGATCGCCCCTTACTCTGCGTCTCGAGGGAGTGTAATTTTAATAACTCAATCTCCTCTCATAACTAAAGTTACGCATCCCTTGTATCATTTTGGTCATCCTTCTGTGCACTTTTTCTAACAACACTATATCCATCCTGTAATATGGAGACCAAAACTGAACTGCATAGTCTAGGTGAGGCCTGACTAGAGCCAGATAAAGCTTCTATAAGCATAATGTTTACTTCTATAAGCATTTTACTCCGTAACTATTAGGCCTAGAGGAAAAACGCATAGAAGCAAAGTTGTTAAGTTTGATGTGTTTAATGCAATGCCATAAACACAAGTGGATTATTTCTTGTAGATATGGAGATATTTAATAGTATGTAAGAAATACACCCATACAATTTTCTCACTTATTTAAGATCCAAATTCATTTTACTATGTATGGCTCATCAGAAAGGCCTGTTCAAACTTTATCTTTACTCTATCAAAGAATTTTCCTGTAAGCCTCATAGTTTTCGAGTTATTTAAGAAACTATGATTTTTTACTGAAAATCAAAGGTCCCTTTTTTGAGATACCTATTATTAAATCAATAGGTTTTATTGCTTAAATAACTATAACAATAAACACCAAGCTTAAAGAGCTTCAGGTGTTTTGAGCTCAACAAGCTTTTTTTTCAAGAATTTTGCTCATCCTTCTATTTTCGGTTGCAATTTTATTACAGAGCAATTAACTTTTTTTCCTGAAACTCTTTTTTTTTTTCCCTTCATATTTTCATTTTTTTTGTTTTTATACGCCAGATTCTGATGGTATGAGGACTTTTTTTAAAGAATTTTGCTTTTTTTTCTGTTTTCGGTTCCAATTTTGATACAGTGAGTAATTTACTTTTTTTTCCTGATATATCTCTTTTTTTTTTCCCTTCATAATTTTTTATTTTGTTTTTATACGCCAGCTTCTGATGGTAGAGGATCTTTTTTCAAGAATTTCACTCCTTCCTATTTTCGGTTCCAATTTTGATAGTGATTAACTTTTTCCTGATATTCTTATTTTACTTCATATTTTCATTTTTTTGTTTTTAGATACCAGATTCTGATGGTATATGACTATATACCATCTATATGTATATATATATATATATATATATATATATATATATATATATATATATATATATAATATATTATAATATATATATATAATATATATATTAAATATATATATATATATACGTATATATATATATATATATATATGTAATATATATATATATATATATATATATATATATATATATATATATATATATATATAACGTATATATATATATATATATATATATATATATATATATATATATATATATATATATATATATATATATATATATATATATATATATATATATATATATATATATTATTATTATTAATGTTATATTCATTATACTATTCCATTATTTTCTTCTTTTCATAGTAACTGTTGTTCTGTATTTGAACATACTACATAATTATACACAATCTACCGGGATAACAAAATTTGCATGTTTTTCATTTCGTTTCTTCAAATATCATTTGAGAGAGAGAGAGAGAGAGAGAGAGAGAGATTTTTTCTTATCTCCGATGGATTAGATCTGACCGTGACCATACCCTCGGGGAACTCAGGTCGAGTTGAGGTTCATAAGGGTGTAAATATGCGAAACCTGAATTTGCCGAGGACCTCTCACCCCGCCCCTCACTACCAGAAATACAATAGCGCTCGTCTAGTGAAGAAATGTCTCCACGAGAAGGAGGGGCTTATATTTATTGTGATATGAGAGAGAGTTTATAGGAAGGAGGAGTATATGATGTTTTTTTTGTTTTTTTACATTTGTGCCAATAGCGCCTGTAGGCAGTGACCTCCAGGGCTGGGATGGCAGGCCCTGGAGATTCACTTGAGGACTGTGATGATTGGCCCTCACCCGTGGTGGCGCAGGCAGGATTTTTATAGTGATGCCTGTGATTAGAGGCTCATGCCGCTCCCCTGCGTCCTCTGATGCACTCGCAATCGAAGGTAGAGTTAATGGGCAGGGCATGTGGGTGTTCTTAGGCCACTCGACGGTGCAGAATGATCTTAAGTAGATATTCGCCGTCATCGGGATCAAACCGAGACCACCGAGATGACAAGGCCTGATACATCGCCCGTGACGTCACACTATCTAGATCCCACCCGCTCCGCTCCCCGTACAAGTTTACCTACCTAATATAATGTTTATCAGTATAAAAGATATACTGTTATCTTCGGAAATGTTTGTTCTATAATAATTGATATTCTCCATGTAAAAAGTTTTTTCGCAAAATATTAAATGGCGGAGAGTTTAAGTGAATGCATATTTCTTGAAAGTCTCATAATGGCATTTCTTTAGTGTGTTTTACGGTTTTTTATTGGATAATATTATAAAACAAACATTTCCAAAGATAACAGTATATCTTTTATACTGATAAACATATATTAGGCAGGAAATTACCCGATTTCATAATTTTTAATATTTAGTTAACGCTAATTTATGCATGCTGCTAATTCATTTATGACTAAACGAAATATATCAATGGAAAGCTAATTAAATTCCGCTTTTATTGATATTCTCCATATAAAAAGTTTGCGAGCAAAATATTAAATGGCGAAGAGTTTAAGTTATGCATATTTCTTGAAAGTCTCATAATGGCATTTCTTTTATGTGTTTTACGATTTTTTATTTGATAATATTATAGAACAAACATTTCCGAAGATAACAGTATATCTTTTATACTGATAAACATTATATTAGGTAGGTAAACTTGTACGGGGAGCGGAGCGGTGAGATCTAGATGGTGTGACGTCACGGGCGATGTATCAGGCCTTGTCATCTCGGTGGCCTCGATCAAACTCGGGTCACCGAGCACGCCACTCGGAGACGCTAACTTTTAGGCCTCTTTCACACTTGCGGGCGATGCCCGCCCGCGTCCGCGCTTAAGCTCGGACACACCCACTTCCGCGTTTCTTTTCAGACGGCACGGGTGTCAACCACCCGCACCCGCGCGCCGCACCAGTTTGTGTTGTGCACGCATTGATTATTATGGACCATGATCGCCTTCGTCTCCTTTACCTATTACATTTACACAAGAAGAGGAGACATATGCGTAAATTATGGATTCATCCCTTGATTGTAGAAATGATTTCTTCACGTGATTTGTCCCACAGAGCTGGTCTCTCCTGCACAAGTGATATTAACTGCTCCGTGTCAATATCAGCATCCATATTAAGTACAAAGGGACAGTCACGCACAACCAGTCACGTTGAAATCCAATCGGCTACTGAATGAGTTTCCTCTGGAGAAAGGCGCGTGTCGCGGGGCTGCCCGCGACGTGTGAAGACACGCATTAAACACTGTACCCTATCATCAATGTGCGGAGGCGGGCACGCGGGCGACCCAAGGGGCGCCCGCGCTGTATTTCACCCGCGCACGGGCGTTGTCCGCAGCCGGGAGACGCCCGTGCCGTGTGAAAGGTTACATTGAAAACATCAGTAATTAGCTTAAGCGCGTCCGCGCTTAAGCGCGGACGCGGGCATCGCCCGCGTCGTGTGAAAGAGGCCTAACTACTCTGCTACCGCCTCCCGGGCCGAGAGTGGTGGGAGGGGCCGGATAGGGGTGAGGGAAGGAACTAAGAAGGAGGATATATGTGTGGGAGAGAGAGAGGAGTAGCCACATCATCCCACACGACTGCTGTAAGGAAGTCATGTTGCACTGTGTATTTGTGTGTATGTGTGTTTGAGAGAGAGAGAGAGAGAGAGAGAGAGAGAGAGAGAGAGAGAGAGAGAGTAACAAAGGCAGTCCTATCACAGCTGTGTATACATGATGACGGTACGGTGCAGCGGGGGGGGGGGGTAATAACACCCTTCTGCACGCCGTTAAATACACAGTGACCACGGCACGTAAGGGTGGTAGGTCTCTGAAACACACACCACACACACACACCACACACACACACACACACACACACACACACAGCGAATAGCAGGAAGTTATCAAAAAGATTAGTCTACTAAATATATTTTTTTGTTTTGTTTTAGTCAAGTTGAGTTTACGGCATTTCTTTAAACTTCATTAATCATGTACAATTCTCATTATCATTAGCGAGCCTTCGGGATTAATGAAAATGAAAAAAAAAATCATGTCGCATTTGTAAGCACATACAATTCTTTACTTTACAAGTGTTAAAGTTGTAGTGGTTCTCTCTCTCTCTCTCTCTCTCTCTCTCTCTCTCTCTCTCTCTCTCTCTCTCTCTCTTCTCTCTCTCTCTCTCCTCTCTCTCTCTCTCTCTCTCTCTCTCTCTCTCTCTCTCTCTCTCTCTCTCTCTCTCTCTCTCTCTCTCTCTCTCTCTCTCTCCTCTCTCTCCTCTCTCCTCTCTCTCTCTCTCTATATATATATATATATATATATATATATATATATGTTTACAGTTTTTACACATACCTTAATTTACAACAAAACGAGTTATGAAAAAAAATAGTGACTTAATTGGCTATTTTTCTGAGGAACGAACACAATTATCACCACGAATTCTTACTCCTCATAGGTAAGATCGCCGTCACATAGCAGGATTAACCCCTTCACGCCAGATCTTTCCTTTGCTCTATGAAATTGTCTGTTGTCAGCCATAAAATTACGAAAAGTATCTAAATATACCAAATTAGTTAGTCGACAAGGATACTAAACAGGTCATATCTATAAAAATATTGCTTATATTCACTAAAAATCGTCTAATGGTACCCAAATTACAAAGAAAATTTCGTTCTGGTCCTCAAGTGTTAAGACAGAATCGCTATAAACACGCGTTATAGTCACTTATACCGTACTCAAAACCAGGTCTCGAACAGTGAAGCCCGTACGTTAAAACAACGCTGTCACAACCTTTTCATACGTCAAAACAACACGGTCACAACCTTTTCATACGTCAAAACAACAGTCACAACTTTTTCATACGTCAAAACAACACGGTCACAACCTTTTCATACGTCAAAACAACAGTCACAACTTTTTCATACGTCAAAACAACACTCACAACCTTTTCATACGTCAAAACAACAGTCACAACTTTTTCATACGTCAAAACAACTCTGTCACAACCTTTTCAGACGTCAAAACAACAGTCACAACCTTTTCAGACGTCAAAACAACGCTGTCACAACCTTTTCAGACGTCAAAACAACACTGTCACAACCTTTTCAGACGTCAAAACAACGCTGTCACAACCTTTTCAGACGTCAAAACAACGCTGTCACAACCTTTTCAGATGTCAAAACAACGCTGTCACAACCTTTTCAGACGTCAAAACAACAGTCACAACCTTTTCATACGTCAAAAAAACACGTGTCACAACCTTTTCATACGTCAAAACAACAGTCACAACCTTTTCAGATGTCAAAACCCTGTCACAACTTTTCAGACGTCAAAACAACAGTCACAACTTTTCAGACGTCAAAACAACAGTCACAACCTTTTTCAGACGTCAAAACAACGCTGTCACAACCTTTTCAGACGTCAAAACAACGCTGTTACAACCTTTTCAGATGTCAAAACAACAGTCACAACCTTTTCAGATGTCAAAACAACGCTCACAACCTTTTCATACGTCAAAACAACGCTGTCACAACCTTTTCATACGTCAAAACAACGTCTGTCACAACTTTTCAGACGTCAAAACAACAGTCACAACCTTTTCATACGTCAAAACAACACCGTCACAACTTTTTCATACGTCAAAACAACACTCACAACTTTTTCAGACGTCAAAACAACAGTCACAACCTTTTCATACGTCAAAACAACAGTCACAACTTTTTCATACGTCAAAACAACACTGTCACAACTTTTTCATACGTCAAAACAACAGTCACAACTTTTTCATACGTCAAAACAACTCTGTCACAACCTTTTCAGACGTCAAAACAAGTCACAACCTTTTCAGACGTCAAAACAACACTCACAACTTTTTCATACGTCGAAACAACAGTCACAACCTTTTCATACGTCAAAACAACACTGTCACAACTTTTTCATACGTCGAAACAACAGTCACAACCTTTTCATACGTCAAAACAACAGTCACAACCTTTTCATACGTCAAAACAACACTGTCACAACCTTTTCATACGTCAAAACAAGTCACAACCTTTTCATACGTCAAAACAACAGTCACAACTTTTTCATACGTCAAAACAACACTGGCACAACTTTTTCATACGTCAAAACAACAGTCACAACTTTTTCATACGTCAAAACAACACTCACAACTTTTTCATACGTCAAAACAAGTCACAACTTTTTCAGACGTCAAAACAAGTCACAACTTTTTCAGACGTCAAAACAACACTGTCACAACCTTTTCAACCCTGCACTACTGACGGCGTACAAACCTTTCATATCGGAGCGTTAATTAAAAGCGACGGTAATAATTCGGTACACCAACACCTCACCTTGTAACTCACCTTATTGTCACCTAAAACGCTATAATAGCACTACTGAATGCCTTATGAACGAGCTGGCGACTGTTCCTTACAGAGATGTATGGGTGTTCTATGCATTTACTGCCGTTTTCCTGCAGACGTGGGAAAGCTTGTCAGAAATACGAATGCAAGCAGGCCTTCATGCCAAGGGCGCTCTATGCTCACTGGATGCCAGATGCGATGGCTGGCTGAGAGAAGCGAGGGTGGTGACTGCAAGGTCTCTTGAGTGAATGCGCGTAGTATAGTTGCAGTAATAGTGGTACAGTAGTAGTAATAATAGTAGTAAGAGTAATAGTAGTAGTGGTAGAAGTAGCCTAATAGTAGTAGTAGTGGTGGTAGTAGTAATAGTAGTAGTAGCAATAGTAATGGTAGTAGTAGTTGTAGTAATAGTAGCTGTAGCAGCAGCGGTAGCAATAGTAGTGGTAGTAGTAGTTGTAGCAGTAGTAGTAGCTGTAGTAGTAATAGTTGTAGCAGTGAAGCTAAATTTCATAAGGGGTAAAGGTGGGGGGGGAGAGGGATGAGGGAAGGGGAGGGGGGTGCTGCTGTGAACACTTGGCGAGAGGGTTGTGAGTCGTGACTGGCGATCTTAAACCTACGTACGCTTAGGCCATGTTGTTATTATTATTGTTGTTGTTGATGTTGAGGAGGAGTCTTCATAACTTTCTATAGGCCTACTGTCCTTATACTAGTAACTTAAGTTTGTACATCACATCAATTCTCTTTAAAGTCAAGCATGATTTTCTGACTCATGTACTATATCCTATTTTTTCTGTACTTTCCTCATGTTTCTAATTGCTCTAAGTTTCCATTTTTTCCTCGTGTTTCTATTTATAACACTTCTTTACGTTACCATTTCTTCCTTATATTTCTAACTATAACATTTCTTTTCGTTTCCACTTTTTCCGCGTGTTTCTAATTATAACTCTTCGTTAAGTTTCCATTTTTTCCTTATATTTCTAACTATACCATTTCTTTACGTTTCCACTTTTTCCTCGTATTTCTAATTATAACTACGTTTCCATTTCCAGTACATCCACAGTGTTCCCAGACAGAGGGTTTGGAGATACACACACACGTTCACGCCATTACACCACCATCATCATCACTGCCCTCACATCATCACTTCGCCCTTCGACCAATCAGCGTCCTCAAAGCTCTGGGCCAATGAGAGGGCAGCATGGCGAGGCAGATCAGAAGAGGTCAGTCTATTACTCAGTCAGCCTTGAGGGGCTTTAGAGGGAGGGTGTGTTTGTGTGTTTTCTGCCTTTCAATTCACTCTCTCTCTCTCTCTCTCTCTCTCTCTCTCTCTCTTACTCTCCGTCTCTCCTGCGCTTTCCTATACGCTTGAGGAAGGAAAATAAGACCTTGTGTTTTGGGAAAGGACATATTGGTGCTAAAAGAAATTATTCAAGTGTTTCGAGACTTGAATGACACAATTTTTTCACTCAACCTGCTAATTGAAGCTTCGAACGGTGACTTGTTGAATCATGTCGGGGATTCGGATGTGTTCGGTGGTGGCTCTGTGTTTTGTCGCGCATACCACCACCACCACCACCACCATTATGGCCGCCACCACTATAAATACAACAACAACAACAACAACAGTAATCCCAACCACAACTACAACAACAGAACACAAGGGTAAGACTCTGTGTGTGTGTGTGTGTGTGTGTGACTGTGTGTGTGTGTGTGTGTGTGTGTGACTGTGTGTGTGTGTGTGTGTGTGACTGTGTGTGTGTGTGTGACTGTGTGTGTGTGTGTGTGTGTGTGACTGTGTGTGTGTGTGTGTGTGTGTGTGTGTGTGACTGTGTGTGTGTGTGTGTGTGTGACTGTGTGTGTGTGTGTTTTGAAGACCTTGAGAAACTTAACACCCTGCAAGAAGGATTTAGGACATGATTAGATTATTAACTCAGAATATTAACTAGAGAATTAACTAGATTGTTCACTTAACTAGATCAGATTATTATTCGCTTCTCAGTAACATTTCAAGCGAGACTAATTAATTTCTTCAACTGCTGAGGAAAATAACCAAGCATTTTTTTTACCTCCTTTTTATTTATTTTTTTAATTTTTTTTATAACCCCCCCCCAAAAAAAAGGGACGGTAGACCAGTTTGAGCTACTCGGGAGGGTTGCCATAAATTTAACTTTTCTTTTCTCGTGTGTGTGTGTGGGTGTGTGGGTGTGTGGGGTTGGTTGGGGATGATGGAGGAAGGGAGGGGGAGAGGAACATAGTGGCGTATTCTATTCTCTGTTATTCGCCCCCACTCCTCCTCCTCCTCCTCCTCCTCCTCCTCCTCCTCCTCTTCTTCTTACTCCTCCCGTGCATTGCTATCTTCTGCCTCCCGCGTTGTAACTTTATTCTTGTCTCTTTCGTTTATATTTTCTTCAAGGCAGTGTTAGAATTAAGCCTGTTATGTCTCGTGTCCGTGCTGAAGGATAAAATTAGAATATAACTAACTACTATATATCACTATTAGGCATCAATAACTACTACTACTACTACTGCTACTGCTACTACTACTACTACTACTACTACTACTACTACTACTACTACTACTACTACTACTACTACTACTACTACTACTACTACTAGCCTACTACTACTACTAGCCTACTACTACTACTACTACTACTACTACTACTACTACTACTACTACTACTACTACTACTACTACTACTACATACCTACTACTACTACTACTACTACTACTACTACTACTACTACTACTACTACTACTACTACTACTACTACTACTACTACTACTACTACTACTACTAGCCCTACTACTACTACTACTACTACTACTACTACTACTACTACTACTACTACTACTACTACTACTACTACTACTACTAGCCTACTACTACTACTACTACTACTACTACTAGCCTACTACTACTACTACTACTACTACTACTACTACTACTACTACTACTACTACTACTACTACTTACTACTACTACTACTACTATACTAGCCTACTACTACGCTACTACTACTACTACTACTACTACTATGCTTCTACTACTAACTGCTACTACTACTACTACTACTACCTACTACTACTACTACTACATACTACTACTATACTACTAAATACTACTACTACTAGCCTTTCTACTACTATACTACTACTACTAGCCTACTACTACTACTACTACTACTACTACTACTACTACTACTAGCTACTACTACTACTACTACTACTACTACTACTACTACTACTACTACTACTACTACTACTACTACTACTACTACTAGCCTACTACTACTACTACTACTACTACTAGCCTACTACTACTACTACTACTACTACTACTACTACTACTACTACTACTACTACCTACTACTACTACTACTACTTACTACTACCTACTACTACTACTACTACTACTACTACTACTACTACTACTACTACTACCTACTACTACTACTACTACTACTACTACTACTACTACTACTACTACTACTACTACTACTACTACTACTACTACTACTACTACTACTACTACTACTACTACTACTACTACTACTACTACTACTACTACTACTACTACTACTACTACTACTTACTACTACTACACTACTACTACTACTACTACTACTACTACTACTACTACTACTATTTACTACTACTACTACTATTACTACTACTACTACTACTACTAACTACTACTACTAACTACTACTACTACTACTATACTACTACTACTACTACTACTACTACACTAGCCTACTACACTACTACTACTACTAGTACTGCTATGCTACCTACATACTACTACTACACACTATACTGACTACTACTATACGCCATGCAGAGCTGCAGCACCCCCAGACACTCACTGCCAGATGTATGATGCCTTTAGAGACAGGAGAATTGATACACTACTAACAAATATATCACAATAAGAAGTCATTATATGTTATTTAATTATTTTCAAAACGTTACTAAGTGAATTTTCATTAAAACCAGACCAAAATGTAAGTTACTGTCATATTTGCTGTACGATTCATGTCTGTGCCGCCGCCGCGCTACTTGTGAACACAATAAATGAGGTGCGGTCGAGGCAGCTCTCGTCCCTCTCATGTTTACAGTGCGTGTGGACGGTGTGGTGATCGTGCTTTCTTTAATTACCCTATGACGATGGAACATCCAGTGAAGTATTTGCAAAACATCAACTTATCCCAGCTGACATTAAATGAAAAGACTGAAATCAAGCGCTACCGACTTTATTTTCAAGTAATACTGTAATTCTACCATCACCACCTCAGCCATCCCTTCTACCAACACTACCACCCACACCATCCCTTCTACTACCACCACTACTACCATGCCCTGAAATCAGTGAACATCAAATACAACTCATATCTGAGTTAGGTAAAATTTGTGTATCCTACTGTTGTGTGAAGCTGCAGTCCCTCCATTTTATTTTATCACGAGCCGCCACTGACTACCACTACTACTACTACTACTTCTACCACTACTACTACTACTACTACTACTACTACTACTACTACTACTACTACTACTACTACTACTACTACTACTACTACTAGCCTACTACTACTACTAGCCTACTACTACTGCTACTAACCTATTACTGACTAACTAACCATTTTATAGGTTGACTGACCGGTTAAAAGACCATATATTTTTTTTCCATCTCTAGGGAATGAAGTCAGCTTGGGATGGCTTTGGAGGGAATTGGAAGGGTCGGAGGGAAGGGAGATAAAAAAGTGGAGGCAGGAGGAAAGGGGGAAAGAGTGGACCCAGGGGTGGAGGGAGGGAGGAAAAAAAAGGAAGGGCGTGTGAAGGAAATAAATCTAAGTTACATGTTTACAATAGTCTGAGATGTAATAGTTACGTTTTCTATGATGGGCCCAACTTTTTTTTCGTAGCTTATGGTAGAAATATTTTTGTTCTTTAGGTCCTGAGATATTATAGAGATATTGTAGTGTTAATGAATTCCATAGAGAGAGAGAGAGAGAGAGATCCACATGCTGAGCCAAATATACTGACCCCATAATTACTCTCTCTCTCTCTCTCTCTCTCTCTCTCTCTCTCTCTCTCTCTCTCTCTCTCTCTTTCTCTTTCTCTCTCTCTCCCCCCTCCCTCCCCCCCCTCCCTCCCTCTCCCTCTCCCTGGTCAATAACGTCAATTACCCACTGATGAAGTGCTACTCACGCCATGAATGGAAAGAGGGAGAGAGAGAGGGAGGGATGAAAACCAGGACAGAGAGACTGAAAAAGTAAAGGAAGGAAGGAAGGAAGGAGATAAAGAAAGAGAAAAAAGGAAAATTGAGCGAAGGGAAGAGAGAGAGAGAGAGAGAGAGAGAGAGAGAGAGAGAGAGAGAGAGAGAGAGAGAGAGAGAGAGACTGACTTGATAGTTTATTCGGCATGGTGTAATATAATAATGTTCATATTCAATTATACAGTCATACAAGCCACGGTCCATTGAGAGAGAGAGAGAGAGAGAGAGAGAGAGAGAGAGAGAGAGAGAGAGAGAGAAGATATGAAAGGAAGGGGATAAAGGGAGAGAGAGAGAGAGAGAGAGAGAGAGAGAGAGAGAGAGAGAGAGAGAAAGGAAGAAAGGAGAGAGGGAGTAGGAGAGAGAGAGAGAGAGAGGGGGAGAGAGAAAAAAAAAGCTAAAGAGAGAGAGAGAGAGAGAGAGAGAGAGAGAGAGAGTTAAGGACATGAAAAAATTATACGTGATAGATTAAATAATTGATAATATTGGAGTGAATGATTGAAGTGAAAAAGGAAAATTGATGGTCTAAATATTGTTGTTTTCCATTCCCAGTGTTCAAGTTTTTCAATATTGATTTGGAAACTTCAGTGAATTTGGATGCGAGGTGACTATTGGTCCTCGTGTTTGTTTGTTTGTTTGTTTGTTTGTGTGTGTGTTTGTGGTTCTTTCTTCATTCATTTACATTGTACCTCTTTTTACTTCAATCTCATTTCTTTCCTAACTTCTTTCTATATTCCTTTTTTTTTTTCCTCTCTTTACTTGTTTTACTATTTTACTTTTGTCTTGTTTTTCTTACAACTGTTCTTATTATATTGTACCTTCCCTTACCTGTCTACGCAAAATTAATGGAAGAGGAGGAAGAGGAAGGAGGAGGAGGAGGAGGAGGAGGAGGAATATTAACTTGTATGAGGCGATATTAATTGCTCAGATGACCCTCCTCCTCCTCCTCCTCCTCCTCCTCCTCCTCCTCCTCCTCTCTCCCCTCCTCCTCCCCTCCTCCTCCCTCCTCCTCCTCCTCCTCCTCCCCCTCCTCCTCTCTCCTCCTCCTCGCTCCCCTCCTCCTCCTCCTCCTCCTCCCCTTCCTCCCTCCTCCTATCCTCTTTCTCCCCCCTATTCCTCCTCCCCTCCACCTCCTCCTCCTCCTCCTCCTCCTCCTCCTCCTCCTCTTTCGCCATAATCACTCCAGTCGGGATTAACCGGTTCCCTAATCCTCTCTAATACGCCCTGTTGTCCAAGGGTGATTTTGTGTGATTTTATGCCTTAATGACTGGGGTATTAAGGCTGATTTGGGCAGATTGTGTGGTGATGATGGCGGTGGTGGTGATGATGGTGGTGGTGATGGCGGTGGTGGTGGTGGTGGTGGTGGTGTGGTGGTGGTGGTGTGTGGTGGTGGTGGTGGTGGTGGTGGTGGTGGTGGTGGTGGTGGTTGGGGTGGTGTGGTTGGTGGTGTGATGAGTGGCGGTGGTGGTGGTAGTGGTGGTGATGGTGGTAGTGGTGATGATGGCGGTGGTGGTGATGGTGGTGGTGTGGTGGTGGTGGTGGTGGTGGTGGTGGTGGTGGTGGTGATGATGGCGGTGGTGGTGGTGGTGATGATGGCAGTGGTGGGGGTAGTGGTGGTGGTGGTGGTGGTGGTGGTGGTGATGATGATGGTGGCGGTGATGGTGGTGGTGGTATTTGTAACTACAGTGATTTTTCTTTCTTGTTCAATTTTGTCATTGTTAACATAACATATTTTTTATTTAGGCTTCGTATTTTTTTTTTTCTTGTATTTTTGCTCTTATTTTTTTTTTCGTCATTGATGTTTTATTTATTTTTTCTAGATTTTTTTTTTTTTTTGTCTGGTGTTTTTTATTCATATTGTCCTTCCTGGTTTTTTTTTTTTTTTTTTTTGTTAATTCATATGTTGCTCTTTTCATTTTTATTCTATCCTTTTTCTATTTATAATTCCTTTTTATTCTTTGTGTATGTGTATATATATTTTTTTTCACTCTCCTCCTCGGCTGTCACTGCTTTCACAAGAAGTAAACAAATCCATTTCACCTTTACCATCCAGTTTCTCTCTCTCTCTCTCCTCTCTCTCTCTCTCTCTCTCTCATCTCTCTCGTCTCTCTCTCTCTCTCATCTCTCTCTCTCTCTCTCTCTCTCTCGCTCTCTCTCTCTCCTCTCTCTCTCTCTCTCCTCCTCTCTCTCGCCTCTTCTCTCTCTCTCCTCGCTCTCTCGCTCCTTCTCGCTCTCTCTCTCTCTCTCTCTCTCTCTCTCTCTCTCTCTCTCTCCTCTCTCTCTCTCTCTCTCTCTCTCTCTCTCTCTCTCTCTCTCTCTCTCTCTCTTGCACTTCATTTACTTTTAAGGTCGAGTGATCAAGAGTCGGAACAACATAGAACGAAAGAGGAGAAGGAGAAAGAGAGGAGACGAAAGAAGGAGGAAGGAAAGGGAGAGGGGGGGGGGGGGGGGGGGGGGGGGGGGGGGGAAAAAAAAAAAAAAAAAAAAAAAAAAAAAAAAAAAAAAAAAAGT
>JACEEZ010002596.1:0-52613 GCA_016584305.1 Chionoecetes opilio | reverse complement strand
TGATTTACTTTACATGGACTTCGTAATCTTGTAATTCCTTGTTTTAAAAAATATACAAAAATGATTACTAAAAATCACGTTTTTTTTATCTTAAACCTTCGAATATAGGATAGTCATTTTCATCAAAATTAAAAAATGCTTTTTCGGGGGAAATCCTGATGTGATAGACAAAATTGAGTTCATATTCGTAATCACAGCCCAAATTCAGTTAGAATTTGTTTTAAAACCTTTTGCCAGAAATATCGTGTTGACCGTGATAATCTTTCTGGTATTACTTTTGATTTTTTTGTTTCCTTTGGTGTTTTACTTTTAGTAACGTGTTCTCCCTTTCCTTTTTATGACTTATTATTTTTCACTTTTTGTTTTATTAGTGTTTTTCAGTGATATTATTTTTTAGATGAAATTTTGTATAATTTCAGCTGAGCTACCTCGCAGTAATAAAACTATACTTGTATTCAAAGTTTTTTTTTGTAGAACTACAGTTTAGGCGAATTATTCCATATATTTATACTTTTGGGAAATCTTGTATTACGTTAAACGTTATGTATTTTATACAGTAATATGTATACTGTGGTCCATAATTCTATCTATCTATCTATTTACTATCTGTGGGGCGGCGGGGTGACGGCCTTAAATGCTTGCTGGACGGGAGAGCTTTGAGAAGCTCGGTGTAAAACCTAGATAGGAGAACAGTGTATCTCGTTAGTAAGGTGTTTCCGAGGTAAGGTGTTAAGTGGATGTAGGTAATGTTAAGTAACGGGAACTACCACGTGTACGTCTCACTAGTCACGGCCTCTTGTACCTTCCTTATTTTCTTATGTTCTTATGTTCTTATCTATTTGTGGGCTGTTGACCTTACTGACATGCCCTTGGTCTGTGGTGAAGGGAAACATCCCGCCAGGAGCAGCTTCCTTCCCTTTCCCCCCGGCAGCTGCACACCCACCCACATCTGCACGCCCACCCACAGCTGCACCCCCACCCACAGTTGCACCCCCCCACAGCTGTACACCCCACCCACAGCTGCAAACCCACCCACAGCTGCAAAACCTACCCACATCTGCACGCCCCCCATAGCTGCACACCCACCCACAGCTGTAACACCCCCCCCACAGCTGTACACCCCCCACACTGTACACCCACCCACAGCTGCACACCCACCCACAGCTGTACACCCACCCACAGCTGTAAAACCCACCCAAAAGCTGCACACCCACCCACAGCTGTACACCCACCCACAGCTGTACACCCACCCACAGCTGCACACCCACCCACAGCTGTACACCCCCCACAGCTGCACCCCCACCTATCCACCTTCCAGCCAGTATTTCCCCCATCTCAGGTTTCAGTGTGGGAAAGATCCTCGTCTGTGGTTGGGTACATATCAGGGGCTTTAAGGACATGAAAAGAGCCCGTTACACTCCTCCTTTTCCCTCCCTCGGCCACTCTGACGGCTGAGTTTTGTTCTCCCTTGAAGCTGAGTCCCTTACGGCTGCTCAAAACTCCCTTGGGACTGGCTGCTGACGGACAACTTAATTATTTGGGTTCCACAGGGATTTATTTTTGGCGTAGAGTTTGTGGCTTATGTCTCCTCTCCCTCCTACCCCCCCCCCCCTAAGAACGCGAGGGAGTGAGGGAACGGGAGGACAAGGTGGAGTGGGTGGATGCAAGGAGGAAGGGAGGATCTATTGGTGACAGGACTGGCGTGGAGTGGCGTCCTTCAGCGTCACTCCCACATGCCAGGGCGCCGCGACACACGCTGGTGACGATGGTGTGCCCAAAGTATAACTAATATAGTTTTATATTAGGTACTTTGGGTGTTACAAATCAAGGCAGCGGCCCACGGTACCGCGCTGAGGGCGTCCATGGTCGCACTCTTTCCTGGCCCCCGCACTTCAGCACTGCCCTGATACGCCTCTACTTTTTATCAAACGTGACTACAAAGCTTTCTTATATCTGAATACTGAATGCAGAACACTTTCTTACATGTGAATACAGAACATCCATATAATAATTCATCACTTTGCCACCAAAAATATTATTTACATATACTACTAGCATAAGTTTAAGTTTCTTGGTTTTCTATTTAGGTGAGGGTCCTGTGGTGTAGTGGTTAGCACAGCCGCCTCTAAAGCGGCAGACTCGGGTTCGATTCCCAAACAGGACCAATCCCGACTTTTTTTTTTTTACTTTTATTTTGCGTGTACTTTTTTTCCAGGAATCGTTCACGTTTACATCAACTAAAAATGACGCTTAAGATACACAATGTCACGTCCACCTTTTGTTCTTTAAGAAATACCTGAACCCCGATGGTGCAGTCCCGTGAACCAGGAGGGGGATCCGTGATGGAGCGCCGGGGCCCAGGACACGCGTATACGGCGCCGCGGTTGTGAAAGAAAACTTTCAGGAAGCGTGACGCATGGGTGTCCGAACTCGACACATGTGTTGCGTCTTCATGCATGCTTCAGCATCTCAGTGATTTTTCTGTTATACAGCGCGCTGATCTCCCTTCAGATCATGCTCCAATCACTGATCTGTGTCACGCACAAGGGTAGACTTGGATATTTTTGCTAGTCAGAGCACCTCTTTGGGGGATCACGCAGCGCTGTATGGCAAATACAACAAGGAGTGCCTTGATTAGAAACCCAATCAGATTTGTTAATATAGATAGGCAGATGTTTGCTTCAAACATTGCACAGGTGATATTCCCGATATAGAAAGGATATTAATGTCTCCACCAAGATGATATCTGATGATTTTATATGAGTGTGCAGGGAGGAGCGAGTGCAGAGTGAGAGCAAACCAAGCTGATGTTAACTTGGGGAGATGGAGAGGATTTTGAAGGACAAAGATGATGCCAGGTGTAGAAGGCCATCAGTTGGAGAGGTGATATGATACATCCATGCATGATAGAGGAGACCAACCAAGTGATAAAGATTTTAGAGCTCATTTTAAAAGTATGTTAAACCCCACCTGGCATTGTCACTCGACCCCAGAGGTGAGTACTGATGTGTATATACCTGTATTGGATGCCCCATCGCCACCCAATGAAGTTGAATATCAGTTTAAGAAAATGAAGGTAGATAAAGCCTGCGGACAGATGGGCTTTCTCCTGGCGGTTTGACATTGTTACCCGTGCAATGGTTTTTAGCCCTTACTACACTATACAATGTGATTTCTAGTATTTTTCTAATACTAATACTAATCTAGTATGAGTAAAATAAATAAATTCCAGTCAAACAGGCAGAATTCCATAAAACAAAAGATTACAATAAAAAGAAATATGTAAAATTTGTTAAACTTATAGAAAAGACAAGCAGAATTCTAGTAAAACATAAAATTACAATAAAAAGTAAAATCTAAAATCTGCTAAAAAATTCAGTAAGACAAGTAAAATTGAGTAAACCTAGAATTACAATAAAAAATATATAGAATCTGCTAAAAACTACGCACTAAAAAAATTTTTGGTCTTGCAAAATATAGTTGACTATCTAGATTTAAATACAAAAAGTGTATTTGCCTGCGTGACGTTGGCTGGTAGGGAGTTCCATTTTTTTGGTCCATTTACTGTAAAATTTTAGCACCGGTGATTGTCTTAACTCTAGGAATAACAAGGTTACTTTGTTGTCTCGTCATGCTCTTGTTGTGCTGTGGACTGTTGGGAATGAGTGGAGCCAGTCGGGATACATGCCGTTCAGAGATTTATAAGGGCAATGTTAACACCCAAAAAATTTTTTTGTTTAATTCTGAGCCTCCTAGTTTTTTTGAAGGCGGGGGAGATAGGGTCATATTTTTTTATACCACTATGAAACTCTGGCAGAAAAATGTTTGTAGTTTTTGTACTTTCTGTAAAAGAGTATTTTGGTGGTACCCCAAATGCGTATGCAGTAGTTAATAAGACTCAATACAAGTGACTGGACAACAATTTTCCCTGCTAGATTTATCAATTTTTTATTTATGCGGCATATAAAACATTAACATCCCAATGACCTTTTATTTAACTCGTTAATATGCGTGTCAAATAAAAAATGCGATCCATGTATAAACCTAAATTTTTGACCTTGTGCTGGGACGACGCTGGTGTCGTCAAACTTAATCATAATATTCTCAGGTACATGTGACAGTAACTGTCTGCTTCCAATGAATATCATTGTGTTTTGCTGGCATTGATCATCAGGCCATTACTAAGAAAATATTCTTTTGCCTTAGTAAGGGTTGCTTCCGTTTCTTTAATGATGGTGCCTAGGTTTTCGAGAGATCCACTGTGAAGAAACTGAGTGTCGTCAGCGTACTGGACAAGTGTACAGTCCATTGAAGTGTTGAGCCATGTCATTGATATAAATTTGAATAATACTGGCCCCCAGGATGGAGCCTTGAGGGACGCCATAGCTGACATTTTTCTTTTTTTGATATTACTTTTTGTAACTTGACAGACTGACTTCTGTTACAAGATAGCTGTTAAGCCAGAAGGAGTCAATTTTAAAGG
Organism: Chionoecetes opilio; assembly: GCA_016584305.1. Taxonomy (NCBI): domain Eukaryota; kingdom Metazoa; phylum Arthropoda; class Malacostraca; order Decapoda; family Majidae; genus Chionoecetes; species Chionoecetes opilio. The sequence goes on along the minus strand of JACEEZ010002596.1, from coordinate 48,130 downwards.
TTAGAACATTTTCTTAGGAGATACATGGCTGACACTGTCAAATGCTTTTGATAATCACATAATTTTTAAAAATGATATTTTCTTATTATCCTATTTTATATATTTTATCAGTTATCACAGTTAGAGCAGACTCGGTAAAAAGCTTAGGTCTAAAACCATGCTGGCAGTTGAGAGAGATACTTGTTATCTTCTAAGAAGTTTGAAAGCTGACTAGATACAATTTTTTCTAAAATCTTAGAGAGTACTGGTAAAAGAGAATTGGGCGATATTTTAGTCACATTGTTGAAATCACCTTTCTTAACAAAGGAATGACATTTGCATGTTTCCAGGCCAGGGGAAATACACCGGTAACGATAAAGTATTGATTATGCAAGTTAGGAAAAAGCCAAAAATATATAAGGCATCCTTTGATGAACTTCAGCGATATCCCATCTGAGCCCACAGAACGAGTATCTTTCAGACTTTTTATTGTTATATCACAGTATTAGTGTCCACGGGCTTAGGTCTAAAATTCAATTTTTCACTCCCTCTATTACACTCTGTAATCAAGAGGTCCAACAAAGATAAGTGATTTTTCTGTAAAGTCTTTTGTGTTTTGATCATAAGTTGTCTTTTCCTACATTTGCAAAGAAATTATTAAAACATTCGGCCTTCTCACTTACATTTTCGAATTCAAATATTCAGAGCCACACTTCTTTGTAGGGACAAATTCTTTAATAAGATTCCATATACTAGATAAATTACCTTTTAGAATCATAGAATTTATTAAACATAATATTCCTTTTTAGTTGTAGCAATACGAGACTTAATTGTTTTCTTTTCTTAGTGGTACTTTTTGTTGCAAAGAAATGTTAGACCTGTCTCTCCTCAACTTACTGCGAGTATCATCACGTTTCTTTCATGGCCAGACGCAAATCGTCTTTAAAGCCAAGGTGCTAAAGGTTTTTTAAACCCTTCCTTGGTTACAAAGGGGCACATTTGTCCAGACATTTGGTAAATTATTATTAAAATATTTTACTTGTAATCAAAATTTGCCCGGTGGTTCATTATTTGATTAAGGTTTGAGACTGTTCCATAAGTAGTCACACAGATAATCCTTATTTAATTTACCCAGATGACGAAAAGTTTTTATCTCTGTTTTCCCGCTTAGGCTTACAAATATTACATTAATACTGATGAGTCATGGTCTGATATTTTTCCGGAAACCCAACAGATTTAGCTAAAACAAGGTTTGGTTTGTTGGTAATTATCAAATCTAGAAAAGTACTGATGTGGGTGTCACCCTAGTGGCCTCTTCTATCACTGTGTAAGTTTATTGCAATTGATTATACCACTCATTTTGTTTTTCTTAGAAAATAAGTCATCATTAAAATCACCTAATACATAAACCCTTTCTTACCTACACATACTTGTCTAAAAACATCCTGATATACTCAAAAGAAGCCACTGGGGCCTTAGGGTGCCTGTAAACAAAATCCAATGATAACAGCTGGCAACATATGACTCTGAACACTCAAACCCTAATTTCCCCTACAAACCCGGTTGTTTAGGAAAATAGATCTATTATATTTTTTTCAGTAGTTTGTTAACATAATACATACACCTCCTCCACTTTCCCGCACACATCTAAAAACTGTAAACTAGGAATGTTAATATGTTCATCAGGAGTTTCAGGCACATCCATCTAGGGAGCCCCTCTCTCTCTCTCTCTTCTCTCTCTCTCTCTCTCCCTCTCTCTCTCTCTCCTCTCTCTCTCTCTCTCTCTCACTCTCTCTCTCTCTCTCTCTCTCTCTCTCTCTCTCTCTCTCTCTCCTCCCCTCTCTCTTCTCTCTCTCTTTTCTCTCTCTCCTCTCTCCTCTCCTCTCTCTCGCCCTCTCTCTCCTCTCTCTCTCTCTCCTCCTTCTCCTCTCTCCTCTCTCTCTCTCTCTCTCTCTCCCGGGATTAAAATGGCGATTTTAATATAAATTTGCTAAAAAGCATGATAATCATGTTTGCAACTTTATTAATTTGCTTTTTTCCCCACTTTTTTTACTCCACGATAAATAAACCCACTAGAGTCACTAAAAATTCTGCTTCATTAATAGATCACATTTTGGACTAATGATTTCCTTAATTACCAAGAGAGTGGTATTTGTATACTTCCATCAGTGGGCCACTTCCCAATTTTTAGCATATTTTCTGTTCACATTAATAGTACACATTGTTCTCATATCCTAACCAGAAGAATAATCACTGATACTTACATCGATGCCTTTAGAAATGATTTGAAGAAATTAAATGGGAATTGGGTTAAAAGACAGAGGAGTTGATGAAACTTTTGATATATATATTTAATAAGTTTCAAAATTTTCCCATAATGAACACTTTCCTGTTAAGAAAATTTTAGTTAAGGACAAAAACCTAGGTAAGACTTATATCACACAGCAATCAGGAATTCCATCAAACATCGTAACAGATTGCAAAAATTATACGCTAAGTGGCCACTAACTTACGAAAGAATATTCAAACGTACAGGACTCATTAACAAATACAATTAGGGCACTAAAGACAATCATTTTAAAGGGCCAACTACGCGAGAAAGCAGGTGATGCAAAAAAAAACTTGGAGTATTGTTTAAAAATCTATGGGAAAGAACCAGTCAAAATTACCACCTTCTATAATTTTTTTGCAATAAAACAAATCTAACAATAACGAATTGCTACTGCATTTAATGATTATTTTAGTAATGTTCCTACTCAACTACTCAGAGCATTGTGCCAAGTGCTTACTTCATTTAGACAGTACCTACCTGACCCTGTACCCTTTTCATTTTTTCCCTTTGACCTACATCAATACCAAAATCGAATCCATTATTAAAAACCTTAAGACAACTTTGCCCGGCTATGATGATATTTAAAATTAAAGTTATAAAACAATGCAGCGTTTAAGTCTCTACATTTTAGATTATATCATAAATCTGTCGTTTAAAAAAGTATTTTTCAAAACAGTTACAATTAGCGAAAATGGTTCCCATATTCAAAAAAAGGTGAGAATCTCTCTTTAGTAATTACAGACCTGTTTCTATCCCCTTTCAAGCTTTAAATAAAAACTTTGAGAAAAAGGGTTGTAAGCAGATTAATGGAGTACCTGGGCAAAAATTTTCATTACTAACAGAATTTCAGTATGGCTTTCGACCCAACTATAGTACAGAGTTTTGCAATCCATCACCTTTGTAATAGTATTTATAACTCATTAGACAACAAATTCATCAAATAACAGTATTTTGTGACTTATCAAAGCGTTTGACACCATCTCTCATCCTATTTTATTAGAAAAATTGAAAACTTATGGCATTCGTGGCCCGGCACATGACTGGTTTCAACAGCTACTTAGCCACAGAAGACAATACACTGATATAATAATTCTGCATCTTCACATGAATCAATCTGCTATGGTGTACCACAAGGTTCAGTTTTTAGGCCCAGTTTTGTTTCTTATCTATATCAATGACATTTTACGTTGTAGTAATAAATTGAAGTTTTTTGCTTTTTGCTGATGCCCCTTCCATATATATTCAGGACAAGATCTTGGTGAAATAGAGAATATACTAAACTCGGAGTTAATTTAAATTTTCTAACTGGATAAAAAGCAATGAACTAAAACTGAACATCTCTAAAACATGCTACATGGTATCCCACCCTCTAATGACTAGTGCAGCCCATATTGACGTCAAATAAATGATTTATCCTTGTGTAAAGTTGAAGAATATAAATTTTTTAGGTATAACCATTGACAATAAATTAACATGGAGATCTCAAATAAATCAATTTTGTACTAAATATCTAAATTAACTGGCGTTTTATATAAAATTCGTAGCTGTATCACTTTTGAGTGTATTATTCAAATATATTCATCACTAGGGTATCAATATCTACTGTATTGTTCAACAATTTGGGGGGGGGCATATAAACATATGTGGATAATCTATTTATTTCTCAAAAAAATTAATACGTGTTTATGTTTTATAAGTCCGATATGAGCACACCAACCCACTATTTCGGGGACCACCAGTTACTCAAACTGTCTGATATAATATCTCTGCAATCAAACTTATTTGTTTATAAATCATTACATGTGTATCCTATTGATAACGGTTTTTTACTACATTTCACATACTTTTGCTACAAGGTCATTACAGTTACGAATACCACGTTGCAGGACTACTCATGCTCAGCAAAATGTTTCAGTCAGAGGTGTCAAAATTTTGGGAAAAGTTTACCAGCAGAAAAAAAAATTCCACAACTCAAATATCCTTCAAACATAAACTCAAGAAATTGTTGCTTCAAAGTTATACACACTAAGTCCCTTCTTAGGTATGCATGGATTCATTATGTGTGTGTACTTGTATATTACACTGTGTTAATGTGTAAGATGTTTGGGTGTGTGTAAATTTATGGGTATGTAGGTTCTGTGTGTGCCATAAATGTATGTGTACGTGTAGGTATGTTGCATATGTAATGTATGCATGTATGTGTATATAGGTTTTATACGTATGTATATATTAATTTATAAAGTCAGTTTTAATATTGTATAAATTTGTTAGCCAATGGCCTAAATCCCTTGCTAAACGTTTTTGTATATCTAAGCCACAGGTCTGTATAGGAGCTTGCGCTCAACAGACCCAGGCTTTTATGCCTTACTTATGTAAATGAATAAAAAAAATATTGTATCATGGAGGCCAAAAAAACAAAAAGTCAAAAGTCAAAAAGTCTCTCTCCTCTCTCTCTCTCTCTCTCTCATCTCTCTCTCTCTCTCTTCTCTCCCGTCCTCTCTCCCCTTCATCTCTCGTCTCTCTCTCCTCCGCTTTTCTCTCTCTCTCTCTCTCTCCTCTCTCTCTCTCTCTCTCTCTCTCTCTCTTCTCTCTCTCTCTCTCTCTCTCTCGCTCTCTCTGTGTGTGTGTGTGTGTCTGTCTGTGTATGTCCCGTCTGTCAGTGTCCCGTATATCCATCCATCTAGGTAGCCCCCTCTCTCTCTCTCTTTTCTCTCTCTTTTCTCTCTCTTTTCTCTCTCTCTCTCCTCTCTCTCCTCCTTTTCCCCTTCTCTCTCTCTCTCTCCTCTCTCTCTCTCTCTCTCTCTTTTCCCCTCTCTCTCTCTCTTTTCTCTCTCTCTCTTTTCTCTTCTCTCTCTCTCCTCTCTCTCTCTCCTCTCCTCTCCCTTTTCTCCTCTCTCTCTCTCTCTCTGATCCTTTTAGATATTGTTCCCGCGCCGCCTTCATTTTGCAACATGAAAGGGATATGACAGGGACAAACTTTTTCAATTTCCTATGAAGCGATATGAGTGTTATGCGTTCCCTCAATCTCTCGATCTTTTATTATCATTATTATTGTCAATATTAGCATCATCATCAATAAGTGTACGTCCAAATGACTTTTTGTTATTTATTATAATGTATATTTGTCATTTTAGCTGCGGTTTTGAGCTTGTCTGATCCATTTTCTAAGGCCTTAAGCTCCTATTGACTGTATTGTTCTGGTCCTTTGCTATGCCTTTTTTTTTTTTTTTGTATTTTTTCTTTTTTTTTTTGTTTTTTTTCGCTTAAACTTTAATTTTTTTTGGTGCGCAATCTTTTATCATATTTTTTTTTTTTTTTTTTTAATGTCTCTCATGCTCTAATGTCTCTAATTCTGTATCTAATGTTCTCTCTCTATTCTCACATTTCAACTTTCTGAACTCACCAGCTAAGTTGATAAGGCGTACCACCCATGTGTTATCTGTCTTCCCCCACCTTTCTGCCTTCCCCCTTCTCCCTTCCTCCCCATGGACAAACTTTCCTTAAGAGATGTTAGAAAGGAGGGACGCTATGGGAGTGCAGATTAACTGAAGAGAGGAAGAAAAAAACAAGAGGCTTCGTCCGAGATGGGTGGATTTGTTGTGTGTGTGTGTGTGTGTGTGTGTGTGTGTGATTGTTGTGATGGTAGTGGCTTTAGTGGTTGTAATGGTGGTGGTGGTGGTCCTGGTGGATATGGTGGTTGTGATAGCGGCGAGGTACATGGATGATGGATATTAAAGACTGGATGATGGGTTTTAAATAATTACATTGGAACAGAGGAAGATAACTAGTATTTAGAAGAAAAAAATTGTTAAAGAATGGAGGGTAGAAACAGATAGAAAAAGTAGTTTATTTATTTATTTATTTATTTATTTATTTATTTATTTTTTACAAGGGTGGTTGGGTGTACAGGTGATAGTATATTGGAGTATTGGTCAAGGTTGAAAAAAGTAAACTTTATTATGACCTAAAATAAAAGGGAATGGGGAAAGGAAGAAGAGAAGGACAAAAATATTAGCGATGCAAGTATTAGACCAGGAAAAAATAGCCATGGGTAATCTTTTTTTGTTTTGTTTTTTGTTTCTTTTACTTTGGAGCCTAAATGGAGTAATGGAGTAAGAGGATAAGGTAAGACTAATAAAAACCATGGTAACTGAAGACACTTAAGGGAATGAAAGGGGGAAATAGGGAGGGGAAGTGAAAGTGTGAGGGGAGAAAAGTGTGTAGGTTGTAGTGTCAAGGGATGACTGTGGAATGGAAGGTAACAGAAGGGAAGAGGAAGATACCCTTTAGGAATGAGGCGAGGATGGGAGAGAAAGAGGGAAGGAGTGTGTGAAATGGGAGGGCAGCTAATGGGGTATTCTCGGCCATTAGGTGTGATTAATGGGGAGGATTTTGGTACTAAATGGCTGGAGGAAGTAGCATGTGGTGGTGGTGATGGTGGTGTTAGAGCAGTGGTGATGGTGGTTAGTTAGGGAGAGTAATGGTAGTGGTGGATGGTGGATCTGATGGTGGTTCAAAGTGGCTAGAGAGTGATAGTCCTCTCTCTCTCTTCTCCTCCGTCTCTCTCTCTCTCATCTCGTCTCCTCTCTCTCTCTCTCTCTCTCTCTTCTCTCTCTCTCCTCCGCTCTCATCTCTTCTCTCCTCTCCCTCTCTCTCTCTCTCTCGCTCTCTCTCTTCTTCTCATCTCTCTCTCTCTTTCTCTCTCTACTCACCTCATCTCTCTCTCTCTCTCTCTCTCTCTCTCTTCTCTCTCTCTCTCTCTCTCTCTCTCTCTCTCTCTCTCTCTCTCTCTCTCTCTCTCTCTCTCTCTTCTCTTTCTCTCTCTCATTACATTCCGAGCAACGAATTTTGGAGGGGTTATTTTTTTCACTCCGAGTCTGTTCTGTCTGTCTGTCTGTTTGTTAGGGTACAGGATTTTCTCCCGAAAAAAAGTTACGATTAAATTTGGGCCACACTTGGTATACCAAGTCCCATTTGGTATAAGTAAGAACTCATTTTCATTTTTGATGAAATCTGTTGACCACTGTTGCCATGGCAGCCGAATGAACGCATACCTCCTCGACCGGAGGTATGCTCATACTGGTGGCATGATATATATATATATATATAATATATATTTTTTTACTTTTTTTTTATAAATGGAATCACACTGTTTGCCAATGGCAAACAATTGATGCATATTCGGGTCGGAAGGTATGCTCTCTACTGAGTGCCCCCCCCCTCCTAGTTCCGTCTGTTTCTTCGTCCGTCTTGTGTTCCTGCAGTCAGTCTCTTCCTCGGCAATCCATTCTCTCTCTCTCTCTCTCCTCCTCTCTCTTCAAATCTCTCATCTCTCTCTCTCTCTCTCTGTTCTCTCTCCCATCTCTCTCCTCTCTCTCTCTCTCTCTCTCTCTCTCTCTCTCCTCTCTCTAGGACCAAGGACCATATATTCTCTCTCTCTCTCCGTCTCTCTCTCTCTCCTAGACAAGACCATATCTCTCTCTCTCTCTCTCTCATCTCGCTCTCTCTCTCTCTCTCTCTCTCTCGTCCTCTCTCCTCTCTCTCTCTCTCTATCTCGTCTCTCTCCCGTCTCTCCTCTCTTCTGCTCTCTCTTCACTGCTTTTTTTTGACGCTCACTCACTTCATCGCTGTCCCTGCGTCTTTATGTTCCTAAGTTTTTTTTATTTAACAACTCACCGTCCATGTTCGTTTTTTTTTTTTTTTTATTATCATTTTTTTTTTAATAGCCGTTACTTTGCCCACCTATATTCTCGGACGCGGTGTAAGAGCGCAGAGCCTTGTTCACTACTACACAGGTATGGAGTGACGTCACTGTTACGTCACTGATGACAAGACGCGCGTAGTCTACGGACAGCCAAAAACGTGAAGTGTGAACAGGCCTTACTCTCTAGCAAAACGAGAAGGAAATGAAAGATATATTGGCGATAGGAGGACAGTGGGGAAGGAAAACTGTTGAAAGAAGTATTACAATAGCCTGGTAGCAGGAATGTAATGCAAAGGTAAAGAGAAAGGATACGTGATTGGAATGGGGGGACTCGGTCGTCGTCAAGGTAGTTAGTGCCGAGTCCGATAGAGAGTTTTTAAAAAGGAGCGCTAGACCATTTCAATGGATGGAGATGCAAGGTGACATTCGTGTAGCTGTTAGATACCGGAATACCACGTGTTGGTATCCCACCCTCTTGAGCTTCCTTATTGTCTTTATGTTCGTATGTTCCTTATAGAGAGAGAGGGAGGCAGGGTTTGAGAAACGAAGGGGAGGTATAAGACGGAGACACTGCATTAGCAAAATATCCGTACAAGCCAGGAAAACTGTTACTTTATGTTTGTGAATGTAGTCCTTGTTTTTTGCTTCGACCATTTCTAATTACCTAAGTTCCTTTGTCATGCCTGGATCTCTTTACATACTGTAGGTGTCTCGCCCTCTAATCTCGTTCCGTTTCTTCCTTTTGTCACTGCCATCGTCGTCCACCATACTCTTCTTCCTCCTCTTTTTAATACTAGCCTTTTTCACTGCCATCGTCATCATTACTCTTCTCCTCCTCCTTTATTCCTTTTTCCACTGCCACGTCATCATTACTCTTCTTCCTCCTCCTTTATTCCTTTTTGCCTCTCGCCATCGTGTCCTTCATTTACTCTTGCTTTGTTCGTTTCGCTCCTCCGTTATTCCTTTGTCACTTCCATCCGTCATGCATTACTGCTTGTCTTCCTCCTTCCCCTTTTAATATTCCTTTGTTCACTGCCCTCGCATCATTACTCCTTCATTCCTCCTCCTTATTCCTTTTTCTCTGCCATCGTCATCATTACTCTTCTTCTCCCTTTATTCCTTGAGTGAAAATGTTGACGCCTGATGAGAAGGAAAAATTAGTACGGTAAAAAGGATTAGAATACTCTCTTCACTCTCATCTCTCTCTCTCGTCTCCTCTCTCTCATCTCGTATCGGTCATCTCTCTCTCTCCTCCTCTCTCCATCTCTCTTCTGCCCTCGTGGGTCTCCTCTCTCGTCACTCTCTTTCTCATCGTCTCTCTCTGTCTCTCTCTCTCCATCTACTCCACTCAATCATCTCTCTCTCTCCTATTCTCCACACTCCTCTTCTCTCATCTCTCTCTTCTCTTCTCTCCAGTACATTTATCTATTTTTGCAAATACGATCTCCCTGGCGCACTTGAAACACTTGCAACAGCTAGTCAAATTACTGAAATTGCTGTGATCGTAATTCTTTCAACAATTAAGCTATACTATATATCCTGGCAACGTTTCAGTCATCAAAAAATACAACAAATCCCCTGAAAGCTCACGATAGCACACTAGGTGTAAGCAGGTCAACATGTAAAAGAATCCAGCGATGGCAAAAACGTAAAATTAACAATAAAAGTGTCGAGGCTGTTTCGCGAGTCGTTTTTTGTGGAAGTACTTGCCTCGGTGAACTTCACAGTGCGGGAGGCAGGAGGCTAGCCGGAGGCTTGGCGACGGTAGCGTGGCGAGTGGTGCGGGGGACGAGTGGGTCTGCCATTGAAAAAAACACCGCCCCCCCTTTGTTTCCCCCCCTTTAAATTTCGTGTGGTTTTTATTGTAACGCATTCTAGCGGGTTCGTGTATCTAACTAGTAGCGTTTCACTACTATGTTTGCTGTTGTGAATGTGTTAGGGACCCTGGCTGCCTGCACGCTTCGAGCAGTCGGGGTGAGGCAGAAAACAGGCCGAAGTGGGTTAACAACTGAGCGTGCTGCGTATTCGCGTGAGTACCCCAGCCCATCTTGTGTCATCATGTTTGCCTTGTGATATTTTTTACTATTTGTGTTTGAACTTGATTATAGATCAGGCTCTTAATTAGCTTATGTGTGGTTACTGGGTTTTATGGGTCATTATATAAATCAGTTTTAGGTATATGTGGTGACTCGATATGATGGAGGGGTGAAAGCTTTATAAGAGCCGAGTGAGTGACTTTCCTTGCTCGCCATAACCCGCCCGCCCCCCTCCCTCTTCGTCGGGAGGCATGAATCCCCTACCCCTTTCTCTCCCCTTCCGCCCTTCTCTTTTTCTCCACCCTCCTAATCTCCCTTCTCTCCCCTCCTCCCACCTCTCCTTTCCTCCTCTCTTCCCCCCCCCACTTCCTCCCACCTCCCTCCCCCTCCCCCATCTCTCCTGCTCTTACTCTCTCACCCTTCCCTCCTCGATGACGGCGTCCCATACATTCAGTTTGGGATGATTAGGACGCACATTAAAAATATAAACCCCACCGCTGATAGTGACTTAAGTAAATAGTAAGTTCCCAGTATTGAAGTGGACTTATACGTCACAAAAAAGAAAGTTAAAAGATTTTTAGATGTAGCGTATAACTGCAACTGACCAAACAGTCGGCGATAAAACAAGAATTCTGACGCCCTTTTCATTAACGATTTATTTATCCCGTCGATATATCTCGTATTACAGGCGTCAACAATCAGGGTGAGTTATAAAGTGTGAGCTTATTGAGAAGGGAGGCTAACGGGAGTATCATGATGAGGTTGAGGATAATTGGAGGTATGAGTTGGCAGGGAGAATAAATGGGGAGTATGCAGGAGAGGGGAGGATAATGTGAAGTAATGAAGGGGAGGCTACAAGAGCGTTGGGGGTGCGTATGTGAAGGGAGATGTATAACTGGGTTACGTTATCATGTGTAGAGGGAGGGAGTGATCAAAGTGACGAGGTAGTTGAGCAGCAGAAAAACAACGAGGGGGGGCGCGGAGGGCCCGCTGACACCATCTCGGACAAGGGAGTATGAGAGGGAAGGAAAACTAAAGGGGGGAGTATGAGAAAACGACCCCATAGATGCTCAAGTAACGTGCCTGGGTGGGAGCAATTAGGCTCGATTCTTAAGAAGAGACGCCAGCGCCGTACCTGTCGTTCCGCTCCGGAGCCCTGTCACAGATCGAAACCCAGTAAGGGGACTTCCCATCGAGGTTGAATGGATCCGAAAGGCAGTTGGCTACATGGTAGGCAGTACGGGACAGAACCATAGTCGGGGGGCACCGGACACAGGAGTGACGCACGGAGTGATTGGTATGTTCCCAATGCGGTAAGAGAGGGGAAGAAGCAAGTAGTGGTTTAGAGTTTTAAAGCGGATTCATGGAGCAGGATGTAGCTTATGGACACGGGAGGTATGGTTGCGTTCAGCGATCAAGGGAGGATACTGGGAGTAATGAAAGGTAGGGCCGATTAGATCATGGGAGATGGATATATGAATTCGTTCTTCACTCTCGTTTTCCTCTTCAGCCCGGTACAACAAAACGCCAGAAGACAGAATAACGTAGACACAACAAGTTCAGCTGGCCATCCATCGTGTTACATAAATCACCAACGGAGGAGGAGGGGGAAAAAAGAAGGAGGTAGTGGGATACTCCAATTGTGTTTCTCCATGCAATGCTGTCAACAATTCCCAGATTTAACTCACGTTCCTATGCTCCTGCCCGGTATAGCTGTATACACAAACGTTCACTACCGCATCCCATTATCCTCACCCTCTTCAGCCCTTTCATTAAACCCAGCACGCAGTGGATGGTAACCAGCGTGTTTAATGTGTCTACCCTGTCAAAAAAAAAAAAAATACCTATGTCCCCCACTCTCTCCCTCCACAGGTACCTACGTGAGTGCAAATAACTAACACTTGGGGTCTATCCCTCAATCCCTGTCTGATCAGCCTCGGGCAACAGTTTCTCTCTGTGGGGTCCGCGGCGTCGAGGAGCCGGCCTAATTGAGAGTGTAACGGAATGGAATGAATATTTGCCAGTTAGAGAGAACTCTTGAGACACAACAATCTCAAGAAGAGGATACCCCTATATACAAACATTGTCATCCCGGTATGACAGAACAAGTTCCCAGTGGGTACTCGACAAGCCGTACAACACGAGCATAGCAATACACAACGGCCTCACATCGTGCTTTCATATACGGTGTGTTGTGTGATGTGTTTGTAGCTTCGTTTTATGGTTGTACTTGTTTCCTGCTCGTGCTGTTGTTGTTTGATGGCTGATGTCTATATGTGCTATGTGTCATGAGTGTGGTCAAGGGGGTCCAAGTACTTCTCCCGACGTAGATAGTAGAGGAAGGACCCGATCGAGCAGCAGAACTTATGCCCTTAAGCGAGAGTATTGCAGTCTGAGCTGTAAGGAGCACGAGAGTTTATCTATCGGTGGACCATCACGATCATACCCGTACGCCTCCCATTTGAATCATGATAATTTTTTTGTGGCCCCATCTTTCATGATAGTATGGTGCCTCCCTAAAGCCAGTAGATGGGCTTATAGTAGAGGGCCATGTTACTCTCCGGGCAATGACGGGGTCGGTGTAATCGATCAAAATTGATAACTCCCTGGTAGAAAAAACTCGCATCCCATCGTCAGTCTTACTCAACAAGAGCATTTAAGAATTATCGCCGGCTCCCTCTTCAACGATAAGACTCGTCCATTATCCTCACCTACTCATAACTCCCCTGTAGCCTCCCTCTCATACTCACAAACGGGAAGTATCCTCCCCTCTCATACCTCCCCCCTTATTCTCATCGACACTGCAGAGCTGCATCTGCTCGGCCTCGGAGGGAAGATAGCACCGGTCAGTAGGTCATGTCAGAATTGAGTCCAATTCACCTTATATCCCCTCCCTCAAGTCCATAAAACGGAAGCAATTTACTCTGTATGATTTGAGAATGGCAGCCAAGCTCCACTCATCGTCGAATCGCAGTTAGAGAGGGCAACGTCACTCCTCTTGGTATGCGAGATTACTGCTACCGTCTCCTAGTCGAGAATTCAGTTGCAAGGAAAGCAGGCGCATGCGCGCATCTCCCGTTTTTTTGAGGGTAATATTTTCGCGTTTGCAATACAGCATTTATCCCTCGGCCTTGAAATAGACCCAAATATAGCCCGTATCCTATCTGAGCGTGGGGGGAAAAAAAACGATAAAAGCTCTGTGTCCAAAACGATTAAACGTCAGTTGTACGAAATGTCGGTGTGCGTGCCCAGGGGGGGGGGGTGCTGAACAATCACATAAGACAATTGTGTCACGGTGGCGTCCTCTGTGTGATCCTAATCATCATTATTAATTGCATTGGGATAATCGTTTCTAATATCGTCTCAGTGTAGGTGCTCTTCGTATACATCGATGTCGTTATTACTATAATTAGTCTGTAAGTCGGACATTCGTCATATCATACATCCATTGTATGGGTGGTGGTGTGGGCCAATGTTGTCAATTCTTACTCGGCATGTTGTAACTGTGTGGCGATTGATGTTAGTGTGGGGTGGCAACAGTACAAATAGTTGCTGGTGGTTCCCGGTGTTTTCCCCTAGTGGCAGTGTCCATAAGGACCAATAGTGCCGAAAAAGTTCCACTAGGGGCAGCTCGGGGTGCGCCGGGTGAGGCGTCTCCCGCAACTACCCTGCACTCGTCCCGGGACCGCCTACCGCGGACGTCGCGTTTCCTCCTTTTTGCCATTGACACCTACTTCCCCGCCTCCAGCCGCCTTCTCGTGCTCCTTGATCGGACACTACAGGCTATTGTATTCTCCTACACATCACGCACGAGTTAACAACTTCATTCGTTGGAACCCAGGGAAGGGATACCAAATGCAATGGATGCATGACGTAGACTCATTTACTGACTATCACCAAAGGTGAATGTGTTGCTAGTTCAGGGCCGAGGACCAAGGTGTGGCATCGCTTTGTCTGATTTCGGAATGTAAGTAGATCCCAGAGTGCTTGTAGTGACGCCTGTATTACCCTGTCTTAGTCATGGGTTATTTTTACGGATAACGGGTTAACGATTGTATCTGCTGGTTGGACATACTGGTTTTGGACCTAAAACGCTTGTAAGGGTGATTGCCGGGATGAACGCCCCATCCTTTAGGACGGGCTGGTAACTCTTACCTGGTCGTGTGTGACCGTCAAGGTAGAGTGAATCGTCCCAACATAGAGTGGTATGTGGTTGGGCATATTAACTCGGTGGTCGAGCGGTTCTTGACAGTGTACTGTTAATAAGTATTGGCTTAGTAGCGCAAGAGATTTGAGTAAGATACGACAATAGTAACTACAAGAAAATATATATAATTCGTATATATATATGCTAGCCGCTGTGACAGGTTTATTACATTAATAATGTCAACGCTGTTCGTTAAGTAACCCGGCCCAATGAATACTAATTGTCTAAGTAGACATCAGGCGCGGAACAGTTTTAATACGTGACAGAGGGATACTTGGGAGTGGGCCTTCGCACATCCCGCCAGGTGGGGGTACGACAACAGAGCACGAAGGACGGGGGGAGGGGGGCACGGCCGGAGGAAGTAGTGTGAGTGATTAAGGGAGCGCAAGCTACGGGCGTCCAACCTCAAAATGGGTAAAGAAAGGAGTGAAATTCGTTCTCGGGGTGGATGTTCCTGTCTGTCCCATCGCTCCGGGCCAGTTTGCAGCATATAAGGAAGCTGTCTGTGAACTGAGCAGTTTTATTTCCGTGTACAATGTCTCTCAGCTTTTGTCCTTTTTTGCCTACTTACACTTCCCGGTGTAAGCGTCATCATCCTTGGTGCAGAGCGTGCTAGTGACTATCACTACACAATATACTTGTTTGTGCAGTTTTCAGTTTATCCCGGAGCGTCAGGGGCGAGGTGTGTCCTACATGTGTTGCTATCAAGACTATTAAGCTCGGTTGGACTGCCCCGTCCATTACTTTATCGGCCATGGCGTGATACTGTCAACAATTCGTCAACAGTAACTATCATCAAAACGGTGTCTGAGCACTCGAGCATCAGACGCTAGAGGACGACACTCAGACACAATAGATCGGACATCCTGTCTTGTATAAGTATATAACTACATATATATATATAATCCAGTGAACACGACATAAATATGCCTGGTAATTAGAGAAGGAACTTAGCAACTTATCAGAACCTGCCCGTGGTCGCTGGCAGTTTTATAACGACTCTACAATTTGGTGAAAAGTACTGGTCAACTTGAAAGAAAAAATATGGGCTTTTTTCCACTGCACTTAAAACACAAAGTATAATATTAAGAACGATTTTGACTTCTATATGTATATATATAGAAGGCCTGATTCTGTAAAACATTGTATTAACCAAATAACCAAGGAGGTTATAGGTTGAGGAGGCGAGGTAAAATGCTTTACTACATCCTGATATTCAATTATAGTCAATAACGAATGGATTTAGAAGTTTTCTTTACCTTAAGGCAGTCATATTTTCCTGTTTGATTGTGTATCAATCAGATAAGAAAAGGGCCTGGAAGTGCATATAGAGTCCGACGCTTAGTGATAGATTGGCAATGTTTTGATTCAAATCTCCCCGCCTACATCTCACCCCGCAACCACCACTCCCAAAACACCCCGGCCGCGGCGTATCGCCTCACAACAAATTATAAACCTATACATTGTTCAGCTAGGAGACAGCAAGCCGATTATCGGCATTCCTTATTTCTTCCGTTTTTCCAAGGCATTGCTTATCTGAATTTTTGACAACTCGACGTTATGCCAGGGGGGGGGGGAGACGCAGCAGTACTGTCTTAGAAAACATGTGTTGAACATCGCCCAATATTTTAACATGCCACAATATTACATGTCAAAAATATATTAAGCTGTATGCTAACACGAGGTCGAGTAAATTTGCATTAAAATTGCTATTATAGAACGTTTCCAATCGTAACCTGCTGTCACGCATATAATAGTAGAAACAACATAAGAACTCTATTTTTTGGTTTTTCAGATGCGGTGCATTCAATGTTTAATTCGTGCGAAAATTAATTTATGAAAATTTAGTCGCGAGTGAAAACGCAGTATAAACAACCATATTTGGAGTTAAAACTGCCAGCGGAACCAACATGGCATATTCTCAAGAGTTTTACAGTTCTACGCTTCGTAATTTCCTCGAGTGAGGCGTTAACTGGTGCTTATTGTTTTAGTGGGACATTTAACTTAAAAGGATCATAATGATTTGAGAAAGCACACCACTAAAAAGTTGTCTTCGAGTGGGAAGGTTGAATGCTGTTCTGCAATCGGCTGCTGAATGTTATATAAGAAATGGTGAAGTATTGGATTAACTGGTTCACAAAGAGAGGACATTGAGTCTGGATCGTAGAGGTGGTACAACTGATATTGGGGCATTGAAAGGTTAAGTAAACATGCAAAAAAGTGTAAAAAGGCAAGGACTTTGTAATTGCATTAACTGGAAAGTGTTTGATGTTAAATAGACCCTTGCTTGTGTGATGCAAGGCCGACTGTTTTGTTTGGGGTGGTGATCTAGATTTTCCTGACAAGCCATGTTTGTGTGTTGCAAGGCAGGTGGCCTCAATTGGCGGTTCTGAATCGATACACTAACGAGGCAGACGCATGCTGTCTGGGTGCCAAAAGCGGGGAACATTTATAGACATTATCTTGATGACCGTCTGTTTGATTGGCCAGGCTGACTAAGCTGGTTTGCATGATGTCTATGCTGGTCAGCAGCCTGCCCGTCTAGCTAAAGCATGTTGATTGGCTGACCCTGGGGAAAACCAGCATGTTAAGTAGCTTGATTGACTCAACAGTGGCTGGCTGGTAAATTGGTTGACTGGCCTTGATTCGCGGTACGCTGGATTGGCTTGAGTGACTGGTGATTTGAACTGGCTTTTAGGCTGGGTACCCTGACTCACTAAGAACAAGGCAATGAGATACCCGGCGGCTCCGGGTGGACCTCTGATCCATCAGTAACTGTTGGCCGGTCAGCGGGGGAAGCCCCATGAATGACACGTCACTAGAATCTGGAGCAGACAGGAGAGTCTCCGTTATCTCTCGTACCTTATCTACGCCATCCACTGCCTCTGCTTACCTCTAGGTTTTTAGGCTGTCTATCTGTTACGTACGTAGCCAGAGTTTTCTATACTTGTGTCTGTTCCTCCTTTATCTTTATCTGAACATAAATCGATTCATTTTTATCTCGCCAGGCTGCTTATGTATGGATGTGTGTGTATGTCCTTTCTTATATTTTCTTTACTTTTCACGGTGTCCGTCATGCTTCTGCCTTGATTATCTATATTGTTATCTAGCCATTATCTACACATGCCTTCTCTGCTGCCTTGGGAGGGCCAGCGCGTGTCTCGCAGCCTTTCTGTCTGCCACAAGTGTTTCCCCTCCCGCTAGTGTGTTGCTGTGGCTGATCTTATTGACGTCAGAGTGACCTGGGTGGCGTGGGGAGTGAGTCATAATTTGGCTATACACATGACTGAATAAAATATCCCCAATGTCTTGACTCTGATCCTCAGAATTTAAGTCCAACGAGTTTTTTAAGTCTGTTTATAGTCGTCAGTTTCCAATATCTTCGGGTCATTCAACTTTGGAAGTCCTTCAGTCTGGCCCGGCACACGACTCATCTGATTGAAGCTACCTGATGGTGCAGGAGGTAATTGTGTTCACGTGCGGGAGGATGATTAGCGAGAGAGAGAGAGAGAGAGAGAGAGAGAGAGAGAGAGAGAGGAGAGAGAGCAGAGAGAGAGAGAGAGAAGAGAGAGAAGAGGAAGAGAGAGAGATGGGGGCTAAACACTGCATAATGGAATTCATGAAGAGTTAACCGTTCTAAAGAAAGATACCTGTTTCATTCCCTCTCCCACACACTACGCTTGCTGGAGATCCATTATCAAAGACCAGAGTGGTAATGTAACCAAATTTTGAGACTAACTCTTCTCCACCAATACATGGACACTAAATCCCGATAGAAGGGCGAGATTTAATACGTTTAGGTCGGAGGATGACCATGATTACTGATGGGAAAGGTATGCACCGTGGTCATGTGTGTCTTGGTTTATGGCGTCGAGCGTAGAACGTAAAGAAAAAACAATAATACAGGAACCCCAAGTATAATGTGGTGGAGGATATCTGGCGATACAACAAACGCCCATCGCCGAGGTTATCGAGAGGCCTCTGACACTACCAGGGAGAGGAGGCAAGTGCATTCTAATTCCTTTGTCTCTTCTTTCTAATAGACTAGAACTATTATGTGAAAGGGCCCAGAATCAATGAGGGTAACGGTTTGTTACAAGCTATCACCCTACTAGGATTGAACCATCGACACTCCTGAGCAATATTAGCCTGTGACACTTGAATACATGTTATTTGGGACCTCACAGTGGTTATTTTGTGAAAAAGGTCAATCGCGGAAATATCAGATTTTTCTCGAAAATACAAAAATGTCATAAAATGAAACAATACTGCAGTTACAAACTATTTTTGTGGTGTCAAAATGAGCAAGAAATAAACAAGCATATTGTAAAAATAATTTGGTTTATGCTATAGAATTGGGAAAATTGTTAAAAAGAATGGCAAAAAACTACTGTATGGATTCCTAATCCTTTGAATCCTTATAAACGACAGACTATCGACTAGATCTGTATGCTTATTGTTGCATCTATGATCGATATCACGTGCATCAGTAATTTTTCATCGAGGCCAATTGGTGAGTTTTACCATTTATATGCCTGCTTCAGAGGCTATTTAAGCTCTTTATGTTCATTAATTAGTCAATAACAATCTGTGTGGGCTCGTGATACATGTGTTATGGTATAATCGTTTACTTACGGCTGTTATATGAAGAGGCTTAGGCTGATGCCAGTGTGACACTGAGCCGCCGCCATTACTGTGTTTTTGTTATTGTTTCGCTGCTACGATGATGATTATATATATTGTTATAACGGTGCTATGGTGATTATAAAATATTTTTAATTAGACACTGCAGTGTTCCTCTGTACTAAACTGCTGTCAGTTGCATATTTTTTGAGTAATTTCCTCCCGTGATGGTGTATGAATATGGCTGTAAAAGGATGATCCATTTCATGTTTATTATTTATTTAGCGCAGTTTGTCCTATATAGTTTTCTATATAACTCGAACAACAGTGTAAGGGACAAATGGTGCCTGACATACAACGAGCGAAGCCGAATTGGTTGACGAAAACCAATTCTGTTCGGCATGGCATCAGGGGGGGGGGGGGGATTGACACCGGATATGCACCATCTGCGTACAAAGATGTCGGTCCAGCAAGAATAAAAAGGGACAGAGAAAGATGTTTCAAACTACAGGAAAAGTTATCACGATTCACAATATATGACAGTGAGAGCAACGCAGGCGACGAGTTGACCTGTCTGATGACATGGATCTTGCCCTGAAAACATCCAAGAACGCTTTTACTGACCGCTGACAACCCCATGGGAATCAAAGATCAAAGAATTTGTGAATCAACGAATTTGGCAAAAACGTCGGCTTTCATGTAAAATTGAAACAGTCCACAGGTCCTACACTAACGATAATGTACACACTAGAACTGATGAAGGATGCGTAGTCCAAAGGGTTAAACCATCAAAGCAGACAGGCTTCTGTGCCAGCGGCTTCTTGGTGGCACAGGACTCCGGACGGGATATAGACCTTAAAAGTCTCTGAGGTCATGAACTAACACCCGTTACCACTGTCCATTGCAGACTACGGCAGCACGCCTCCGTCCTACGATAAGGCTGGCGCCGGGAATGATCTTGGAGGATGGAAGTAACGGTTGAGGTCCTGCCAAAGTCTTCCGCTTAAGACATGTTTTAATCATAGATGTCAGGCACTGGTACAAGCCATTGGAAAACCAACGGGGGCGAAGTCTTGGGAGATCTGCTGATGTCCTTCAATGCATCAGTGTTCAGTCCATTTTCATGAGCACGCTCAAGAGTCGATGTTGGTTTTTCGATCGATTAGCGTATCACATCATCAAGTCTGGGACCCGGGAAAAGGAGAGAAGGGCGAGTACGTGTCCTATCCGGCGCAGATTCGACAGCAGAAAGATTCCACTCCCTGCAAACTGGAAGCAGTTCATGACTTGACCAGAAAAAAAGGCAAATCTTAACCATATTTCTCACGATCAAATGAAAATGTTTGGAGCAAAAAAAGAGCCGACCCCCTTGTGAGTTGATCCTGCAGGTGGGTTTGAGGACGAAACAAAGTAGCATCGTCACCGGTGTGGTCTGATGTTTGAACAGCTGGCAATCATCTCACGAGAGGCCGATACACGTTATATTGCATGCCAAGGCGGCCTATATGGATGGTACGAACGGATCATAGTCCTCGTGCAGGGACAACACCGACGTATTGGTACTGGCTCACATACTTTAAAATGGGATCCGTGGGACAATTAGTGGAGAGCTCTGGGGGGAGATGCTGAGAACTATGAACTGCTTAGAGGTACGCGAAAGAGCGTCTATCCTCTTCAGTCAGGCGCTTTTTGTAACGGCCCGGCTAAGGCACCGGCTCAAGCCTATGTACAGTCGTATTTCAGGCGCTTACTTGCCACTGCTTACACCTCCAAAGCCTAAGGCGTGGCGCGTGGTCCGAGAATCCTACTACCATCACGTTGCCTATCTGATCGCTGCTTAGCAGCTTCCGACCATCACAAGGCTTGAACACTTCCTCTGCTGAAACAAGCATTTTTGTCCCTCCCCCTCACCCAAGGCACTTAGGCAACAGGATGCACCGCTCTCAAGCCCACGCCAAAAGCTGTTTATAACAAGTTTTGACGTTCAACGGAAGGTTTTGACTACTTATATATTTTTGCATTGGGTGTGCCCATACACCATGATAATCGTTAAGGTGTGCTGAATTCCGAGACAGTGAGTGAAATTTATGCAAGCTAAAATTACAGGAATAAGGAGGAGTTGAATAAAAAAAGGTCAAAAAAAAAGTTCATCACGATTTCATTTGCTCTCATTATCTTATTATAGGTATAGTTTACTGGCAATTTTTAATGCATTCATGATATGCACTAAATGTCCCTCGTGAAGATGATGGTATGTTTCAGCTGTCCTAAATATCAATCTGTAGTATGAATAATAACGGTGTAATAACAGTACAGCATTTTAGTGCGCTGAGCACCCGCCGCCCGCTGCCGCGCCCGCCCGGCCCCAACCAACACACCACCAACACAACTTGCTAAAATCGCTCGCCTTTAACACCCTATAGTGCCGCATTTAGTCTTCCACGATCGATTCATACACACCTTGCAACACTATTATTACGTAACCACAGAATTTGTTACGTTGTAGCAACTGTAACAAGGGCTGTATTTGCTTCTAAACAGAAGATGAATGTCTGTGAAGGCCACAGCAGCTCACTAAAAGGCATGGTCAGAACCATGCCTAGGTTCAGTCGCCTTTAGCGGTACCAGACTTAAGGGCGGCATTCTCGACTAAGCAATAGCGTTGGGAGGCGTTTTGGGGGGGGGGGGGGGGGGGGCACTTACCACAGGCCCCTAGTGGATAGGGCGTCCTAGCCTCTCTCACATCTGGCCCCTGGATGAGAGGTGGCACAATGCAGGAACGGCGTTATGTGGCTGTGGCACGACATACAGTTGACACCGCCATGCAGCGTAAACATCCTGGTCTAACCATGGCGGTTACAGGATGTAGTGACACAGTCAGTCCAACCAAGTGGACACGGGAAAAAGACGTCATGAAGGTTTCAGCAACACGGAGCATTGCTAGATGACCTCGGACGTGGTACCTGTCAGATCCACCATAAAAAACAGAGTGTGGAAAGAGTTCTTCTGCCGCATTTACTCACCTAACGAACTAACATCAACGAGGTGCGATACCGCATGTTTTCAAAAGGCACCAAAGACCAAGAAAAGCTTCCGCCAGTCGAAAATGTCTTGAACAACACTCTAAACGCGCACACCACCAGGCTCAGGTGTGTTCCAGGCAGATTTATCAATCCCTGAAATCGGTCGCCCATTGGAAGTGGAATGGTACGAGGATGCTACGAGGGACTACAACCCACACCGTCAGTGTGGACGATCCCCTGCCAAACGAGTTCACAGACATAGTCTGCTGCAAGTGCAAAAATTGTGCAACTTCCAGATGCTCCTTGTAGGGCCAAGAACTTGAAGTGCAATAGCTTCATGTACCTTTAATACGGAGTGTGTCACAACCCATACAGTGTGACAAATATAAACGGACTCTTGAGTGGACTTAACGACATTCTTTCATTTCATTTCATGTACATGTAAACTGCATATATGCAATGAATGCAGCCTTTTTCCGTCCATCTTCACTGTTTGCGTTTTACCTTAAATTTTCACTAGATGTATGTTTATGTTTGCAATAAGTAATTAAATCTACTCATTATTATAGCATAAAAACCCAATAGTTTTTACAATAATGGCTTTGTTATTGCCTTCTCATTTTGACACAAATATAAGTTTTGTACCTGCATTATTAGTCATTTTATTGACATTTTTTTAAATTTCGAGAAAACTCTACCGTATTTCGCGATTGCCCGTTTTCTATAAATTCCTAGTCTATACTCATTATTTAGCCTAAAGCAATTATTTTGACAATTATACGGCTTGTTATTCTGCTCAGTTTGACACCAAAATAAAGTTGTAACTACAATATTGGTAATTTTATTTTACATTTTTTTGTATATCCGAGAAAATCCGATATTTCGCGATTGGCCCCTTTTCATATAATATTCCTAGTCTAAATACTCATTATTATAGCATAAAGGCAACTATTTTTATAATATGGCTTGTTATTTTGCTCCGTTTTTTCTTTTATTTTGACACCAAAATAAATTTTTTAACTTCATTATTGGTCATTTTCTTGAAAATTTTTGTATTTTCAAAGAAATCCGGATATTGCGCGATTTGACCTCTTGCAACAAAATAACACTGTGAGGTCCCAAACAAAATATCAAGTGTCATCCAGGCCTAAATATTGCTCAAATCGTTTCATGTTCAATCCTAGCATGTGACAGCTTGATAACAAACGTTACCCCTCATGTAAATTTTGAGATTATATTCCTAGTCTATAAGGTAGTGGAAGCTTGTAGGAGGTCGTGAAGTTAGGCAGTCTTTGCTCCTCTCATTTATCTGTGCTTTTCACATTAGCGTTCATAACTGCCGTCGTTTCCTGCTTGCACGCGATGGCCAAGTAGACCACACAAGTCTTTGGTTGATTGCGTGGAACTAGCAACGAGTGACGCGCTTTACAGATTGGCCAGGCGTGAGGCGCGATAATGCCACGTTTAATCTTCCTTCAGAGACTAATTACTTCATTGCTCGTGAGAACAGTCGTGAACGGGAGAATTTGAGACAAACGAGCGGCGAACCTGCAATAGAGGGATGGGAGAAGAAAAAATAACTTTAGATCCAACCGAAAAAACCGATTTTATTTTCAGGGAACGTTTTCGATATTTTACCGATCTTATTTGTCAACGTTTCTTTCAATGCATGTTTTTTTTACCATGTAATACCGGTACCTGGATTGTTTTGTTTTTGTTTGTTTGTTTGTTCTTCAGTTGAATGTTATAGGTTATGTATATTCATTTAGTTGTCTAGGTGGTATTTACAGGGCCGGAGCTACACTCGTATGGCCCCATCTCCATATATACATTTCTATCATTCATCCATTGTGCTATAGTGTTGGCCTGAAACAACCACCCCGGAGGCGGTCACAAACCGCGAGAGAGAAAAAGGAAGGATTTATAGGGAAGCAAGGCCAGGGAGGACTTTTCTTTGGCCTTGATAGGGATTGGGGCTGTTTGGGATGCTTGGAGGGGCGGTGGGTGGGGCGCATGATAACCCACAAAATAACGCAGGATCGTCCTCTCGCTTCTCGGCTTTATACACACCCCGAAATCGCTGCTCAGGCCACCTTCCTCTACTATTACCCTGGTGCAGGGATAAGTCGTGAATTTACACTGGCTAATTTAGGTGCGTCAGCTGGATTCCTACACAGTATCATTCGATGTGATGGGTTGGTATAGCGCTGCGCAAGAGTAATACAAAATAGTGCATTGGTCCAGGATTGTCTCGTGTGTTGCTTTTGTCTCGACGCGTTTTATTACTTTCCATTGCCCATATCCCTATAAATGGATATCACAAAAAGAAACAAATCTAACTAACAAACATGTCGTATGGTGACCACTGAGGGACACACCAATATCCTATATAAATCACACTTATCCTATGAGAACAATTGGAAGTGACATCGTGAGAGCGAGGTAGGATAAACGGGAGGATTATGTATTGTGATGAATCATAGCGTAGACCAGCAATACTCTTCTTGTTTATATTTCGGTATCTGTTTTCGTAGGAAAGAGATAAGATTGCTACATCAGGGACTGTGTTGCTCGTTTTATGTTACCCTTTTTAGTAAGGTTATTTTACAGGTAACGGGATCACACCATTAAAATAACCTTACTAAATAGGGTAACAGGACATTGATCGTTTAGGAAGGATATGGTATAACTATTCATATTCTTAGATTGCAATTACTGATGTAAATTTTTATATTTGTGGAGACGCTGGACTAACCTGTCATCGTCGGGAGGGGATAAAATGACGGCTTTGAAGTATGAAAAGCCTATTTTTGGGTCCCTGACAGAGCTAGTGCACTAAGCTATAGGATAGGAAAGATCGCCACCCAGGGCAAACCCTGGGTATACAGGCAACCAATACTGACATCTGGTTAGGTAACCAGGCTACACTTAGATCTGAAAGAAAAAGAAACACACGTCTGGCAACGCCGTGCCAATCCTGACCGAGGCCAGCTGTCCGCCAGCCGGCTCGGAGCCATCATAACCATCCCAATAATCATCCCCGGGGAGAGGGGCTGAAAACTTGGCGGGGAAGGAAGGGTGGGAGGCCGAAGGCCGTGCACTAGCTCTGTCAGGGACCCAAAAATAGGCTTTTCATACATCAAAGCCGTCATTTTAGGTCCCCTTAGAGCTAGTGCACTAAGCTACCTGCCACTTGGAGACGGGGCAAGAAGCCCCCGACCCCCGCGGGGAGGCAAAAGAGCAACTGCACAAGAACAAAACGATACCACTAGTATACTCACCCGAATCAAGCGGAGACGTCAATGGGAGGCCCGGCGTCCACCACCCCAGCCCCTCCGGACAGAGGGGAGTCCCAGGGCAACACAGGGGAAAGTCCACGACGGAGTGGGACAGGTAACGACCCACGAAGCACGAGGCCGTACTCCACTGTCCCCTTCCCGTACCCCTCCAAGGAATGGGTGCGGAGGAAGGCCAGAGACGCAGCAACACCCCGGACGTCATGGGCGCGGGGGGCGTGACCCGGATCCGCCGACTCGATGACGCCCCAGAGCCGGCCGGCAATCCCCCTGGTGGTGAGGGGACGACCAGTGACAGGATCGCGGAACAGGAACTGCAGGTCACACGCCCAGGGCTCGGAAGCATCCAGGTAACACCGGAGCGCCGAAACCGGGGCACAAGGGGTGTGCGGCGTCCCCAGCAGACCAAGCCGGAACGACGACCGGTTGGAGACGGTGGTCCTGCCGCTCGTTCTTACCCAGCACCTTGGGCGAGAGGGAGAGGGAGACAGCGGAGCCGTCCCGCGAGAAGGTCGTCCACGGGGGGAAAAACGGGTCAGCGCCCTCAGCTGAGAAGCCCGAAACCCCGTAGCCAGGGCCACCGGGAAAAAGGGCCTTCTGAAGGAGGCGAGGTCCGGCAGCGTCCGCCCCAAAACTGGTCGCCCTGCAGGAACCGGAGAACCTTCTCCGGGGACCAGAAGGGACCAGGAGACGGGGAGGGGGGTTTTGGTGGAACAAACCCCTTTTCAACAGGGTCACAGAACGCCGGTTCCAGGACCAAACCCAACCGTATTTGAGGGGGTCAGCCAGGGCCGCTAGGTGAGTGGAGAGAGTAGCGGAGGACCTCCCACGGTCGGGCCAGGAAGGAGAGGAAATCCAGGACGACTGATTCAGAGACGTCGCGGAGGCCCTTGAGTTTGAGGAACGACTGAAAGGCCTTCCAGTGAGACTGATACTGTCTCGTAGAAGAGGGGCGAAGAGCCGCCAACATGTCCTCCGCTACCGCGTCCGAGAACCGTCTGACGGAGAGAGGTACGGAAAACTCCAGGCGTGTAGCTTCAAGGGGGAAAGAAGCCTGGCCGGGAGCTCCTCCAACAAAGCGAGGGCCCCTAGGGGAAACCCGGGGGAGGGACACCGGGCCCTTTCAGTTCGGAGAACCACGGTTGCCCCGGCCAGAGAGGAGCCACCATGGTCACCTTGCCCCTGTGGGAACGCAGTTTGTTGCATCCCTTCAGAGGGACACTGGTGCAGGGAGGCGGAAACAGGTAAACATGGCGCCACCTGTTCCAGTCTTCCTTGGGGGGCGTCCGGGCCTCCCGCAGCTGTCCGGTCCCCCCCTCGTCAAAAAAGGCCTGTAGTTGGGCAGAGCGGCGGGACGCGAAGAGGTCCACCTCCGGAGTGCCCCACCGCCGACAGAGAGCCGCAAAGCGCTCCGGGCGAAGCTGCCACTCCACCGACGAGCCCCGGAAGCGAGACAGGGCGTCGGCCCACACATTCTCCACTCCCGGCAGAAACCTGGCAGACAGATGAAGGTGGAAACGGGCCCCCAGGCCGAAGATCTGCCCCGAAAGGGACAACAGAAGGGCGGATCTGGATGTCCTTGGCGGGCGAGACAGTGGACCGCGACCATGTTGTCCATCTCGAAGCAGAGAGCCGTCCCTTCTGGATCGGGTTCGATCGGAGGAAGAGAAGAGGGACCAGCAGCTCCTTGACTTTTGATGTGGAGTCTGCGCTCCACCCCGGACCACCCGCCGAAACCCTGCCGGCCGTCGGAGGATTGGTAGCCCACCCGACGTCCGACGCATCCGACATCACAAAAGACCGTGGGGGGCGGAGGCAGCCACCCCGTCCACGCGGAGAAACCCCCCTCCACCAACCACTCGTCCAGTAGTGTGAGGGCCAGGGAGGGACGGGCCGGAGCAAGTCGCGGGGCCGCACCGGAACGGCCCTGTGTTCACCACCCGGACAAGGCGACGGAGACGAAGGCGGCCTAGGGGAGTGACCTCTGCGGCGAAGTTGAGCGAGCCGAGAAGGGACTCCCAATGCCCCCTTGACAAAAACGGGACACCGGCCCGGAAGAGGCGTTGATGAAGCTTGGCCGCATTTTCCCCCGAGATGCGGACCGCAGCCGAAGGGGAAGTCCCATTGCATGCCCAGCCAAGTAATGCGGGGAGAGGGGGTAAGGACGGACTTTCCCTTGTTGACTGGGAAACCCCCATCTCCCCCGCCACCGCCAAAGCTCGGTCCAGCATGCGAACCGCTTCCTCCTGAGACGGGCGGACACCAGCCAATCGTCCAAATACATGAGGAATTCACCCCTGCAGACACCATCCGCTGAGCCACCACCTTGGTGAGCCGCGTAAAAAACCTCGGAGCGATGGAGAGGCCGAAGGTCAGTCTGGTGAACTCCCACGTGTCCGATCCCACCTGGAAGGCCAGGAAGCGCCGGAACCGAGGATGAATGGGGACATGCCAGTAGGCGTCCTTGAGATCGAGGGACGCCATCCAGTCCCTTGCCTCAGCCGAAGGGGGACCTGGGCCCAAAGGTCAGCATACGGAACCGGTGGTTGCGCACAAATCCGTTTAAGGCGGCTGAGGTCCAAGATAAGCCGCCCCTTCGAAGTCCTTCTTGGGTACGATGAAAATGCAGGAAAGGAAGACCTTTCCCCGCGCCTTCTCCACTCCCCCGGAGGAGTGCATGTCCGACACGTGGGCGGCGAGCACTGTGGAAAACCGGCGTCCAAGAAGGAGGTCGCCGAAGGGGCGGTAGGGCAATCCAGGCCAAGAAGACCGTTCGGCCCAAACCCTGGGGGCCCCAAACCTCTCTGCGGCAGGCTGCCCGAAACCCGGACAGGAGGCCCTGGAAGGGGGGCTCAGAAGCGAGAGCGACCCTTGGAGGAAGGCTTGTGGACAGAAAGCGGGCCCCGAGCGAAAGGCCCGAGACTCAGACCCCCAAAACCCCGGAAGGCCCCCCCGACTGGGACGACGAGGATCCTGGGGGCCATCCACACGGGGGTGAGCACTCCTGGACTGCCCCTCCGACGAGAAAGAGCCCCGACAAATACTGCTGGACCCCCCCGGAACCCCCCGGCCGAGACGGTCGGGGGGCCGGGAGTAGCCCACAGAGTGACGGTGGGGGGGATTGAGGCGAGACACTGCTGCAAGGAGGGGTCCGACAAGACCTCCGAATCGAAAGGGACTAAACCGGAGAATCTGCTGTCGAGTCAGCTCCGGCAGGCCCCGAAAGGCCTCGCGCCGAAGAGCCAAGCGGGCAGTGACGGCCCTGTCAATGGCAGGGTGGGCCGTCGGGAGGAGGGAGGGGCCGAACGCATCACAGGGCGGGCGACAAGGCCCGACAGACATCCGACCCGGGGGGCCGGGGAGAGGGAAGTGTGATCCACGGCGAGGGAGGAGAGCCACTCCACCACTGACTGAAGAAGGCAACAGAAGAGGTCAACAGGGAGGCGTGTTGCCGCTCCTGAAAGTCCCGGCGAAAAGCTCCTCCTTCACCGGTTGCGCCCGCCACGGGAGGTCCTTGGCAGAAAGCCGGGACACCCGGAGGAAATCAGCCATCACACGTGGAAAGCCACCAGAGGCCGGGAGAACCGGGATCGGGGCCCAGGACGGAGAAGGACCCCGGTTCACACTGGTGCTACCCGCTCCCCACACTTCGGCAGGGGCCAGGCCGGCCTTCATCCAGGGGAAACCCTTCTTGGCCCCCGAGAGAAAGCCACCAGGCCCCTCCTGGCTTCCCCCCACGCACGGGAAGCCATCCCTGACCAAACTAAGCTCAGCCAGTAAGGAGGCCAGAGCATCCAAAGCGGCCGCCGAAGAAACCGCAGGCTGCCTCGAGGGAGCGTTCAGGCGAGAGAAAGGAATCTGGCGGGAGAGGTAGGACTCCCGTCCCTCGTCCTCCCGGGGGCGACGCACCTCCCAATTTCCCGGAACTGGGCCCCATGAGCCGTCCTCCAGACGACCGATGGCAACAAGCCGCCCGTCACCGTCTCACAAGCAATCGACGGTGGCATCGGTGCCCAGGGGAAACAGGACGGAGGAAGAAGGAGGGAGTCCCAAGGCATCCTCCGCAGCGGGACGAGGGGAAGTGCAAACCTAGAAGGCACCTCAGAAGAAAAAGGCGGAGGAAGGGCCCGGCGGACAGGAAGCCAGGGGGCGGAAGTCCCGAACCGCCGTCGCTTGGGCACGGGTAGGGCAGCATCCTCTTCCCCGTCGGAGCACACCAGGTAGTCATCCTCGACTACCACAGACTCAGAAGGAGGCACCGGTGAGAGGGAAGCAGGCGAAAGGGGACCTGCGACGCCTCGGTGTCGGTGAATGGGACCCAGAAGTTAAGTGGCCCTCCATTCTTGCCATGAAGGAGTTCACTGAAGTCATCCAAGGGCCGACAACCCCGGAGGCACAGGAGGTGAGGGTGGGGAAGGCCCAGGAGACCCTGACCAGCCGTAGGAGCCACAGACCCACCCGGCAAGTCCTCGACCTGGGAATCGCGGTCATGGTGAGGGACTGAGGAGACCGCCAGATCTTGCTCCCACCGTCAGCACGATCGACGCCGAGCTCATGGAAGCAGAGGCAGGGGGTCGGGAGGTGCGAGACGAGGAGGAGATGGCCGACTTGGCGGGGGGCCCAGCCGAGAACCCAGAGACCGGTCCGCCCCAGGGCAGACGGAAGTGGCTGCGTTGGCGAGACTTCAAAGCCTTCGACCACCACTCCTTGAGGTCAGCATAGGCCTCGCCGGTAAAGCAGGGCACACCCCCTCCGGGAGGATGAGCCGCAGCCATCCACAGCATACCGGGCAATCGGCGGGACGAAAAAGGTCCGACAGAAAAGGCACGGGGCGTGCGAGGAGCAGAGCTTGTGGCCTCGGGACCTAAAAGACACCGAGCAGCCTGGGCCTCACAATTAATCCGCTGGAAAAGAAGGGTAAAACAGTGAGAGGGAAAGGGACTAGATGCAACACGAAACGCCCCCAAACCCCCACCTGCATCGCCACACGCACTGCCCCCACCCCCCGGTAAGTGGATGGTCGGGGGAGGGGGGGGGTTCGACATGGCAGCCAGGGGCCGCTCAACCTCCCCTACCCGGCCCATGGGAGGGTCCGGGCTGGGGAGCGGGGGGAAGGTTGGTGCACCAGCAAGAGTGACGTAACCATCCGCCCATCTCAGCGCACAAAGTGGCAGGCCAGGGGCGTGGCAGACCAGGGACCACCAAACCCCCCGCACCAGCCCTTGGGAGGGTCCGGGCGGGGTTGGGGCGTGGCTGGGGGAACAACGTAACCATCCGCCCATCTCCTTACACGTGGCAGACCAGGGACCACCAACCCCCCGCACCAGCCCCTTTGGGGGGGTCCGGGCGGGGTGGGGGGCGTGCTGGGAGAAACTACGTAACCATCCGCCCCCTCTCAGCTGACACGTGGCAGACCAGGGACCACCAAACCCCCCGCACCGGCCCTTGGGAGGGTCCGGGCGGGGGGGGGGGGCGTGGCTGGGAGAACTACGTAACCATCGGCCCATCTCAGCTTACACGTGGCAGACCAGGGACCACCAAACCCCCCGCACCAGCCCTTGGGAGGGTCCGGGCGGGGGGGGGTGTGTGTGGCTGGGAGAACTACGTAACCATCCGCCCATCTCAGCTTACACGTGGCAGACCAGGTGTCAGGCCAGGGACGCCCTGGCGAAGAAATAATGCCCAGGGGAGAAAGGGTGAAAGCCGCGCCCCTGGGGCGTAGCTTAACACCACAGACACAGACACCAGCCGAAAAAATATATTTAAGACACAGCTGGGCCCGGCCAGGGATGAAGAATAAACTACACTCATGCCCGTAAACCCTACAGAAGGATTACGAAGCAGAATGGGTAAAAAATTCACAACCCCGAAAACCCACGTAAACACGAAAAAACAGCAGGTGCTTACCATATGGCCTGAAGAGAAACGACACGTGTTACAGGAGACGCAGCAGGTGTTGACTCTATGAAGGCAAAATTAAGAAATTATGGCTCCGAGCCGGCTGGCGGACAGCCGGCCTCGGTCAGGATTGGCACGGCGTTGCCAGACGTGTGTTTCTTTTTCTTTCAGATCTAAGTGTAGCCTGGTTACCTAACCAGATGTCGGTATTGGTTGCCTGTATACCCAGGGTTTGCCCTGGGTGGCGATCTTTCCTATCCTATAGCTTAGTGCACTAGCTCTAAGGGGACCTAAAATGGCTACATCACTCCATTTCCCGCTCGGCTAGGGTGTGGTGGCGCCACGCATCCAAAATTCTCGTTCACAATCAATTTAGGTTACCATTCCCTTTTACTTAAGGTAAAATGGGGGGGGGGGAGGGAAGAGAACGTAAGATAGTCATCGGCTTATTTATTAATGTACTTGAATTTCCAAAGATGATTAAGATTTTTTTCTGAATATGGAAAAAAAGATCTGATATGAGTTAAAGAAAATCTGAATCGTAGACAGAACGCACTCAAGCATTCGGATAAAATACCCGGGAACTATGCTAGTCTCGAAACATTATGGGAAATGTAAGCTGCTACAATAACTGGGGAATCTACTACCTCCTCGTTATAACCATATATAGCCTTTCTCCTTATTTTCAGTGGGGTAAGGGGTGAACTTTACCTTTTCGCCTACAATCCAGTAATATTACTCTATTAAGATCTAGCGTATATACTTTATACCTATAGTATGAGACGGTGTTGCCACAATTCCTCCGCATTTTACTGGCGGGTTCTTGTTAGGGCCGAGGTGGCTATCAATTAACATTATCAATCTTCAGATTGGTGGGGAAGAGACTCAAGGAGTATGATAACCCGAATATATTTACACAACACAAAAAGTGACAATAACTGGCTAGCAGCCAAATAACATGAACCAAACAACTAACTGCTCGGGAACTAACATTAGTGATATCAGAGCGTGGGTATATCAACCAAATAACTCCCTGTACTGCAGCCTGGAGGAGTGGAAGTGCAGCAACAATCTTCAGCAACATAGTTAACACCCCAGGCAGCGGGAAGTGTTGAATGGTATCGGGTCAGTGAAGGGCAGTCTGGAAGGGCGCCAAGTCTTCATAAGTGCCTTCTGGGGATGAGAACAACAGCTTGTGATGGAAGGTGTTGTCAGGTTATAGAGCTGTAGCTGTCTGCCTGTCCACAGCAGAGCAGCTATGGGGTCACCTTGACTAGACTACCCCTCTAACCTTGGACACGGGAGTGGGGGAGTTGACGTTGCACCGGCCAACAAGCACTTGAGAGGTGAACGATCTATCGGCCGGCTGGTGAACGTGGTAATCACCTCCTTAGGTAGGAGGGAACGAGGCAGGTGTAGTTCCTCACAGTCCTTCAAAATTCTGGCAGTACACTTTCCCGGGACCAGGACCTGTGAGTACCTCATCAGCACCGGACCTGTGAGTACCTCACCAGCACCTTCCCTTACCTGTGCTGTCTTAATCAACTCCACCTGGCTTAAATAAAAGGGTCATCCTCAATATGCATTTTTATCAGGTCATTCCAGGTGACTGATGTTATTATCAAAATGCTAAGCACATTATAAGCACAAAATGCTTTATTGTCCTGCCCTTCCACTATCCCCTCGTTTTTCTCTCCCTTAATAAATTTTTATTTCCTTATTTTGGGTGCAGTCAGTTCGTACACAAGTTGTTTCGTACCCAGAAGATCGTAGTCACACCAAAAAAAGTGTTTACGTACACCAAAAAGTGTTCGTAGTCTATTATGAATACAAATAGACGTTTCGTAACACTCAGCTAGAGTTGAACTGACTACTAGAGTACGAAACGGGACAAACAGGTACATGTACCCCCGAAAACCTTAAAAATCCATTGTACGAAAAAAAATAACAAAGAATGTGTAAGGAACAACTTGTGTACGAAACTCCCTTAACCATTGTTTGTCTATTTTGACGGTACTAATATATGTCTGTAATAGCCGTCCCACACTACCATCACCACCCGTCGGCGCTTCACGTCGAACAGTGTTCGTCACTCCAAAGTGCAGTGTGGACACGAGTGCCGACGGAGAAAATTTAACCGTACGGCGCTGACCGCCAAAACATTCAAGAGGTAAAGCCCGTCCACAATACACTAACACCCGTCGGGCGCTTGCCGTCGAACAAGTGGTTCAGCACTCAAAAGGGGCAGTGGGGAAGGATGCCGACGAAGCCAAATTTAACCGTCGGGCGCTGCCCGCCAACATTCAGCAGGTTTTAAGATTGGGCGGGCATTGCCACGTCACTCACGGGTCAGCGCCAAACACATGCTTAAGTTATCGGCAGTTTTCACAATCTAGATATTCTTGTATTTGCTATGTACCGTATACATCCAGGAGACCAGAAAAGTCAGTGATACGAATATATGATCAAAAATTAATCGGGAGAAAACAGTTGCAGAAAGCAGCGGTTGAAGAACAACAAATAAGTGAGAAACTGTGGCGACACAACACTGGCCTCGGCGCTTGCCGTCGCAAGCGCACTACCGACGGCACAGCGCCGACGGTGGTGAGTGTAGTGGGACGGGATTAGTGGTGAGTGGTAGTGTGGACGGGCTATAGCTTTATAATTGTAATGATTTTGTTTTTTTGTATTTTGATATCATCGGGGAAATATCGTAGTTAACACTTTATGTCGCACTGCACTAATGTCGCAGCCGCCATATACTTCGAATTATGCATCACTAATGATCTCTCTTCTCCTCTCTCTCTCTCTCTCTCTACCGTAGAAACACTTAGTCCCACCTCCCGACAAGAAAGTCGCCAGGCGCCAATTTAGGCTACAGAGATCGGAGAGGAGAGACAGACAGACAGAAAGAGAGGAAGACAGACAGGACAGACAGAACAGAAAAGAAAGGAGAAAGCAATAGACAGACAGGACAGTACAGACAGACAGGAGAGAGAGAGAGGAGAGAGAGAGAGGAGAATATATATAAATTTTTCCCAATATATAAATATATATATAAATATATATATATACATATACTATATATAATTATATATATATATATATATATTATATATATAATATAAAATATATATATACTATATATATAATTAATAATATATATAATATATATATATATATATATATATATATATATATTAGATATATTATATATTATATATATATTATTATATATATATATATAAATAATATAATATATTATATATATATATAATAATATACTTATATCTATATATAAATATATATATATAATATATAAATATAGATATATATATATTATATATTATATATATATATATATATATATATACGATAATATATATATATTATATATATATACTGATCCTATATATATATATATATATCTATATATATATAAATATATATATAATTCATATATATATATTATATATTTATATATATATACTAATATATATATATATATATATATCATATAATATTAATATCATATATATAATATAATTCTGTATATTAATAATATATATATAATATAATTATATATATATATATATATTAATATATATATATAAATATTACACTCTCTCATCTCTCTCTCTCTCTCTCTCTCTGTCTGTCTGTCTGTCGTCTGTCTTTTCGTCTCTTTCTTTTCTGGTCTGGTCCTGGTTGTCTGTCTCATCCTCTGTCGTCTGTCGGTCCCTCTCATCTCGATCTCTTGTAGGGCTACATGGCGGCATGGCGACATTTCTTGGTCGGGAGGTGGCGACTAAAGTGTAATCTTACGGTAGAGAGAGAGAGAGAGAAGAGGAGGAGAGAGATCAGTAGTGATGCTATAATTCGTAATAATGGCGGCTGGCGACATTAGGAGGGCGGACTAAAGTTTAACACGATAGTTCCCCCGATGAATTTACCAAAATGACAAAAAAACAATAAATATCCAATTACAAGAATTATAAAAGCCCGTCCACACTACACTCACCCAATAAGCCCCGTCCACACTACCACTCACCACCGGTCGGCGCTTTGCCGTCGGCGCTTGCGACGGCAAGCTGCCGATGCCAGTGTTGTGAGTTGTCCACACATTTTTCTCACTTTTTTGTCTTCCAACTCGCTGCAAAAAAATTTTTTTCTTTTTTTTTTTTTTTTTTTTTTCTACAAAATGTTCCTTCCCATTTAATTTTTGATCATATAGTTCGTAATACCAGCGACTTTGCTTGGTTCTGATGGTATACGGTACATTAGACAATACAAAACTATCTAGATGGTGAAAACTGACCGATAAACTGAAGCACTTGTGTTTGGCGCTGACCCAGTGAGTGCGTGCATGCCCGCCCAAGACTTAAACCTGTGAATGTGGCGGGCAGCGCCGACGGTTAAATTTGATCGTCGGAGATTTCCTGTCCACACGCCCTTTGAGTGACGAAACACGTTCGACGGCAACGGCGACGGTGGAGAGTGGTAGTGTGGAACGGGGCTCTAACCTTGCTGACATGTTGGCGGGCAGCGGCGACGGTTAAATTTCATCGTCGCATCGTTCCACCTGCGCACTTTTGAGTGGACGAACACTGTTCGACGGGAAGCGTGCGACGGTGGTCGAGTGGTAGTGTGGACGGGGGCTTACAGACCATAATTAGTACCGTAAAAATAGGACCAAACAACGGTACAGGGGAGTTTCGTACACAGTGTTCCGTACCCAGGTTTTCGTTTAGTTCGTAACAAGATTTTAAAGTTTTCGGTAAATGGTACATGGTGTCAGTCGTAACTCTAGTAGTCAAAGTTCAACTGTCTAAGCTGAGTGTTACGAAAACGACTATTTTTTTCATATAGACTACGAAACAAATTGGTGGTGTACGAAACCAACTCTTTTGGTGTTACCTACGAATCTACTGGTGTACGAAACAACTTGTGTACGAACTGGACGCACCCAATAGATAATTTTATTATTTAAGTGTACCCCAAATATGTATGTAAGCCAATTACATTCTTTTTATAATTTCAAGGGGGTGTGATGTAATGATGCTACGTTATGATATACATGCCTACCATCATTCCCAAAAACCCTGTATTTGGCCTAATTCATTGAGCTGAAGGCTTATGTCAAAACTGAAGCCTCACTAAATATAAAATAAGATCTGGGGGGGGGGGGGGGTGGGGGGAATAAATTTTTTTTTTTTTAAAATATTAACCTCTGTCTTTCTAGTAAATTAAAACCATCTGGTTATTTTCTCACATTATTAAAGTCATATTTTAAACCCAATTTATAAGCCTCCCTTTCCTATTATTTTTTCCTATGATAAGGTAATGGGATGGTATAAGGCATTAGGGCACGTGGCTACCCTTATCACAGCCCTGAAAAAACCCTTAATTTTTAGGCCCCTAGAGCTAGTTGCACTAAGCTATAGGATAGGAAAGATCGCCACTAAGGCAAAACTTAGGATACAGGCAACACTACCCACATCTGGTTAGTGATAACCAGGGGCTGGCCCACTTAGATCTGAAAAGAAAAAGAAAAAACACGCTGGCAACGCCGTGCCAATCCTGACGAGGCGGCCTGTCCGTCAGCCGGCTCGGAGCCATCATCTAATTTGCTCATCGAGTCACACACCTGCTGCGTTCTCTGATAAACAGTGTGTTTCTCTCAGGAATCGGGAAGCACCTGCTGTTTTTGGTTACGCTGGGTGTGTGTGAAGATTTTACACCATTCATGCTTTCGTAATCCTCTGTAGGGTTCACGGGGCATGAGGTAGTTATTCTTCATCCCTGGCCAGGGACCTAGCTGTGCTCGTAAATATATTTTGATCTCCCGGCTGGTGTCGGGTTACGGCCCAGGGACGCGGCTTTCTAACCTTTTTTTCCCCGGCGTGGCAATTTCCCCGCCAGGGGGCAGTCCCTTGGCACCTCGACACATGGTCTGCCACGTGTAAAAGCTGAGAGGGGGATGGTCACGTAGTTTCTCCAAGCACGCCTCACCCCCCGCACGGCTCCTCCAAGGGAATGGTGCGGGGGGTTTGGTGGTCCATGGTATGCCACAGGTCAGCTGAGATGGGCGGGTGGTTACGTAGTTCTCCCAGCCACGCCCACCCCCCGCACGGACCCATCTCCAATGGGTGGTGGGTTGAAGCGGGGGGGTTGGGGATTGTACCTGTAGCCTAAGTGTAAAGGTGATGGCGGATGGTTATCGTTGTTACCCAGCCAACGCAACCCCCCGGCCCGGACCCTCCAAGGGCTGGTTGCCCGGGGGGTTTGGTGGGTCCCCGGGTCTGGCCACGCCCTGGCTGCCACGTGTGGCTGAGATGGGCGGATGTACGTCGATCTTGTGGTGCCCAATAACCTTACCCGCTCCCGCCCGGGGACCACACATGGGGCAGGGTAGGGGCAGTTGAGCGGTTCCCTGGCTGCAATGTCGGACCCCCCCTCCCCTCCCCCGCGACTATCCACTACCTGGGGGTGGGGCAGGGGCGTGCCTGGGCGATGCAGGGGGGGTTTGGGGGTTTGTGTTGCGTCTAGTCCCTTTCCCTCTCACTGTTTTTACCCTTCGTTTCCAAGCGGATCAATAGAGAGAACTGCAACTTTCCCCGAAATCCCATGGTCGTGGCATTTTTTTAACCACAATTTTGGTAAAAAGTTGGTAATTTTAAAAGAAAAAATGGGTTATCCATGCACTTAAAAACAAAAGTATAATTTAAAGAACTTTTTCTTCATATGTAATTGTATAAAGCCTGAGTCTGTAAAACATGTTTTTAACCAAAAAACCCAAAAGTGGGGTTATATTGAGGAGGCGGGGTAAATGTTTCAGATATTATATAGTCAATAACGTATGTTAAAAGTTATTATACCTAGGCAGTAAATTTTTTCCTTTTATTATTGGTTCATCAGATAGAAAGCCTGGAAGTGCAATGAGTCGACCCCGTGAAGTCGTAATGTTTGTTCAATCTCCCCCCACAATTCCCCCCACACCCCGCCGGGGGCGTGTCGCCTCCACAATTAAAACCCTACTTTGTGCAGCAACAAGCCGATTTGGGCTTTTTTATTTTTCGTTTTTCCAAGGCATTGCTATTTTTTTGACAAGCTTTTCCCAGAGCAGAAAGTACGTCTTAGAAAACAGTGTGAAATCCCCAAATTTTAATGCCACAATATACATGTAAAAATATTTAAGCTTTGCTACTCGAGGCGAGAAATTTTGCTTTAAATTTTGCATTATAGAAGTTCCATCGTAATGCATGTCACCAATAATTAGTGGAAAACAGAAGAACAATTTTTTGGTTTTCAGATGGGGTGCATCAAATTTTATCGCGAAATTAATTTATGAAAAATAAGTCGGGGGGGGGGAAAACGCAGTAGACCAAACCTTTTGAGTTAAAAACTGCCAGCGACCGCTGGCTTTTTCTCGAGTTTATTTTCTCTAATTGTGAGGCCCAGGGTGCTCGGTGTCTTTTAGGTCCCGAGGCACAAGCTCTGCCCCTCGCACGCCCGGGCCTTCTGTCGGCCCTTTTTTCCCCCCCGCCGTTTCCCCGGTTTGCGGGGATGGCTGCGGATCTCCGGAGGGGGGGTGCCCGCTTAACCGGCGAGGCCTATGCTGACCTCAAGGAGTGGTGGTCGAAAGGCTTTGAATTTCCGCAAACGCAGCATTTCCCGTCTGTCTGGGCGGACCGGTCTCTGGGTTCTGGCTGGGCCTCCCCAATCGTCCATTCCCCCTGTCTCGCACCCCCCGACCCCTGCCTCTGTTTCCCATGAGCTCGGCGTCGATCTGGAGTGGACAAGATTGGGGGTCTCCCAGTCCCTCACCTGGATGACTTCAGTAAAACCCTTCGGCAAGAATGGAGGTCCACTAAATTTGGGGCCCCATTCTCCGACGCCGAGGCTCGCGGTCCCCATCCCCTGTTCCCTTCACCGGTGCCTCCTTTGAGTCTGTGGTAGTCGAGGATGACACCTGGTGTGCTCCGACGGGGAAGAGGATGCTGCCCTCCCCGTGCCAAGCGACGACGGTTTGGGGGGATTCCGCCCCGGGCTTCCTGTCCGCGGGCCCCTTCCCCCCCTTTTTCTTTGGGGTCCCTCTAGGGGCACTTCCCCTGCCCCGCTGCGGGGGTTCCTTGGGCCCCCTTCTTCTTCCCCCGTCCTTTTACCTGGGCCCAATGGCCACCGTCGATTGTTTGTGAGACGGTTGACGGGGGGCTTGTTCCATCGGCGTCTGGAGGACGGCTGTGGGGCCCCCAGTTGGGATTTGGAGGTGCGTCGCTCCCGGGGGGGAAGGGGATAGGAGTCCACCTCTACCGGGGCCGGATTCCTTTTCTCTCGCCTAAACCCGCTCCCTCGAAGCAGCCTGCGGTTTCTTCGGGGGCCCTTTGGATGCTCGGGCCCCCTTCTGGTGGCCTATTTTGGGTTGGGAGTTTCCCCGTGCGTGGGGGGGAAGGGGATGCCAGGTGGCTTCCTCGGGGGCCAAGAACGGTTCCCCTGGAAAGGCAGGCCTGGACCCCCCGAAGTGGGGGAGAGCGGGTTTCCACCAGGTAAACCCGGGGCCTTCCCCGTCCTGCCCCGATCCCGGTTCCCCCGGCTCTGGTGGTTTTTCCATTTTGGATGGTGATTCCTCCGGGGCCCCGGGTTTTCGCCAAGGACCCCCCGTGGCGGGCGAAAACCGGGAAGGAGGAGTTTTTCGCCGGGACTTTCAGGGCGCAAACAGCCTCCCGTTGACCTCTTCTGTGCCTTTTCAGTCAGCTGGCGGAGGGGCTCCCCCCTCGCCGTGGATACACTCCCTTCCCCGGCCTCCCGGTCGGATGTGTGGGGCTTTGTCGATGCCGTGAGCGTTCGGCGCCCCCCCTCCTCCCAACGGTCACCCTGCATTGAAGGGGCCCGTCATGCCCGTTGGCCTTTTCGGC
This sequence comes from Chionoecetes opilio, assembly GCA_016584305.1. Taxonomy (NCBI): domain Eukaryota; kingdom Metazoa; phylum Arthropoda; class Malacostraca; order Decapoda; family Majidae; genus Chionoecetes; species Chionoecetes opilio. The sequence goes on along the minus strand of JACEEZ010002596.1, from coordinate 8,117 downwards.
GGGGGCCCTTTTCGGGGCTGCCGGAGCTGATCGAGAAGTTTCCCCGGGGATAGTCCCTTTCGATTCGGAGGTCTTGTCGGAGCCCCCCTTGCAGCAGTGTCCCCGCTAAAATCCCCCCACCGTCACTTGGTCTACCCCGGGCCCCCCAGACCGTCTCGGGGGGGGTTTCCGGGGGGGGGGCCAGCGTGTTCGTCGGGGCTTTCTCGTGGGGGGGCAGTCCAGGAGTGCTCCCCCCCCGTGTGGTCCCCCCCAGGACCCTTTTGTGCCCCAGTGGGGGGGCCCCTTCCCGGGGTTCGGGGCTCGGGCCCGGGGCCCTTTTTCGCTGGGGGCCCCCCCGTACTGTCCAAAGCTTCCCCAAGGGTCGCTCTCGCTTTGAGCCCCCTTCAGGGCCTCCGCCCCGGGTTTCGGGCACCCGGCCGCAGAGAGGTTGGGCCGCCAGGGTGGCCGAAAACGGTCTTTTTGGGCCCCCGGGTTTTCCCCCTCCCGCCCCTTCGGCGACCCCTTCTTGGATCCCCGGTCTCCACAGGCTCGCCCCCCCAGTGTACATGCACTCCTGGGGGGAGTGGAGAAGGCGCGGGAAAGGTTTTTCTTTCCCGCATTTTCATGTACCAAGAAGGACTTTCAAAGGGGGGCGGCTTATCTTGGCCCTTTTCCCGCACCCAAACGGATTTGTGCGCAACCACCGGTTCCGTATGCTGACCTTGGCCCAGGTCCGCTTGGGCTGGGCAAGGGGACTGGATGGCGCCCCTCGATCTAAGGACACCTAGCATGCCCCCTTTCATCCTCGGTTCCGGGTTTCCCTGGCCCCCGGTGGGACGGACACGTGGATTTTCACCGATGCCTTGGCCTCTCCATCGCTCCGAGTTTTTTTTAACGGTCACCAAAGGAGGGCTCAGCGGAGGGTTTCGCAGGGGGAATTGCCTCTGTTTTTGGACGATTGGTGGTTCCGCCCCGTTCAGGAGGAAGCGGTTCGCATGTGGACCAGCTTTGGCGGGGCGGGGGAGATGGGGTCCTAGCAACAAGGGAAAGCCATTTTTACCCCCTCCCCACATTATTTGGCTGGGATGCAAGGGGGACTCCCGTTCGGCTGCGGCCGCTTTCCGGGGGAAAAGCGGCCAAGTTTCATCAACGCCTTTTCCCGGGCCTCGGTGTTCCCTTTTTTTGCAAGGAGGCTTGGGGGGTCCTTCAGGCTCGTAAAATTCGCCGAGAAGTCACCCCTAGGCCGCCTTTCTCCGTGTTTTGTCGGGGGTGAACAAGCCGTTCGGTACGGGCCCCCGCGACTTGCCCCGGCCCCGTCCCTCCCCTGGCCCTCACACTACTGGACGAGTGGTTGGTGGAGGGGGGTTTTCTCCGCGTGGCCCGGGGGGCTGCCCTCCCCCCCCTAGGGGTTTTCGGAGCGGATCGTCGGAGTCGGGTGGGGCTCCCAACCCTCGAGGGCCCGGCGGGGGTTTGGGGGTGGCCCGGGGGTGGACGCAGACCCCACATCAACGTCAAGGAGCTGCGGGTTTCCCTCTTTCTTCCCCGATCAAAAACCGATCCCAGAAGGGACGGCTCTCGTTCGGATGGAAACAGGTCGCCCCCTTCCACTGTTCGCCGCCAAGGGACACCCAGACCCGCCCTTTGTTGCCCCTTTCGGAGCAGATTTTCGGCTGGGGGCCCCCTTTTCCACCTTCATCGTTGCCAGGTTCCTCCCGGGAGGGAGAATTGTGGGGGGAGCCTTCTCCCGTTCCGGGCTCGTCGGGGGATGGCACTTCGCCCGGAGCGCTTTGCGGCTCTCTGTCGCGGTGGGGCACTCCGGAGGTGGCCTCTTGCGTCCGCCGCTTGCAAACAAAGGGCCTTTTTGACGAGGGGGGGAACGGACAGCTGCGGGGGCCCGGCCCCCCCTCACGGAAGAGGAAAGGGGCGCCATGTTTACCCTTTTTCCGCCTCCCTGCACAGTGTCCCCAAAAGGTAGAAAAAAAACTGCTTTTCTACAGGGGCAAGGGACCGGGGCCTCTCGGCCCGGCCCCGCAACCGGGGTTTCCCCGAACTGAAGGCCTGGTGTCCCCCCCCTTTTCCCTCTAGGGGCCCTCGCTTTGTTGGAGGACTCCCGGCCAGGCTTTTTTCCACCTTGAAGCTACCCCGCCGGAGTTTTCCGTCCCTTTCCTCCGTCGGACGGTTCGGACGCGGTAGGGGGACATTTTGGGGCGGCACTTCGCCCGTCCTTACGGGGACGTATCAGCCACTGGAAGGCCTTTCGTCGTTCCCCAAACTAAGGGCCTCCGCGACGTCTCGAACGGTCGTCCTGGATTTTTTTCCCTTCCCGGGCCCCCACCCGGGGGGGTCCTCCGTACTCTCTCCCCTACCCAGCGGCCCCGGGACCCCTCAAAACGGGTTTGGGGTTTTTGGGCGGGACTGGCGTTCTGTGACCCTGTTTAAGAGGGGTTTTTCCACCAAAACCCCCTCCCCGTCGTCCTGGTCCCCTTTGGTCCTGGAGAAGTTCTCCGGTCCGCGGGCGACCAGTTTGGGTCGGACGCTGCCGGACCTCGCCCCCTTCAGAAAGGCCTTGTTTTCCCGGTGGCCTGGCTAGGGGGTTTTGGGCTTCTCAGCGAGGGCGGACCCCTTTCCCCATGGACGACCTTCTCGCGGGACGGCTCCCTGTCTCCCTCTCCCTCTCGCCCAAGGTTTTTGGGTAAGAAGGCGGCAGGACCACCGTCTCCAAAAGGTCTCGTTCCGGTTGGTCGTGGGGGGGGGCCGCAGCCCCTTGGGCCGGTTTCGGCGCTCCGGTGTTTCCGGAGCTTCCGAGCCGGGGTGGACCTGCAGTTCCTGTTTCCCCGGATCCTGTCACTGGTCGTCCCCTCACCACAAGGGGATTGGGCCCGGGTCCGGGGCTCATCGGCGGGGATCCGGGTAGCCCCTCGCGCCCATGACGTCCGGGGGTGTTTCTCCCTCTTTGGTTCCCCCGCACCCCCTTTTCCTTTTGGGGAGGGTACGGGAAAAGGGGGCAGTGGGGTACGGCCTCGTGCTTTGTGGGCCGTTTCCTGTCCCCCTCCCTCGGGATTCCCCCGGTTTCCTGGGATCCTTTCCCTCCCGGGGGGGCGGGGGGGGGACGCCGGGCCCCCATTTACGTCTCCGCTTATTGGGTGGTATATAGTGGGATCGTTTTTTTTTGTGCAGTTTCTCTTTTTGCCTCCCCGCGGGGGCGGGGGCTTTTTGCCCCGTCTCCCAAATGGGGAGGTAGTTTTTGTGCATAGCTTAAGGGGACCTAAAATGACGGGTTGAAGTATGAAAAGTCTATTTTGGGTCCCTGACAGAGTAGGCACGGCCCTTTGGCCCCCACCCTTTCCCTTCCCCGAAGTTTTCAGCCCCTTCCCGGGGGTGATTTTTGGGATGGTTATGAGGTCCGAGCCGGCTGGCGGAAAGCCCGGCCTCTCAGGTTGGACGGGGTGCCAGATGGTTTCTTTTTTTTTAAAATCTAAATGTAGCCCGGTTTTCATAAAAGATTGGGGTTTGGTTTCTGTATACCCAGGGTTTGCCTGGGTGGGGATCTTCCGATCCTATAGTTAGTGCACTAGTCTGTCAGGGACCCAAAAATAGGCTTTTTATACTCAAAGCCGGAAACAATAGAATAATAAAAAAAGAAAAAAATAATTTCTCCTCCCTTTAGTAGTACAGTCCCGCTTACTTGCATTCCGTTATTAAAGCCACATTTCACCCCTAAAAAACCCCTTTACCTATTTTAACCCCCACTACAGCTATAGATAATAGGGGACGCCCATAACAAAAATTCTTTTTTCAATTTGGCATGCCAATTTTTATGTAAAATGGAATTCTAAGACGATTTTATCTCCTCCCTTTTGCATTTGAGCAATTTTTACATGCAAAATGACTTTATTGATCCTTTTCGAATAATGCTTAAAGAGTACGCAGGTCCGGTTGGTCCTGTGTATTGCATCCCAATATGAGTTCCAAAAGACTAGCGGGTAAGCTCTTTTGATCAGTGGTTCATAGGCGCTACATACAGTTACAGCCTCTACGGGCCCAGAAAAAGTGTCCATCATGTCCTTTTTTGACCTGAAGCAGGGCTGGGCCCCGGGGAGGGCCGAGCCCCGGTGAACCCGTCTTTGGGCCCGCGCCCACCCCTGCTTTTCCGCAGCCTCTGTACCCCGCTTTCACGACTTTTCGGTGCTTGAGTGTGGAAGAGAACTCCGGAACCCCGTACGGCTTGACCAGGATTCCTGGACTGAACCCGGACAGGAACAGGTAATGCCGGCTCGTGACCGGCCCGGCGCCAGTGATCAGGTTGCAAAACTGGGGGTGACAAGTTCAGTTTGGGTGTGATGGGGCGGTCTTTTCACTGGTGTCCCCATACTCCTCGCCAGCCCCCAGCTTTAAAACGGGTTCCCACCGCGGTCGTTCCGTCGACGCGAAAACCGGTGTCACCTTTTTCGCCCAGGGTCCACACCCTGGGGTGGGGTACCCTGACCCCAACGGGGGCCCCAGTCGTTTGGGAACACATTTATTTTAAAACACCTCGGGGAAAAACTGGCCCGGGGGACTTTTACACCCCCTTTTTTTCCCGAGGGGTTGGGAACCACCAACCCTTGCCCCATTTTCTATCGGGGAAAGGGGCCCCCCCGCCTGGACCCCCGTGGTAAACCGCTTTGTGGCAGGGACCAGGTAATGGATTGGAATTTCACCCCGGCCACTTCCCCAACCCTGTAATCATTTTTCCCCAGCAGACTGACCGGGGTTTTAAAATGTCAGGGGGGGCCCCTCCACTTGGGGGTCGCGGGAACTTGTTTGTGTCCCCGTTTTTAATCCAAAAAATTTACCCCCACCCCCCAAATGGGGGGTAAAAAATTCCACCCGTGTTCCCCGTTCCCTTGCAGTCATCATGGCTGGGGGGTTACACCGGACAAGAGGCCGAGGGCCCCGGGAAAATCTGGGGAGGGTTTGGTACAAATGCCAAAGGGCCTTTCCGAGCTCCCCGAGAACGCCCTCCCAATCAACCTGGGGGGGAGCCCTGCTGGGGGACCCTTTGCCCGGCTTTCCTTCCCCCCTGAGAAACCAAAAAAGGCCCGGATCCCGAAACTTCTTTTTCTAAACCTTTTCAGCCAACAGAAAATGGAAACTGGAAACCTTTCCAAATGATTTTGTTCTTCTGCAAAATCGCACAAGTTTGTTGGAAAATATAAAAACCAGAAGAAGGTGCTCCCAAAAAGGGGAGGGGAAAAAAACCCACCTTTCCAAAAAAAACCCCGGCCCTTTGGGTATTTTTCACTTTTTTTGGACAACGGTCGGACCCTAAAAAGGGAAAAAGGGGAGTCATTTTAAAGCCCTGAAAACCTTTAAAAGCAGGAAAAAAATTCTAATCCCCCTTTTCCTTAAAATTTGGGTTCAAAGTTGCCAAAAGGTCTCCCCGTTGTTTGTACACCCAAAATTTTCCCCAAAAAATTGGTTTTTATTTCAATAGCGGTTTTGCACCCGCCGGTTTCTTTGGGGTTTTCAAAAAACCCTCAATATGTACGTTTTTAGGTCGAAAAAAAAAACCCTTCCAAATTTGCCCTGCCAAAATTTTTTAAATTTAAAATGGACCAAGACTATATGCCTATTTTGACAATTTTCCCCCGCAAAAAAAGCGGACCCAAGGCCCCCCGTTGCATAAAATTAAAAGGCCCTTTTTGTAGAGGCCAGGGGGGGTCCACCCCGGAGGGAAAACCCCCCTTTTATATTACAGAAAACTGGAATTCAAATATTCTATTTTTTTAATTTTTACAAAACCCTACCATAATGGCAATGGGCTTCAAAACCTTATAAAAAACATTACGATATCGAAATTACTTAGAAAGTATAACCATAAATATCCTATGTCTTTTTCCAGTAAGCGATAAAAGGAGAATAATTTGCTATGGACATTGTTTTTATAAGTAAAAAAAAACTTTTCTTTATTGGGTTACATGTGGGTACGGGAAACAACGTCAGTGACAGCCATGTAGAAAGATTTTGTTTGCGGCGAAAACATAAAACAACTCCATCTCTTGGCTTTTTCCAGAAAACTGTTTTCACGAGTCATGGCAAACGCTCCCGAGGAATTCCAAAAAAAAAAAAGTGTCGATGCAATCTTTTAATTATTCAGTCTATTCGAAAAGGGGAGCGAAAAAGTTATAACTAATTTATTATTTTATGACGGTTAAGGGGGTGATAATTTGGGCCCTTTTTGTGGGTTTTTAACCCTTTGTAAGGCTATGTACGTCTGGCATTTTGTGCATGATAGCGGGGAATTAAAATAATATTCTGTTCAAAATATGATATTATCCATTTTAATTCTTCATCTACTTTTTCCATTAGGGTACCGTGGTATTGAATGGTGGTAATATTTTGGAAAATGATTGAAAATGGGAAAATAGACTTGTGTTACTCGTAAACTTTGCTGGTAATCAAATGTTATTTTTAATTTATATAGCTACACACATGACTAACTGTAACCTTTTTCCCTGTAAACCCTTCCTATTACGTATCTATCTTTTAATTTTTTGATCTCTGGGTTCCTGATTTAAATGGGAAAAATTTGAAAATAAACTAAATATGATAATTTTTAAAATATTAAAAAACTTTATAACAATTTTTTAAAAGTCAGGCTAAAGATAAGATGGTACCCATATTTAGATACTAGTATATTTTCTGAGTTTAAAATATCAATATGAAATGAAATTTTTCCCCTTATACAAATACCTACTAGGGCCCCGAGGTTTGAGTCAAGTGCCCACTCCTCCTCTCTCCCCTCATTCGTTCCCCATGTAGATTTGAAGATTTTGGAGAGAAACCACCTCCGAACCCATGTTATTTTTTATCCACCCGCCCGAATCTCCTAGTGTAAACCCTTTTTCCCTTTTTTTCCCTTACACAACCCCCAAAACCCTGCCCCAAACCTTATATCTACCCCTGGTGGCCAATAGTCGCATTAATTTCCACAACCGGTCGTATGTTTTCAAAAATTAAATACCAGGTATTTTCCCTCGTCCCCCTCCGGTTTTTTCTATGATTCTTTTCACCAACAAGTTTTTTAAACCCCCTTTTCCCTACCTTTCCTGAACCCATTTTGCCTTCCCCCAGACCTTATCTTCCTCCAGCCAGACATTAGTTTGCTGAAATGCCTTAAATTTTTCTTCAGACAAGAATGTCTGCCCTCCAGGAAGAGAGCTGAAAACCCAAAAAAATTGCGATGAGTTTTTGGAAAAACGACGGTATTACTCACTAAGAAAACAGGTAAACTTCATACAAGATGTGGTGCTGCACGTGACTTGAGCAGATTTTTGCCCGGTTTTTTCCAGCAAAAAATTCATCAAGTTGCGGGGGTTTTCTTTCCGACTTCTATTAAAAAGTGAAATGAGCATTTTTACAGAGTTTACTAACCTTTCAGAGTACTGCTCGATCACGTTGGGGTTTCGCATATCAGCTAAATCTTTGCGGTAATGAAATGAGCTTGACTGCTTTTCCCCAAAGGTTTCTGTTTTCCCGTAGCTGCTGTGATACTTTATGAATTTTTCCAAAAATTTCCCAGAAAAAATGCAGTAAGTAAACAAACCTGCGTCTTCTTGGGCATGTATACTCGAGGGATACAGCCGAATCCCGTGTAACGCAAAAGTCTCCTTAGGAGTAATATGATTCCCGCCCCACCAAAGCGTTTTGCACAAGAGGCCAGGGAAACACCACCCTGTGTCACTGAGATGTTAAAAAATTCTCGTCTTTTTCTTTAGGAAACATTTTAACGTATAGAAAGGAACTTTCGTGAATAAAAGATTATTGCAAATAAGAGTTCCAAGCAGAAAAAAATAATTCAGCTGCTTTAGGCAATACTTGCAGCAGATACAACAAATTTAGCCCGGTCCGTGCAGGGTTTTCAAATAGGCAAAGAGCTTCACGAAGCGGTTTTGAACACCTTGATTCCCCACCATGATGAGCTCCCTCAAATCCTAAGCCACAAGGAAAATTGTAACCCAAACCAATTGTAACCAATCCAAATGTAAATAAACATATGAGCATAAAAAAAACCTCATCAATAAGACATATGATAAAAAAAACAGATTGTTTTTTTCAAAAAAAAATGTAATTAAAAATTTTTTTATTTTAATATA
>JACEEZ010002595.1:52500-93849 GCA_016584305.1 Chionoecetes opilio | reverse complement strand
GGGGGGGGTGATATGTGGTTTGGAGAGTGGGAATATGGGTAAGGGGTGGTGGTGGTTATTGCGCTCTCTCTATTTATTTCTCTCTCTCTCTTTCTTTTTCTCTCTTCATGATGTTTTATGCATTTGTATATGTAGACATTTGTTGTAGATGTTTATGGAAGATAATCTGTTGTTTTGGTTTTCTTTGTCTTTTCTCGTCTTTTTAATTTTTATCTTTTCTACTGAGTCGTAGATTTTCTTGTTTATATATTTGTGTAATCATCTATCTTCTGGTAGTTATTTTTTTTTTTTTTGTATTCATATAGTTTTATATTTATGTTTCTTATTTCATTTCTTGACTTAATGTGATTACATACTTTTCGTAACGGTAATTTATATGCTTCCATTTTCCTCAATGTCTCTTCCTTCATTCTATCCCTATTCAAGTATTTTCTTTTCTTTTCTACTATATCCATCGTTTATCTTAGCTATGTACATATATTTCCTTCTTTCGCTAACACTACTCTTTTCTCTACTCTTCTATAGTTAGCCTCGAAAATACTCCTTATTTTCCTATACTTATTCCTCTACCTTCTACTTTCTCTATTTTCCTCTACTTCTCTCCATTCTTCCTCTTCTCCTCTTGTATCCTTTGTCTCTCTCCATTGCTCTTTATGTACTCCTCTTTTTTCTCTGATAACTCTCACTGTGAATTTTTCGCGTTTTCCTCTTACTCCTTATTTTCTTCTTAGTTTCTGATCATGTTTGTCCACCACTACACTGTATACCTTCCCTCCTCTTCATCTTTCTTTCTTTTTTATCTAACCTATATCTTACATGGGTGTCAATATATCTTTTCTTTTACCCAACTAAGTGTTTGTTTTGTTCTTTCTACATAATTCTGACGTTCTGACCTCTTTTTCTTAATCTGCATAAGGAGGTGAAGAAAGAATAGGTGGGTGGGGGTAAGCCTTCTTGCTTTTCCATTCTGCACTCTTACCTATATATGTAATCAATATTTTCGGAACATAAATTACTCAGGTGAGGGATTGTGTTATATGTCAGGCCTGTATTCCTGTTATTGTGTTTCTCCTCTATATTATTATCTTCCTCTTCCTCCTCTCCCCTATATTAACATCCTCTCCCTTCCTTCTTTATTTCCTACTGGCTTATCCACCCTCTACGTCTTCTTCCTTCTCCTCCTCTTCCTCTTCCTTCTCCCCTTTCTCCATGACCTATTCCTTCTTCGTACCCATTTTCCTTTATATTCCTCTTCCAATAATTCATCACCCTGTCCTCCTCCTCTTCCTCCATCTTCTCCTGATGTCTTCCTCCTCTTTCTTTCTTCCTTTTTTTTCTCCTCGGCCTATACTGTTTCATTCTCATTTTCCTTCTTTTCCTCTTTTTCCAATACATTATCCTCCCTTCCTCCTCCTCCTACTCTTTCAACAACTTAAGCTCTCGTTCCTGCAATATAAGTTATCGTTCACACTAAGCCCTAAAATCTAGATCCTGCAAAGCCCCAACTACTCATCCCGATATTAAAGCTTGTTACTTTAATGCCCGTAGTATACGTAACACATTTCAAGATTTAGAGGAACTAGTTTATTCAGAACAATACGACATCATCGGAGTTTCCGAGTCATGGACAGATAAGACCAATAGATGTTTTTTGGCTGAATTTGCGATACCGGGGTATAACTTATTAATTTAAAAAAGACTTCGAAGGGCAGGAGGAGTGTATTGTTGTATATAAAGTCCTGCCTGCATCCTCTTGTAGTATCTAAACACGAAACTGATAACAATAATGTAATTTTACTTCAACTAAATCGTCATTCGCAAAAAATAGTAATTGGCCTTGTTTATCGACCTCCAGCTCAGACAAGTACAATTGACGGATAACTCTATGAACAAATAGCGGAAATTAGTTCTCAAAACGAAAGCGTAATATTCGGTGATTGTAAAATTCCCGTAACCAGTTGGGGTGCCTCACTGACAACACATTTGGGGCACATAGTCCATGGGCCGGACCCCTCAAAATCACTTTTTGGTACCAATCGAGGTGGCAAGGGCTAATGATGTTTTTTATATTCCCCCGTGTCTATAGGATATATTTTGATATGATAGCCATTGCTAGGTGGTAGCTTAGTGCTAGTAATTGCGACTTTTATAGCAGCACCCAACGGCACTCAACTATGGACATCCGCAACTATGAAAGTGATATTACTATAGGTTAAACTTCTGAAAATTGTTCAAAATCGAAGTTCCTTCAATTACAGTTTTATTTGCTAATATACACACAATAACATAATAAGCTGGCATCAGGTTAAATGACATAAAAGTTAAAACACTAATACTAATGAACACAAATGTGTCGCTACCATATGCACTGAAGTCTGAATGTGTACTTCTATACGTCTTCTTGTGAACATGACAAGGACTAATATTCTTGAAACTATTGTATTAATAATTTTCTGAGTCATATGGAACCTTTAGACATGCATAGAAGCGCCAGAAACATATGTATCTGCTGTACCGTTTACTCATCCTCTGAATCCTCAGAATCCGGCTCAAGATCGGGTTCCTGCTGCTGCACTGCTTGGTTGGTGCAGGTCTGGAGCTTGCACATATCAGTGCATGTGAGGCCATTGACCAGGCATGCACAGTCAGGCAGCTTCCAAACCCGTGAACACGTGCAAGCCAGTAGCTCCAACACCACCTCTGGTGCTGGTGCCGAACGCATCCAGAGGATGTTCAGCTTCCCGTCTTCTTCAATCCAGCCATGCTCCCTGGGGCTTGGCACGTTGGCCTTGGGCTCTAAACAGCGTCTCCAGATAGCAGCCTGGATGTTGGCTCTCTGTGCGTGTAGGAAGAGGCAGTCTCTGCATGGTGGCAGCTGGCTTGACTCTGCTTCCCCTCTCTTTGCACAGAAGAGCTGGTAGCGCAGCTCGTTGACACTGTTGCCCCCTGCGGCGCTGCTTCTGCTCTTGTTGCTCCTGCTACCAGCATATATTGCACAGGTGAACTGCTCAAGCATATCAAAGATATCATCGCTCAATTCCCAGCATTGGCCCAGCTGCTTGAATGCCTGGTTAGACGGGTCCTTCTTGAGTAGCGTCAGTGCAATTAGCTTGCCTTTACCGGCAAAGCAGCTTACAGAGTCACATCCAGTGAGCGTATGCAGGCCAATCAGGCTGTCACAGACACCCTGCCCTTGACTTCTCCCGATCTTGTCTATATCTGCGTATCGGGTGCGAGTCTTGGTTCCAAACTTCTGGTAGATAGAGATATCCATGGTGCTGTGCATGGCAAGGCTAATGATGAAGACATCAGTGTCCTCTGAGCTAATGACGGCTGCCTTGTAGCCATCTCTCGCTGCATGCAGCGTGTGGAGAAGCAGGCGGGTATCTGCCTCTTCTTGTGTCGACTCGAGCTCAGGTATCAACTCCCACTTGTCTTCTGTTTGCTTGAAACAGCTTTGTTCACAGGTGACATAGAGCGCCTTGTCCGGTAACTTCTCTCTGAACTTTGAGAGTTTCCACTCCTCTGTCCAAGACCTGATCAGGGAGGTCATGTTTGAAGATCCAGACAGGAATTTCTTCCACTGCTGCACATGATGCCCGTCAGCTAGGTTCTTGTTTTGGAGAGAGTTGTCGGTACCTCGGTTGACTCGTTCAGCTTGTTTGATTGAGGTGAAGCGGTAGACATCAAAGAGAATATCAATTCTCTTGCTTTGTCTTCAACTGTTTCTTTAGAGATTGATTTTCCCTGACAAGTTCCTGCACAGTTAAGCTGTCAGGATAGATATGAAGTTTGCCATTATGATCTTGGATGATGTGAAGAAATCCACCAAACTCCTTCTCAATCCTTTGCCGCAGGTGCTTTTTGGTGGAGTCCTGCACTTGGTCCACACCAAAGCTCTTCATGGGTGCCACAAGTCTAGAGGTAACATCAGTCATCATCAGGACCTTTGGGGTACCGGAAAGCTCCATTCTGATGTAATGAAAGAGCTCACTGTATGACTGACTAACAGCCGCCTCATATATATCTTCATCTTCTTTGTCATCGGCACTGACAGCATCCTTCTGCTGTGAGGTTTCGCCCCGTGTGTAGAATCTATAGCAGGACCTGTGGTAGTGTGCTTCAGCGGCCACAATATCTCTGCTTACAATGCCAAGTATTCTGCTTTCCAGTGTCTTTGTGGCGGCATTCCTGATCTTAGCATCAGCTCTCAGTGCTCTGCACTTCACCAACACTTCTCGAGTCTTCTGTCGTTTGGCGTACTTGTTTGTTTTCTGGCAAAATCTGCACTTTGCTTCATATGTTCTTGAGGTGCTAGGGATTGCATGACCAGCCCTTGCAGGGTTGTTATCCTCAGGACAGCCATTGGTAGTCTTCTCTTTTTAAGCAAGGATGCCATCTAGTGCTTTCTTCATCGTGAAGATGCTGCGACATTTTATGTGGTAATTGAGAGCAGGGATCTCTTCTTCGGGAGTGTCTTCACCCAACTCCAATATGGGCTCATGACGCCGTATTTGAGCTGCCCGGAGGAGAGTTTTCCAGGAGTCGACTGATTGGCGTGAAATTAAGTTTTCATTGTCATCGGAACAATGAATGATGCACTCTAGCCGCGGGCGCCTTGGAGTCGGATCAGTACAAGGGTGCTCAGTGTCCGCCATCATTGAGCTCGTCCATCTGCAACAGACAAGAACATGGATTAGAAAACATTTTTTTTCCAGTTCTTTCAATGTAAATACTATAAGGCTTAAGACGTAAATGATATCAATATATGGATTTCTGTGTATATACAGTTTTTTTATTTTAGGCTCTTAGACGTCAATATATAACATTTGAAGAAGAATAAGAAAACAATTTAAAAGATGAATCATCAACTTACAATCTCATCTCCATGGCATTTTATCGAGAAATTAATTGTTTTAGAGTTATTGAACGAAATATGGCTGGGAAACGCAATTTTTTCAATTCTGATGAAAACATGCCTTCAACTTCCGGCTTCATTTTCGCAAAAAATATGACATATATAGCAAAAATGCATAGATACAAACCTATGAAGAATCTAATTTACTAAATCCTTTGTGTAAATACCCTTTATGCCTACGATGCACCGTTTCATAAATCAAAACGGAAAATATGAAAAAATTACCCAATGTAAGTGGGTTTTATCACAAAAATATACCGTAAAGCTACCAACATGGAAAGGCCATACATTATGTTACTTCTATTGATGCAACAAACAAAATGACACTAGTATAGTTTTGCCACCTTGGGTGGTACCGATATCTGGTCCAGCCCATGGACTAATCTCTATTCAAATCTCCAAGAAAGTGCTTTATACCAACACGTGGATCAACCAACGAGAGGCGATAATATTATAGATCTTATTTTCACAACTAACAAAAAATATTGTCAGTAACTTTAACGTCGGATCTGAATTCAGTAGCAGTGACCACCGGGTGATTACTTTCAGTATTAACATCAGTAAGACAAGGGAGGTCGAAATTTAAGAAAAAGTTCTTGATTATCGAAAGGCAGACTTCAGAAAACTAAAAAGTATCTTAACAAACAACGATTGGAATGTTACCTCAGAAAGTAACGACATAAATGTAGCATGGCATTAATTCACCGGTAAGCTTAACTTAGCAATACAATCCTCAATACCGGTGCGATATAGGCGATCTTTTCAAAATGTTAAACCGAAATGGTGGACCTGCAAAATCAAGGACAGCCTCGCAGCTAAAAAGCGTGCATATGAAAAAAAAAAAAAAACACAAAATGAAGACGACAAACGCGAACACGACAGAATTAGACGAAATATGAGAAAACTTATTAAGCAGAGCAAGAAAAATTTTGAAGTACGTATTGCCGAAATGAGCAAATCAAAACCTAAAGAATTCTACAGCTATGTTAAAAAGAAAAAAGTAGACATAAACCATAGGGGCCGTTGGAAATGGAAATTGGCGAACACACAGGAAATTAAGTGGCTATGGCGGATACTATAAATAATTTTTTAGCATCAGTCGTCACAGTAGAAAACACCACTCAAAATCAACCCATTCCGAAAGCCCATAATAAAGGTACTCCCTCTGCTCATTAACCTTTCAGATATGCAACATTCAGCTCGCGATAAATAACGTGAAAATTAACAAAAGTCCTGGTCCTGGCAATATTTCGCCACGCATATTAAAAGAAGAAAAGAACGAAATAGTAAAACCACTTTTCGTCTTATTTAATAAGTGTTTACTAACCGGAGATATACCGTGCAGATGGTAACTAGCTAATGTCACATCCATATTTAAAAAAGGAAGCAGGTTGCAGCCCGAAAAACTATCCCCCAATCAGTTTAACATCAGTTCGTCGAAAATTAATGGAATCCATCATAAGAGACAAAATCGTTAATATCTTGGAAGAAAATGACAAAATTAAGGATTCGCAACATGGATTCAGAAATATACGCTCATGCCTCTCAAACTTACTTGATTTTTACAAAAGTGTATTAAAAATGTACGACAACACGAGGGCAGTAGACGAAGTCTACCTCGATTTTCAAAAAGCGTTCGACAAAGTTCCTCATAAACGTCTCATTAGCAAAGTAAAAGCTCATGGTATAACAGGCCATCTTTCGAATTGGATAGAAAACTGGCTGTCAAATCGTAGACAAAGGGTGGTAATAAATGATAATTCTTCAGACTGGACCAATGTTAATAGTGGCGTTCCTCAAGGATCAGTAACTGTTCTTGGACCTATCCTGTTCTTAATATATATATAAATGACATTGACAAGGGAGTCACATGCAGGAAATCGAAATTTGCTGGTGACACGAAAATCACAAACACAGCCTCTACGTCATAATCTCAGCGCCAACTCATACAAAACGAATTAAACACGATAACAGAATGGTAAAAAGAACATGGCAAATGAATTTCAACCTTGACAAATGTCATGTATTGCATATTGGTAATAACAACCCTCATGAAAGTTACGTGATGAACGATTTCCAACTAACATGTGTTGATAAAGAGTAGGATTTAGGCGTTATAATCTCGCAAGATATCAAACCGAATAACCAAATTATAGAGGTGGTTAAAACGGTAAATAAATTGGTTGGCTTTATTGGACGAACTTTCAATTTCAAATCAAGGCAAGCCGCACTTTGGCAGGCAAGGCTGCCGCAATACCCTAGAACTTCCACACTGAACCTACACCAACACTACATTAGACCTCATGACACACACAGATAGCCCCGAGTTAACGGTTACCACTACTACTCTCTACCTGTGACGGGCTGTGGATGAGCAAGGGTCCTGACAGTTAGTGACCACCATCGGGATTTAAGGTACCAGGGGTCACTGCTGCAGGGGGCATTAATAGTGTACGACGTCCTACATGGAAAGTACACAATCGGCAGTAGATTGAACGGAGCTGGGGCCTGATTAACTGCTGCCTCCCAAGAAAGCGCAAGGCAAGGCTGCCGCACCACCCTTTAACCTCCACTCTGTGCTCCCACCATTACAAAACACACATAACATGACCCTACTATCAAACACTAAACCTACCACCACAAACATAGTAGTAGTTAGCCATAGATTACAGCTTTCAACTTTCCTCACAAATTCCATGCAGTTTTTCTATACTGCATGGTATCACTTCATTTCCGGCCAGCTCCGGTTGGAGGGATGGGTGGGTTTAGAGGAGCCTTTTACTTTCCTATCCTTTCTCTCTTATTATCTAGTTAGTGTAGTGTAGTTAAATCAAACACCTATTGGTATGTGGCTGTTTGTGTTTCCCTTGTAATCCTTTGTAATCCTTCTTCTAATTATAACATTCTCCATTAATCAACTTAATTACTTTCCCGTTGTCTTCCGCTTCCTCCTCCACCTACTGCCCCCCCACCCCTCCTATTATTCCACCTGTCCACCTATCGACTTGTTCATTCCATCCAGGTGTTGACACACAAATTAGGGATATGTGTGGTCCCCATTCCGATGCTCACCTCTCTTACCTGCCGTCAAAAACTCACCTGACAGGTACACCAACACCTTTACTTCTTTCTACCTTACACGGAGGAGGAATACATAGGAATACATAGGAATAACAGACACCATGAGACCTATCGGTCCATGACGAGGGTATCTGCTGAACTACATACTACTAACTATCAACTACATGTAAGAAAACAGTTGGAAAATGATACCATGCCCCTAAAGAAGATAGGAACATGGAAGTTTCGTAGTGAAGAATGATAGGATATGAAATATACTAACTACAACTACCACTAACACTAATCGATCCGGGAGAGTATAATATGAATTCGCAGGGCACTTCACACCCATTTACTTTACAGTGCGCATCAAGTCTGTTTTTAAATGTAGTTATTGTGCTGGCTTCGACAACAATTCTTGTAACTTGTTCCATCGATCAACAACTCTAACATTGAAATAATTTTTACGGAGATCTGTGATGCAACGTTGACCGTTTAGTTTTAAACCGTTATTTTTTGTTGTCACTTGAGGAGAAAGATCGAATAGGTTCTCTTGATTAATGACATCAAATCCTTTTAGGATCTTAAAGGTTTTATCAAGTCCCCACGGATTCTACGATCCTTTAAGGAAAACATATTAAGTCTCCGCAGTCTTTCTTCATAAAATGAATTTCGCATAGATGCAATTTGTTTGGTTGCTCTGAGTTGCACTGATTCCAATTTGGCTTGATCTTTTACGAAACAGGGCGACCAGAATTGAACGGCATATTCTAAGTGCGGCCTAACCAAGGACGTGTATAATTGTGTCATTACTTTCGGAGTTTTATGTTCAAAGCTGCGTTTAATGAAGCTCAACATCATATTCGCCTTTTTACTGGCAGCTAGGCAATGCGGACTGGTTTTAAGATCATTACTGATGATGACACCTAAATCCTTTTCCTGCTGTACTTCAGTTAACTATTTATTTTGCATTTGATAGTTATATTTGAGGTTATCGTTGCCTATATGCATTACTTTACATTTATCGGAATTGAATTTTAATAGCCATTTATCACTCTAATCTGATAGTTTGTCGAGATCACGTTGTATGAGTTCGTAGTTTTCTCTAGTACATGTATGCTTTACCGCCTAATTTGGTGTCATCTGCAAATTTCGATATTTTAGATACAAGCCCGCAATCCAGATCATTCATATATGTCAGAAAAAGAGTAGAACCCAAGACCGAGCCCTGAGGCACCCCACTAGTAACATCTAACCAATCAGATGCCTCGCCATTTATTACTACCCGTTGTTTACGATATGAAAGCCAATCGCCAATCCATGAACATAATTGCTCTCCTAAGTAATGTCCCCTTAGCTTGGTCAAAAATCGCTTATGGGGAACTGTATCGAAGGTTTCTGAAAATCTAGGTATATTATATCCGAGGGAATTTTAGCGTCCCAGTTTGAATAAATGACATTAAACAAATCGAGTAGGTTTATTAAGCAGGATCTCTTATTTCGAAATTCATGCTGGGAGTTTAGTATTGAGTTATTTTCATCGAGAAAAGACACTATTTTATCCTGCAATATTTTATAAAATAGTCTAACAATCACAGACGTTATACTAATTGGGCGATAATTACTTGCGAGGCTCTTACACCCTTTCTTGAATATCGGTGTAACATTAGCTAATTTCCACATACTAGCAACATTTTTGTCCATTAGCGATTTATTAAGAATGATCTTTAATGGGGGCGAAAGTTGACTGTGACATTCACGAAGTAATCTCGGCGAGATTTCGTCCACCCCCACGGATTTTGCTGGGTCAATTTTCTGCAAATACTTTGATATTTCGTCTACTGTTATCTCTCCTATTACCAATCTATCACTTTCGAGTCCTGCATACATGTTTACTGGTTCTGGTAATAGAGCTTCGTCTGCTTTAATAAATACCGCATTAAAGTAATCATTGAGTACGAACGCCATACTCTTATTATCATTTACCAAGATGTTATTCTTATCTTTCAGTGGCCCAATACTTATTTTGACGTTTTTCCCCGAAAGTAGAAAGAACCTTTTCGGGTTTTATTTGGATTCTTTTGCAATTTTTTCTTCATACTCGCGTTTTAAGACTTAATCAATCCCTTGCAACGACGTTTTACGTCATTGTATTCTCTAGAATCCCAGTCCGCATCCAGTCCAGATCGCTAGTAAACTTTATACGCTCGGCGCTTACTACCAATGATTTGTTGAATATCAATAGTCATCCAACAGCGTCTGTTTATGTTATTCAAACGTTTTCTTACCATGGGAACATGTTTATCAACCACCCATTGGAGTTTATTTGTGAATACATTACACATGTTTTCGGCGTTATTACCATTTAGAGGAGGAGGAGGAGGAGGAGGAGGAGGTGGAGGTAAAAGGTTAGAGTAAAGGTTTATATGATAAATACGTAACGAGGTAGAAGATACATAAGAAATGGTAATGGAAGAAGAAAATGATAGAGAGAGAAGAGAGAGAGAGAGGGAGAGAAGAGAGAGAGAGAGAGAGAGAGAGAGAAGAGAGAGAAGAGAGAGAGAGAGAGAGAGAGGAGAGAGAGAGAGAGAGAGAGAGGAGAGAGAGAAAAGAGAGAGAGAAGAGAAGAGAGGAGAGGAGAGAGGAGAGAGGGAGAGCGAGAGAGACGAGGAGAGCGAGAGAGAGAGAGAGAGAGGAAGAGAGAGAGAGAGAGAGGAGAGAGAGAGAGGAGAGAGAGAGAGAGAGAGAGAGAGAGAGAGAAGAGAGAGAGAGAGAGAGAGAGAGAGAGAGAGAGAGAGAAGAGAGAGAGAGAGAGAGAGAGAGAGAGAAGGAGGAGAGAGAGAGAGAGAGAGAGAGAGAGAGAGAGAGAGAGAGAGAGAGATAGAGAGAGAGAGGGGAGGAGAGAGAGAGAAGAGAGAGAGAGAGAGAGAGAGAGAGAGAGAGAGAGGAGAAGAGAGAGAGAGAGAGAGAGAGAGAGAGAGAGAGAGAGGAGAGAGAAAAGAGAGAGAAAAGAGAGGAGAGAGAGGAGAGAGGGGGAGAGAGAGATCGGGGGAGAGAGAGAGGAGAGAGGAGAGAGCGAGAGAGGGGAGAGAGAGAGAGAGAGAGAGACGAGGAGAGAGGGGGAGAGAGAGAGAGAGAGAGAGAGAGGAGAGAGAGGAGAGAGAGAGAGAGAGAGAGAGAGAGAGAGAGGAGAGAGAGAGAGAGAGAGAGAGAGAGAGAGAGGAGAGAGAGGGGAGAGAGAGAGAGAGAGAGAGAGAGAGGAGAGGAGAGAGAAGAGAGAGAGGAGAGAGAGAGAGAAGAGAGAGAGAGGAGAGAGAGAGAGAGAGAGGAGAGGGAGAGAGAGCGAGAGAGAGGGGAGGAGAGAGAGAGGAGAGAGCGAGAGCGAGAGGAAGAGAGAGAGAGAGAGAGATGAGAGAGAGAGAGAGGAGAGAGAGAGAGAGAGAGAGAGAGGAGAGAGAGAAGAAGAGAGAGAAGAGCGAGAGAGCGGAGGAGAGCGAGGAGAAGCGAGAGCGAGAGGAGAGCGAGAGGAGAGTGGAAGAGGAGAGCGAGAGAGAGAGAGAGAGAGAGAGAGAGAGAGAGAGAGAGAGAGAGAGAGAGGAGAGAGAAGAGAGAGAGAGAGAGAGAAAGGAGAGAGAGAGAGAGAGAGGAGGGGGGAGCGGGAACGGGGCGAGCACCAACAAGACCTCCTTGACAAGGTAACAGGGTCGCGCGGTGAGGTCTCAGGGACAACGGTGCGGGGCAGGAAACACGACTTCACAGCCTTAGCACCGCCGAGATGTAGCGGGCCTCACGTGATACAAAGTGCAAACAGCAGGCGAGATGCCTCACCTGACAGCACCCGGCGCCAGCCTACGGGGCCAGGTTACAACAAGGGCCGGCTCTAGCCCCCGCGAGGACTACAGCCCGCTGCCGAGTACTTGGAACCACCAGCGTCATTTCGTCTGCGTCAAACGTCGGCTGGTGGAATGCTCTACTTGCCTCGCAGCCACGCCATGGTGGTACAACTGTGCAAGAGTTCGGGAAAACTTGTGAACGCGTGGCTGCCGAGATGAAGGGAGGAGATCACAATTAAAACGAGTTGGGCTTTTTGATTTGGGAACACTAATTATGTCTTCTTTAGCCTGTAAATGTTACAATTATTTTGTAATGTAAAATAGTAACTACTCTGTAATGAGTTTTTTTGTAACTCGGTATAAAAAAAAAGAAAAAAAGAAAAAAAGGGAAAAAAAGTGGAAGAGAAGGAGAGAGAGAGAGAAGGAGAGAGAAGAGAGAGAGAGAGAGAGAGAGAGAGAGAGGAGAGGAGAGAGAGGAGAGAGAAAGAGAGAGAGAGGAAAAGAGGAGAGAGAGAGAGAGAGGAGAGAAGAGAGGAGGAGAGGAGAGATTGCTGGGTCAATATCAACTTGAGGGGCAAAATTAGTAATGTCTGAGGGGTACGAGTATGGTATGCCTTTCCTATCTCTCTATCTCTCTCTCTCTTTCTCTCTCGCTCTCTCTCTCTCTCTCTCTCTCTCGCTATCTCCTCCTCTCTCTGCCCGTCTCTCCTCTGGTTAAATATACAACACGAGAAAGTTAATGAGGGAGAATTATGAGAGAGAGAGAGAAGAAAAAAAAAAAAAAAAACATAGAACGACCTTACCAACGTGTGTATATATGTGTGTGTGTGTTGTATGTGTATGTGTGTGTGTTGTGTGTGTGTGTGTGTGTGTGTGTGTGTGTGTTTGGGGTGTGTGTGTGTGTGTGGTGTGTGTGTGTGTGTGTGTGTGTGTGTGTGTTGTGTGTGGTGTTGTGTGTGTGTGTGTGGGGTGGTGTGTGTGTGGTGTGGGGTGTGTGTTTTGTGTGTGTTTGGTGTGTGTGGTGTGTGTGTGTGTGTTGTGTGTGTGTTGTGTGTGTGTGGTGTGTTACTTGTAAACATTGGATGACGAAATACAAGTACGTACGTTGACAAAAACATACAGTAAAACAAAAACAGCTCAGGACACACACACACACACACACACACACACACACACACACACACACACACACACACACACACACACACACACACACACACACGCCAAAAACACACACACCACACACCACACACTCACACACAAACACACACACACATACACACACACACACACTTATATTTCTGATTCTGGGGATAATTACGTTGAAAACAATGCTACAATCGAATTGCATGAATAAGAAATTGACATTAAACATTACTATCAGCATCACCATAATTATTATTATCATTATTAGTATTCATGACCGCAGTTGTTGTAGTAGTAACATACGTGGTTGTTATAGAAGCAGTGCTAAAAATAATCAGAACCATTACTATTACTACCATCAATATCATCACCATTATCAATACTATCATAGCAAACAATACTACCACCGCCACTATCACTATCATCGTCATCATCAAGAAAGTCCAAAAACGGATGATATTCTACAATTCACACCACACTTAAAATTTTCGAAGCCCCCTAAGCCCCGCATGCCCCCCCCTGCCCCCCTCCCCCCCCAATGCCTTGTTACATATCCTCGTACACGCCAGGTGGAGCTGTCTACCTTGTCTACCTTGATGAGCTCCACCGCCAACCTGCTCCTCCTGAATTAGTGTGGGAAGCTAATTCAGAGGACGGTGGAAAGAAGAGGAGTAGGAGGAGAAGGAAACAAAATGAAGCAAGGTGGAAAGAAGAAGATGAGGAGGAGGAAAAACAAACAAAATGAAGCAAGGTGGAAAGAAAAAGAGAAAGAAGAAGAGAAGGAAAGAAAAAAAGAGGAGTAGGAGGAGGAGGAGAAGGAGGAGGAGAAGGAGAGGAGGAGAATTACAAAGAAGGATTACAAAAGAAACACAAACAGCAACAGACCAATAGGTCCTTACAAGGCTGTTTGCTTTAACTACACTGCACTAACTAGATAATAAGAGAGAAAGGATAGGAAAGTAGAAGGCTCCTCTCCACCCACCAATCCCTCCAGCCGAAGCTTACCGGAAATGAAGTGATACCATACAATATAGAAAAACTGCATGGAATTTGTGAGGAAAGTTGAAAGCTGTAATCTATGGCTAACTACTACTATGTTTGTGGGGGTAGGTTTAGTGCTTGCTAGTAGGGTCATGTTATGAGTGTTTTGTAATGGTGGGAACACAGTGTGGAGATTCAAGGATGGTGCGTGCGGCAGCCTTGCCTGGCGCTTTCTCGGAAGGCAGCAGTCAATCAGGCCCACGCTCCGTTCAATCCACTGCGGATTGTGTACTGTCCATGTAGGACGCCGTACACTTCAATGCCCCCTGCAGCAGTGACACCTGGTACCTTAAATCCCGATGGTGGTCACTAACTGTCAGGACCCTTACTGATCTACAGCCCGTCACAGGTCGAGAGTAGTAGTGGTAACCGTTTACTAGGGGCTATCTGTGTGTGTCATGAGGTCTAATGTAGTATTGGTGTAGGCTCAGTATGGAAGTTCAAGGGTGGTGCAGCAGCCTTGTCTGGCGCTTTCTTGGGAAGCAGCAGTCAATCAGGTCCCAGCTCCGTTCAATCCACTGCGGTAGTGCACTTTCCAAGTAAGACGCCGTACACTTCAATGCCCCCTGCAGCAGTGACCCCTGGTATATAAATCCCGATGGTGGTCACTAAATGTCAGGGCCCTTACTGAACCACAACCCGTCACAGGTCAAAAGTTGTAGCAGTGACCGTTTACTCGGGGCTGTCTGAAACGTGTGGGAGGGGTTGTGTAGACGTGACTCGCAATCATTTCACGCAATGAGAGTAAGCATCAGAGGCCCGCGAGATAAATTTATTATTCCGAGATAAACAGTGACAACCGGGGATTTGATATGAAATATTTATCGAGGTGATTTTTAAATGATTCTATTGTATTTGAGTTTACTACGTCTGAGGGCAGCCCATTCCATACGTTTACAACACGGTTTGTGAAGAAGTACTTTGCTTCGTTCGTTACAAACCGTTTCCTGCTTATTTTAAATCCGTTGTTTCTAGTTGAGCTTGACCGGTCTAGCGTGAAAAGATTTTCTGGGACTACGGTCGTAAATCCTTTAAAGATTGTAAAGACTTCGATTAGGTTACCTCTTATTCTTAGTTTTGTTAATGGGAATATGTTAAGTTCTTTGTGCCGATTTTCATACGATTTATTACGCAATCTAGGTATCATTTTGGTTACTTTGCGCTGTATTTTTTCTAGTTTATCTATGTCCTTTTTATAATAAGGTGACCAGAGCTGCACAGGTATTCCAGATGGGGGCGAACAAGAGAGTTAAAAAGAGTGAGTATCACTTATTCATATTTGAAACTGAAAGTTCGTCCAATAAAGCCAACCAATTTATTTGCAGTTTTTACTACCTCTATAATTTGGTTATTCGGTTTGAGATCTTTCGAGATTATAACGCCTAAATCTTTTTCTTTGTCAACACTTGTTAGTTGGAAATCGTTCATCACGTAACTTTCATGGGGGTTGTTATTATCGATGTGTACATGACATTTGTCAAGGTTGAAATTCATTTGCCATATTTTTTACCATTCTGTTAGCGTGTTTAAGTCGTTTTGTAAGAGTTGGCGTTGAGATTCTGTAGTGGGCATGTTTGTGATTTTCGTGTCATATGCCAATTTTGATATCCTGCATATGATTCCCTCCTCAATGTTAATTATATATATTAAGAACAGGATTGGTCCGAGAACTGATCCTTGAGGAACGCCACTATTAACTCAGGTCTAGTCAGAAGAATTTCCCTTTATTACCACTCTCTGTTTACGATTTGACAGCCAGTTTTCTATCCAATTTGAAAGATGGCCTGTTATACCATGAGCTTTTATGTTGCTAATGAGACGCTTATGAGGAACTTTGTCGAACGCTTTTTGAAAATCGAGGTAAACTACATCTACTGCTCTCGTGTTGTCGTACATTTTGAATACACTATTGTAAAAATCAAGTAAGTTTGAGAGGCATGAGCGTTTATTTCTGAATCCATGCTGCGAATCTTTAATTATGTCATTTTCGTCTAAGAAAGGAGGAGGAGGAGGAGGAGGAGGAGGAATACAAAGGAATACAAAGGAAACACAAACAGCAACAGACCGATAGGTCCTTACACGGCTGTTTGCTTTAACTACACTACACTAACTAGATAATAAGAGAGAAAGGATAGGAAGTAGAAGGCTCCTCCCCACCCACCCATCCCTCCAGCCGAAGCTGGCCGGAAAAGAAGTGATACCATGCAATATAGAAAAAAATGCATGGAATTGTGAGGAAAGTTGAAAGCTGTAATCTATGGCTAACTACTACTAGTTTGTGGGGGTAGGTTTAGTGCTTGATAGATAGGTCATGCTATGTGTGTTTTGTAATGGTGTGAACACAGTGTGGAGGTTCAAAGGGTGGTGCGGCAGCCTTGCCTGGCGCTTTCTTGGGAGGCAGCAGTCAATCAGGCCCCAGCTCCGTTCAATCCACTGCGGATTGTGTACTTTCCATGTAGGACGCCGTACACTTCAATGCCTCCTGCAGCAGTGACCCCTGGTACCTTAAATCCCGATGGTGGTCACTAACTGTCAGGACCCTAACTGAACCACAGCCCGTCACAGGTCGAGAGTAGTAGTGGTAGCCGTTAACTCGGGGCTATCTGTTTGTGTTATGAGGTCTAATGTAGTGTTTGTGTAGGCTCAGTGTGGAAGTTCAAGGGTGGTGCGGCAGCCTTGCCTGGCGCTTTCTTGGGAGGCAGCAGTCAATTAGGCCCCAGCTCCGTTTCAATCCACTGCGGTAGTGCACCGGAGGAGGAGGGAGAAGAAGAGGAGGAGGAGGAAGAGGAGGAGATGGAGGAAGAGAATTTTACATAGGATTACATAGGAATAACAGACACCAGGAGACCTATTGGTCCATGACGAGGGTATCTGCTGAACTACATACTACTAACTATCAACTACTCGTAAGAAAACAGTAGGAAAATGATACCATGTCCCTAAAGAAGATAGAAACATGGAAGTTTCGTAGTGAAGAATGATAGGATATGAAAAATTCTAACTACAACTACCACTACCACTACAACTAATCGATCCGGGGGACAAAATATGATTTCGCAGGGCACTATCAATACCCATTTAATTTACAGTGCGCGTCAAGTCTGTTTTTAAATGTAATTATTGTGCTGGCTTCGACAACATTTGCTGGTAACTTGTTCCATCGATCAACGACTCTAACATTGAAATAATTTTTACGGAGATCAATGATGCAACATTGACCGTTTAGTTTTAAACCATTATTTCTTGTTGTCACTTGAGTTGAAAGCTCGAATAGGTTCTCTTGATTAACATCAAATCCTTTTAGGATCTTAAAGGTTTCTATCAAGACCCCACGGATTCTACGATCCTTTAAGGAAAACATATTAAGTTTCCGCAGTCTCTCTTCATAAGATGAATTTCGCAGGGATGGAATTTGTTTGGATGCTCTTCTTTGCACTGATTCCAATTTGGCTTGATCTTATACGAAACAGGGTGGCCAGAATTGAACGGCATATTCCAAGTGCTGCCTAACCAAGGACGTATATAAATGTGTCAATACTTTCGCATTTTGTGTTCAAAGTTGCGTTTTATAAGGCCCAACATCATATTCGCCTTTTTACTGGCAGCTAGGCAATGCGGACTGGTTTTAAGATAATTACTGATGATGACACCTAAATCCTTTTCCTGCTGTACTTCAGTTAACGATTTTTTTTGCATTTGATAGTTATATTTGAGATTATCGTTGCCTATATGCATTACTTTACATGTATCGGAATTGAATTTTAATAGGCATTTATCACTCCACTCTGATAGTTTGTCGAGATCACTTTGTATGAGTTCGCAGTTTTCTGTAGTATATGCTTTACCGCCTAATTTGGTGTCATCTGCAAATTTCGATATTTTAGATACAAGTCCGCAGTCCAGATCGTTGATATATATCAGAAAAAGAGTAGGACCCAAGACCGAGCCCTGAGGCACCCCACTGGTAACATCTAACCAATCAGATGCCTTGCCATTTATTACTACCCGTTGTTTACGATTTGAAAGCCAATCGCCAATCCATGAACATAATTGCTCTCGTAAGCCATGTGCCGGAGGAGGAGGAAAAGGAGGAGGAGGAAGAGGAAGAGGAGGAGGAGGAGGAGGAGGAGGAGGAGGAGGAGGAGGAGGAGGAGGAGGAGGAGGAGGAGGAGGAGGAGGAGGAAGAGGGAAAATCAAACAAAATGAAGCACGGTGGAAAAAGGAAGAGGAGGAAGAAATGGAGAAAAGAAGTAGGGAAGGAGGAGGAGAAAGATAGAAAACAAGCAAAATACAGCAAGTTTGAGAGGAAAAGAAAAGGAGGAGAAATGAAAAAATATGAAGCATAGAAAAATAGGACATGAAGGAGAGATAATCAAGGTGGTGGTGGTAGTGGTGGTGGAGTGGGTTTTTCAGTCAGCAGGAATCGAACGTTGGAACACTTGCTGATTTGTTACCTTATGTTAGTTATGTAATAATGCTATTATTTTTCTGGTTTTTGTTTTGTTTGTTTAGATACATGGTTTCTATATTCTCTTCTCTCTCTCTCTCTCTTCTCTCTCTCTCTCTCTCTCTCTCTCTCTCTCTCTCTCTCTCTCTCCCCTCTCTCTCTCTCTCTCCTCTCTCTCTCTCTCTCTCTCTCTCTCTCTCTCTCTCTCTCTCTCTCTCTCTCTCTCTCTCTCTCTCTCTCTCTCTCTCTTTCTCTTCGTTTGGTCTAGTATCTCTCGTTTTATGTCTCTAATTATGTCTCTATCTGATGCCAACACACACACATACACACACACACACACACACACACACACACACACACAGACACACACACACACACACACCACACACACACATAGATAGATATATAGTATTATTGACCACAGCAGAACATAATACACACAGACATACTTATACATGTACAGTTTTACAACTTAAGTCAAGAAAAGTAACATTAACTCAACGCTGGCAATTAGTGACTAACACAATAATACATAATGTTATCCGCATTAAAACATCATTACTATTACACAATAATTGCAGTCCAGTAATATTGAATAGAATATGCACTTGCCATCAGTAATACACACTCAAGATACAGTGTAATATTTTACAGGTCACATCTAGGGTAAATCTCCTTGAAAAAACCTGTTCCATTAGAGTAAACTGGAATATGTCCCTGACATGTTGGGTCAGTGTACACTGTCCCACCACATGACTTTCAGTCTGCATTTGGCCACATACACACAGTCGCTCATCAAAGGGTAAGCGACCGCGACCTCGCCTATCACACCTTCTGGTCTCACATATTAGCCAATGCCCACCTGTCCTAAACTGTGTAAATGACAGGCGATGGTTTCCATCAACTAAGTGTCTATCAGTGTAAATATTATGCACATTCAATGTAAGGTTTATATCTTTATATGTCACACTTCTCGTAGAATTACTGTCTGAAATTTTCGATATTACACATTGCATATATACAGTACTATCTCTGACTTCACTGTCCAAAAACTCCCTTATTAATCTACCGGTGACATGTCCATATGCATAGATAACTTCATTGCAAACGTCAGTGGGTCATCATCATAAGTTGATCGCTCTTGCCACATTTTATGGAAAAAATTATGTTGCACAGACCTTACCAAATCTTTTAGGGGTGGGTAACCCGATTCCACGTAACATATATCATTGCAAGTTGACCTTCACACACCCAACAATTGCTTTAAACACCAGTTAAACAGTTTAGTCATAGGTTTTAAATCTGCTCCAATCCATGATTCAGCACCATACGTTAGTGTTGACATTAATGCTGCGTCAAAAACACGTTTTTTTTACATTAAATGGTACATCATCGTTTTTCTTCACAAAATAAAGAAAAAATTTAGTACGTGTGACATTTTTTACTTGGCATGTAACTTGACAGCAGAAGATGTCGACCTATCGCAGGTGAGCGTCGACCCTAAATACACATACGACTCACAAGGTTGAACAATTAAACTGTTCACTGCCAAGGAGTTAGCGTCGTCACGACTGCCATTTAACACCAAAAAAATTGTTTAAGACTGATTCACTATCATGCCGTACTCCAGACAATACTCCTGTAATAATGATAATTTACTCAACATATTTCTCGGTGACGTGGATAATAGTACCTACCGTATCGTCCATCATGACAAGAACGTGCAATCACTTCAGAAATCCATTTTAACCACTGCCCTGTTTAATGATGCGAATTAAATCATTAACAAACACTACAAACAAAACGCAGGATGTTGGCGAGCCTTGTTTTACCCCTAATGGGATAGTTACCAGAGCGGCTCCTATCCAACTTT
Organism: Chionoecetes opilio; assembly: GCA_016584305.1. Taxonomy (NCBI): domain Eukaryota; kingdom Metazoa; phylum Arthropoda; class Malacostraca; order Decapoda; family Majidae; genus Chionoecetes; species Chionoecetes opilio. The sequence continues at coordinate 73,531 of JACEEZ010002595.1, read as the reverse complement.
ATGTTACACTATACATGGCAACTGTGATGAGTGGGATAAAGTAACACTTTAACCTTTCTGTAAGGCTTTTCTCAGCAATAAACCAGAGCTGTGTACAGAGGGAGTAGCTGGAGTGAACTGACTCCAGAGGTGAGGAATTGCCAACATATCACTTCCGAGTAGTACCTCGAAGCTTCATAAACTTGCTATGAATCAGTGAAGCCTTACATTACTAGTGAAACAATGAGACATGAAAAGAGATAACAACCATAACCTAAAATACTAAAACTACAAACACCACATTCTCCCCTTAAAAAAATGAAACATACAAATAAAAAAAAATGAAACTTCCACAAATAAAAACATGGGGAAATGCCTTTTAAATTTTACCAAACCTATCGGGGGTTGCTAACCCTGGTTGAAACGCCTAAGTGGTTAAAACCTTGTCCACAGGAGACTGAAGACTGTCAGGCATGTCTTAGTGCCCAAGGGTTCTACATTGTCGCGCACAGGATCATTTGTTCCGGGAATGGTTCTCCCAGAGTCTCGATCAGTGGTCCTCTCTTCCCCGGTAAAAACAGGGGTAGTTTTCTACAGGTGTTATCAAGTCCCGGATTCTCCTTGGTAACTGTCTAACTGGCCGGGCTAGGACCCTTTGGGAGTAGGAGCCATATCCTTCGTGGACACCGTAGACTTTCTTCCGTCAGGATAGCGTATATGGGCGTAGTAAGGGGTAGCACTCTAAAGATCAACTTCCTCTACCAGTGGATCAGAATTGGATGTGCGAAACAAACTTCCGCAGCAGGACGGGTAGGGGCGTAGTAAGCCAAGATGGTAAGAATACCCTTTTAAAAAGATTGCTAGGGAATGAAAACAATCTCTCGTGAGGTTTTGTTGGTGGCAGTACAAAGGAGAGACCTAATAGAATGAAGTAATGTATTAAAAACTAGTTCCCATTGACATCTGCAAGTTTGAGTGATTGAGAGCTAAACGCACAGGTTTTCCAGATGGTGCCAATTTCTCTCTCACATTGTCCATTTCCAGTAGGGTGATAGGGAAGTAGAGTGGGGTCATGATAACACCGTGACTCTTTAAGAACTCAGAGACTTCGCGAGACATGAACTGTGTTCCTCGGTCGAAATGATTGAAGAGGGGCACCCAAAAAATGGGAAAACAATTTGCGGAAACATGTAATGACAGTTTGAGCAGACATATCTGAGCATGGAAAGCAAAGGGGAATCTGGAGTATTCGTCAACCATTACAAGTAGGTATTTGTTCTTAGTAGAGGAGGGTTTGGGCCTGTGAAATCTAAGAAATGCGGTCAAAGGGTTGCATAGCCCGGATGATTTTCAAACTGGAGCCTAAAACTAGCTGGAGGTCTAAAGAACTTTGGTTTCAGTTCCGAGCAAACAGTACACTGAGAGCAAACTTTCTTTACGCCCTTCTAAAGAGAGAGCCAAGTTCTTATTTTTACAAAATGATAGAACCTAGTGTTTCCCGGGGATGACAGAGAGAAGCATGTATTTCTTCCAGAGGGGCCCGAATTGGTTCTAGCGGCAACAGAACACGCACGTGATAGAGTGTCAAGGCACCATTTTCGGAGCCAGGTCGGTACTTAATATCGTACAAGTATTCAGAGAGCTCAAGGCGCCATCTCAGGATCTTATCATTTTTTAAATTTTAGAGGAGTGACTGGAACTGAACATGAAGAAACAGCTTGCTGGTCAGTGACTATAGTGAATCTTCTGCCCAAATTATGAAAGCTCCACTTACGTACTGCTTCTATGATGGCGGCAGCCTCTCTCTCTATAGCAGGTTGAAGTCTCTCAGAGCTGGTCAGAGTCCTGGAGAAAAAGCTACAGGTCGACCGAGCTGGGAGAGGGTGGCTGCTATGGAGACAGAGGAAGCGTCAGTCTCTATTTGAAGTGGCAGGGTCTCATCAAGAGCAGCTAATGAGGCTTTAGCAATTTCTTCCTTGAGTGCTTCGAAACACTCAACAGCTTCTGAGCAAAGAGGAAAAGATTCATTATGCAGAATGGGTTTGGATGCGCTTAGAGTAGTCCCCTTTATCCAAATTGAATAATATGAGAAGAGGCCCAGAGCTCGTTTAAAAGATGAAGAGGGTTTTCAGGTATAGGTAATTCTATTAGTGGTTTGATGCGATCAAGTCAGGCCGTAGGGACCATTAGAGATACTATATCCAAGATAGGTAATTACATTTTGACTGTACTGACACTTGTTTATATTTAAAGAGAGATTATACTTAGAGGCTGCTTCCTGAAGCGCTGAAGATTCTATCAGGTCCTCCTTACCTTCCCCCCATAAAAATTACATCATCGATGTACGCATATGTTGCTTTCAAACCACAGTCCCTCTATGATCGAATCCATGACCCTCTGGAAAACAGCGACATAATTAGTTAGGCCAAAAAGGGATCCTATTAAAATGGAATATCTGTTTCCCTTCAGCCTCAAAGGCAGTATAAATGTTTCTCAGATTCTTTTAGAGGCACTTGATAATAAGCACTTTTCAAATCATCTTACTGAATATTCTGTACTAGCCATTTTATGCACTAAGTCATGGATCCGAGGCAAAGGATTTGGCATCAAGTAGTGTAAAGCGATTTATAGTTTTTTGAATAATCACTACCATGCGTCGTTTGTGCCTTTCAAACATTAGTAACTAGCACTTGTGCTCTCCAGGGGGATTGGCTCTTTTTATTATGCCTCCTTGTAAAGCAGACTGTACCCCTAAAATAATCAAAACTTCATCAGACTTTGTAAACTTTCGTGATGGTTGTAGAGATAGGCTTAATATCAGGAGCAAGATTAGGGAACAGGAAGGCGGATCAATGGCATACACGCTACAAACCCCTATAGTTAGTTTAGGTAACGAGCCTCTTAAAGTGAATTCCACCGCCTGATGCTTTTCCATAAAGTCTTGGCCTAAGATAATCCTGGAACATAGTTGAGGAAGCACAGAGAGTTTAAATTGAGAGTAATAGTTGTCATTCACTGTTAAATTAACAAAGCAATGTCCTAAAGTAGTGGAAATTTGAGAAGCGGCTAGAGTAACATCAGCCTTCGAAGGGTATACAGAAATATCCAAGCTCTTTACAACCTCTGGGTGGATGAAGCTAATGGAGCTTCCACTGTCAATAAGGGAATTCACTTGCAAGTCATTGACACTTACAGGGATAGTAGAACTGCGGGGAGTAGCAACATAAGCTAATACTGGAGTATCAGCAACATGAGGAGAGGCACAGTGCTCACAGGGTTGAGCAGAGAAGGCGGTCGATTCAGCAGATCCCAAAACTACAGCAGCAGAAATAGAGAAGACCCTTCTTGATTTCCAATTGTTGCCAGCTCTACAGACACTGGCAAAATGTCCTTTCTTGGCACACTTGTGGCACACCGATGCTCGAGCAGGACAACGAGACCGGGGATGCCGCCTTCCACCGCAAAAGAAGCAAGTTTTGGCCTGGGAAACAGCAGCAGAGGTTTCGGTGGTAGAGCTGAAGGGTACAGGAGTAGGAACATAAGCAGCAGCAGCAGCACTTAGATTCCCAGAGACTGACGGCAACGAGTATCCCTCAGTGTTACGATGAGCGGCATCGAGGCTTCGAGCAAGCTGGACAGCTTCACTTAGAGTCGATGATTCTTTCTCTAGTAGTCGTTGACGTATGACAGGAGAGGCTAGACCAGTGATGAAGGCATCTCGAACGGCTTCTTGTGTATAGGTGTCAGCTGTTACTTGCTTGAATTCGGGAATCTTTGGACAGCGACTTCAGGGACAGGAGGAAAGGGGTCGATGGAGTCATTAGGTAGTTGTCCCGCGTGTAGCCAATTTTATGCTGGCGAAAAAATTAAGTTCTTTGGCTTCACGTACACAGTCTTCAGGGCTTGATGGCTTCTTCATATGTAATGCAGTCGGTGATGTGAGAGTAGCTTCGGGTGAGATGTAATTGATGAGAAGCTTGAGTTTGGGCCGTGGCTGGCGAGATTTACTGTATGAAGTTGGTGAAGGTGCAGAGCCAGGGAGTCCATTGAGCAGGCGTGGTGTCTTGCGAGCCTTCGAACCGTTCTGGTCGTAGTAGCCTTTCCATATCCAGCAGAGGCAGATGGTTATTGCTGAGTAAATTGTGATGAGTGGGATACAGTAACACTTTAACCTTTCTCTAAGGCTATACTCAGCAATAAACCAGAGCTGTGTACAGAGGGAGTAGCTGGAGTGAACTGACTCCAGAGGTGAGGAATTGCCAACATATCACTTCTGAGGTAGTACCTCGAAGCTTCATAAACTTGCTATGAATCAGTGAAGCCTTACATTTCTAGTGAAACAATGAGACATAAAAAGAGATAACAACCATAACCTAAAACACCAAAACTACAAACACCACAGCAACAATAGCAGATATCATTACTGAGCCACATCATAAGCGCCTCAACATACGGAATAATACATGTCTTGGTACTCTATCATATGCCTGCTTAAAGTCTATGTGGTGGTTCCTCCTAGCCTTGGAAAGGTATCCTTCAGCAGGGTAAGGATACGGAATAGTCACTTTAGTTTATTTTAATGCTAGGAGAACCGTCCAGCCTGACTCTGTTTAGCCAGGTCCCTTAATACACTGGCGCCTTGGGGCGTCTGGCGGGAACAGTTTGGCGCAACCGCCCATGCCTTCGGTTACCACTTAATTTTAACAAAAGGTTACATGTTTCTCATAAAGTCCTTAATGCTACTCTACACCTCATGTGCTAATTGCCACCAGCACATCGCTCGGCCACACCTCACTGTGTCCTCACAGTCATAATCCTTCTTGGCCCGAGGAACCAAGATTTCATCATCAAAATACATATACAAAAATATGAATGTAACTTAGGAATAAAATGCTAGCAAAAATAATATTAATAATACTGTAATACTAACATAATGCTAATAATAAAACATGAGAAAATTAAGGCATGTTGACCTAAGGTGTGGGCTTGGTCAGTGCATGAGAGGTCAGCTTGACTCTCTTTAGCCTATCAACATGTACTACGTCTGTAGTATAATGAGTTTGATCAAGAAGTATGAATTTATTCCCATGAACTTTACTTGTGACCAAATAAGGTCCTGAAAACTTAGAACACAACTTATTTTGGCATTCTGGAGAACGTTTCATAACAAAATCACCTATGGAAATTGCAACAGGACAAGCCTTACTATGCTGTCTACGCATCATCTCCTGACGAGAAGCCTTAAACCCCTTCACTGCGGCTGGTACAAATACGGTCTCTCAACTATTTAAGGGTTCACTGCGGCTGGTACATATATGGTTTCTGTATTTTAACTGCGCGCTCAATGATATTATGGGTTGATATTCGTTGTAAAAGGCTTGTATGGCAACAGTGTCAAGTGTTGCGATATAATAGAACCTCTTTTTCTGCTTGCGTGAGTTAGTGTGACTAATAAGGTCAAGCGGTACAGTACAACGTGCGCCCTCTACTTCAATGGCGAGGCTAAATAGTCAAGATATTCAACATATTCTTGATGGATATAAAACAGATGTATGAATGAATGAATGAATGCATGAATGAAGCATTTATGTACCAAAATAAGCTGTATTATGTTTAGTAGTAAGTAGTTTCATTGTGCGTCTGGCAGCACGGTCACGGCCCTGTTGCTGCACTTTGACGTAACTCTTCACTTAGCTGGTAGCCTCCACCAAGACGGAACATAGATATTTCTGGTATGGAATGAGCATCCTATTAATTTAGGCACTTTAAAATATGATCAGTAATTATTTTATATTTTAATTAAACCTGCCGCACAGGGGGGTAGGCCTATGAATTTGATATCCGCAGTGAAGGGGTTAAGTTTTCCTCGAACTGATCTGTGAATGATCTGAACGGATCTTAGTTGAATTTTAGCATAATCGTCCACTGAGTAGACAGGGACAGGAAATTGCAAAAGCACATCATAAGGTATTCGCTTGTCGACACCATACAAAATGCAATGTGGAGTCTTTCCTGTAGAGGAATTTACTTAACCATTTATCGAAGCCGCTACATGAGGTAGCCAGTCCTCCCAAGAGTCATGAAACTCGCCAGCATAATGGCGAGGACATCAAGAATCTTCTTATTAGTCCTTTCTACTAAACCCATTGCTCGCAGGGTGATAAGCAGTAATGAAAGTTTGCTTAATCTTGAACTGCTCACAGATGTTATGAAGAATTTGATTAGCAAATTCAGGGCCATTATCTGAAATCAGCACTCTAGGAGTTGTGTAGGGAGGAATTAAATTTGAAACTAGAGCATGAGCAACAGTTATAGCAGCCTTGTTAGGCAAGGGGACTAGAATCACAAAACGTGTGAAGTGATCTACACATACTAGTACATATGGTGACCCTTGATGACTTCGAGGAAGCTGCAGTAAGTCGATGCCTACGGTGTCAAAGGACGACTCAGGTAAAGGATATTCAAGGATAGGAGCAGTTTTCGTATTACCCTTGGTTTGTGCACATGAACGACAATTGGTTACATGTTTCTCTGCATCGATGCGCATGGTAGGCCAATAAAACTTACGACGTGCAGCGGACAAGGTTCTGTCTCTACCTGGATGTCCTGCTTGAGGCATGTCGTGAATGATTTTCAAAGCAGTTTCCACTAGACTGGTAGGAATAACTAGTTGAGTGACCGTGTTCTCGTCCAGAGTGACCTTACGACAAAGAACTTCCTCAACTATTGAAAACTGTAAAAGTGGAACTGACAATTTAGGCAATAAAGATTCATCTCCAGACTCTAGTGCATAAATCACTTTTGACCACACAGGATCTTGGCGTTGAGCATTCGATAAGTCTTGTAGAGAGAAATTTGAGGTGTCTGAGAGCACTGCTACTGGAATGTTGCGTGAAAGTGCTTCTGCAACATGATTTTTATTTCCAGGTATATATTTGATAGTAGGATCAAATTCCTGAATGGTGATGAACCACCGGGCCACACGGCCACAAAGGTTTTTCCCTTTAAAGAGATTCAGCACCGCAGAGTGATCCGTGTGAACTGTAATGGGATAACCATAGATAATTTCCTTAAAGTGCTTAAGAGAGAGCCCACACCACAGCTAGAGCTTCAAGGTGAGTTACTGAGTACCGTGACTCTACATCATTAAGCACTCTACTGGCATATGCAACAACATGAGGGCGTTTCCCTTCAACTGTTTGCATCAAAACCGCTCCCGCCTAGTGCCGAAGCATCTGTCACAAGAGCGAAAGGCATATGGTAGTCAGGAAATTTAAGAATTGGCGCATGTGTAAGAGCTTGCTTCAAAGCATCAAAACTTTGTTGTTGGGGACCATTCCAAGCGAAAGGAACGTCCTTTTTCAAGAGTCGTGTCAGAGGACTAGCAATCGAAGCATAGTTCTTCACAAAGGCACGATAGTAACCCGACAACCCAAGGAAAGACCGTACCTTTTCAGTGGTGGTAGGGGTTGGGAAGTTCTTGACGGCTTTGATTTTGCTATCCAACGTGTGGATTCCATCCTTGTCGACAGCATGACCTAAAAAATCAATGCGTGACTTGAGAAAACTGCATTTGCGCACGTTAAGTTTAAGGCCAGCCTCAGTAAGTTTCTGAAACACAAGGGCAAGTTTCTCAAAGTGACTGGATAAGTCTTTGGAGACAAGTATGAGGTCGTCCATGTAGACGAACAAACCATCACCTATGATGCCGTGAAACAAGTTGTTTACTAGACGTTGGCATGTAAGAGGTGAGTTCTTCAAACCCATAGGACATCTCAGCCATTCATAATGAGCATTATTTGTTGAGAAGGCAGTTATTTCCCGAGATTTCTCTTCTAACGGAATCTGCCAGAAACCAGACGAGGTCCAAACTGGTCAAAACTGTATTATCCTTCCCTATAGACTGCAAAACAGGGAGTGGATAGTGATCCGGTACAGTTAAATTGTTAACTATCCTGAAGTCGAGCACAGGCCGGTAAGTACCATCACTTTTCTTCACCAATAACAAAGGTGAGTTCCAAGGAGAATAAGACTCCTGTATTATTCCTTCATCCAACATGTCCGTTATCATGCCCTATACCACAGCTCCTTGGCTATGAGGCATACGATAAGAAGGTACATACGAAGGCTGTGGATCAGGTGTGAGCACAATGTTATGCGTGATTTTGTCTGTTTCTCCTAAGGGTTCCCCAGGTAAGGCAAGAGCAGGCCTGTGTGTCGCGAGCAAAGCGAGAAGCTCAGGCTAAGCCTTAGAAAAATCCAGTACCTGTACGTAAGGTGTTAGCTGCTCGACTATGTCTGCCTGGTCCTCACTAACATTCGTCTTCGTAGAGACTGCTGCAAGAACGCGTGAAGGAACCATCAAGGTCAAACTATTTTGTCTCGCAAAGCTGCATAACAAAACACCATTTTTCTGAGTTATAGGTGACCCTGTAACATTTGTGACAACTGCGTCGCTTATGTGATCATCGCGTACCGCGGAAAGCGTTCCCTCAAGCGCTAAGCGTATTACACGGATAGTGTCAGGTATAGACACCAAATAACTGCCGACAGGAGCCTCTTGGACTCTCACCGCAAGTCGAACAGAACACGAGGAGCCAATATATTGGTCTCCTATGACAACAGCGGACACCAACAAACCTGCAGGGGGAACTAAACGTTTCGTTTCCCCACTAGTAAAGCAGTCAGGGCCTATACTAGCAGAAGCGGCTTGCTGGTCCCTGTTTGGAAAAATCAGAGGGTTATTAAGCAATGGGGCTGGACTTGTCATTGCGGGGAAGAGAACGCCATTTAGTGAAATTGCTTGGTACTGTGGAATTACATCAATGTGATGAGTAGCAAGTGATTATAAACCCAAAAGACCATCACATTTTAAAACAAAACTTGGTGTTACTATAAACTGTATGTTTAAGACTTTAGAATTAGGAGCAAGGCATAGAGGAAGGGTCACAGTGCCCATCACCTCTAGTGTGAGACCTTGAACACTTTGTAGAGTGGCTGTAGAGGGTAACAAGGGAAAATGATATAACGTGTTTAAATTTACATAAGCACACTCGCTGAGAATATTACATGAAGCACCTGTGTCCACTCCAAGAGCAATAGAACTGTCTCGAGTGAAACACTGAACTATCATCATAGAAAGACAAGCAGCAATAATAGACGGGACTCTGCAAGGCTGTGTCTGTGACTTTGTGTCTGAAACTAATCTGGGTTTCTTTGAACCCTGCGCAAATCTTCCCCCGACTGCTGATATCCATATCCATTTTTCGCTTTTATCACAGCTTATGACTCACGCTTTTATCCCAGCTTATGATTCACGCTTTTATCACAGCTTAGGACTCACGCTTTCATCACAGCTTATGACTCACGCTTTTATCACAGCTTAGGAATCACGCTTTTATCACAGCTTATAAGGATGAATGAATTTGAACCTCCCTTGACACCGTCGCTACGGACTCATTTTGTGATAATGAATTTTTAGGCAGCTCACGTAGTCTCTTAGTGATCTTAGTAGACAATTCTAGAAGGTTATCACCTGGCTTAAAATCAAGAGATGAAGCGATACGACGCTCTTGTGGAGTCAAAAAGGTGATATAATACGGAAATTCTAGAATCAGTTTAAATCTCTCTTATGACAAATGTCCACTTTCGAACCATGAAACTAGATTTAAAGTCTCCATAGCTTCTGAAGCTATATTAGCAGCACGTGCCTGACCCATATTGACTACTGGAGGTGTAATTGTAGGATCAGCAGAAATATTAGCAGTAATACTAGCTTCTACCTCTCCCGGCGGCGACATATATAAAGAATAATATGTGCCACTCCTCAACGACATTTGCTAATACAATTAGCATAAATCATCTCTCCTAACTACACTGAGGTCCACCCTACACCACTGACAACACCAATTACACTTACAAAAAACTTGAACGCGCTCATTACAACTTTACCTTGACACTTTTCATGAACAATAACACTCGCAAATAACTAGATGAGTTACCCTTTAAAATGTAAACACGCTCGCCATTGAAAACGAACTTTTTCAGGGGTAGCTGAGTCAAAAAAAAAAAAAAAAAAATTTATAAGTAAAGTAGGAAAATACTTTACACTTTACACCTTACAAACTCACATGTAGTCTTCATCACAACACTCGTAAACTATACCACTGTTATTTAATAACTCTCGTTTACGTTGTTTGCGTAACATTGCATAAAATGTTGTGTTACAACGTGTATAATAACTATATGACAACACCATTTGCAACACTTATCCGCACACAATTCAACACTTTGGCGAATTGTGGCAACTCTTTCCACCCTCTTCCCTGGCACTTTTAAACCAATCAGAGTGCGATGCCGTGCGAGCCCGCGAAACACTTGATGCCAGAGCCAGTAATATGGCTTAGAAGCTGTGACGTATTTTTAGTCACTCACCTCACAATAAACCCCGTGACGTCACTGAAGCAACGAATCACAGAGCAGGTTTCTCTGACGTCACCACCTTCAAGCGCGACACGCTGTACCTGTCCCGATCACAAAGGATCAGACGGGACAGAAAAACTTGCCACTTTTAACACTTCTTACTGCTTTAAAAAAAATGGATCCTAGTACTCACTTAGCGCAGGTAATTAGCTGGCAATAAAATACTCTTTGTTGCGATGAAATCCTGTAGTGAGAGGTCTTTCTGAAGAAGAAAGGTCTCCTGTTGTTGATCCTTTTAGGGCGTCCCAAGATGGCGTCCCAGATGGCGCGAAGCAGAATAATTCCCAGTGGAGCCGCGTCGATAAGTAATCCAAGTGGAGACACGTAGATAAGTAATCCAAGTGGAGGCGCGTAGATAAGTAATCAAGCACTGTCAGCCTCACTACACTGTTTTCCTGTCTTTTCTCACTTGAACTGCCGACGAGCTTAACTTCCAAAAACAGTTTTTTTTCGAGGCTGTAGACAACTGTAGGACACACTGCCAACTGTTTCTGTTAGATCTCTCACACTTTAGGCTCTTGAGTCCTTTCGAGAAGTGGAGAACTATGAGGCTGGGAGTCCCTGCGAACTTAGACAACAGAACGCCTGGAATTTTTCCCGCCCAACCGGTTTTGTTTTTTCTTCAGTCTTTCCTTATTAAACCCACTTCCGAGAGTCGTGGCTCTTTGTTCGCTATCACCAGGTGTGTTGGTTCCTCCTAGCCTTGGAAAGGTATCCTTCAGCAGGGTAAGGATACGGAATAGTCACTTTAGTTTCTTTTAATGCTAGGAGAACCGTCGGGCCTGACTCTGTCTAGCCAGGTCCCGTAATATACTGGCGCCTTGGGGCGTCTGGCGGGAACAGTTTGGCGGAACCGCCCACGCCTTCGGTTACCACTTAGGTTTAACAAAAGGTTTCTTGTTTCTCATAAAGTCCTTAATGCTACTCTACACCTCATGTGCTAATTACCACCAGCACATCTATAAATGATACAAAAAGAGTAAGTTTCCTTCTCCTGGCCATATCACACAACAAGTGTAAACAAACAATTTGTTCAAGACATCCCCTATTCTTATATGTCCCGGCCTGTTCTCTAAAGGGTTTAAACAGAGGACAATTCGCGAACACATCACCATTTCATATAATTTAGCTATACTATTGGATACATTTATCGCTCTGTAATTTCTCACATCTGCCTTATTGCCTTTCTTAAATATAGTGAGCAGTTTTGCTCTTCACCAGCCCTGAGGATATGTGCCAGAAGAAAATACAGAGTTGAAAATATTTGTAAGTAACATGATCCACTTCAAATGCCTGGCAATGAAAATGCCTGCCTGAAACAAAACTTCAAAATGCCTGGCGGTAATCCATCAGGTCCACCAGCATTATCTGATTTTAACAATTTCACTTGTCCTTGAACCTCATTGGGGGAAATTGGATTATCCAATACTGGTACATATACAGTTGATGTGAACTCTTCTGAAGTGAGACGTGGAATATTTGGCGGATTAAAAGTTTCTTCATAAAACTGCTTAAACTCATCATCGGAGGGGGAACTGTTTATATCTCGGTTTTCACCATACTCCCCCTTCCAGTTGATAGCTTTCTACACATTGAGGTGATCACTATCCTACAATATCCTCTCCCACCTACCCATGGTATTATTAACCGATTGTGGCTGTGAATCACACCTACAAGTTACTCACACATTAATATAATATGGTTGTAATGTTGTTAACAGTATCATTAATATCATGTAATTCTGCAGGGATACATACATTTTCCAGATTGCTTGTAAACAACTGGCTATTAATATATTTCATCTGAATAGGCTTAACAACACCCTCCTGACATGATTGCTGACACTATCCACTAATGACTATGCAACACATCATGATCACCAAGGTAACTAGCACGATTATATAAGTTATCCAAATTCACACCTGCTACTGCTACAGACACAGAGAGGGGAGCATGGTCAGAGGGCAAACCTTCATTATCGTGTAACATGAAACTATTCATCTTGCCGACTAACAATTAGCTTACGATACATGTATCCAACTCTGATGTCCACTCTGATCCCTTTCTATAGTTTTCTTTTATTTACAAAGTGTTTACATTGAGTTTTTAAATTATTAAGTACCAGGAACCCGCATTCTCTAAAAAACTTGATAATATATACGCATTATCATTTGGTAGGTCGACATCATTAGGCAACATTGGATATTGGATATGACAAGGTATTGACAGCAGGTGGCTCGAGATAATTCCGCAAATCTCGGACTGATCTTCCGAATCTGGTATTCATGTCTCCTAATTTCATATACTCCTTACACACGGAATTTGACATAAACTTTTCCTGGATGTCTGTAAAGGACTCGTGTGAATAATACAGCGAGTCGGCTGGAGGAATGCAGCAACATCTGAACAGTACATTAGGGCTACAGCGCATCTGAAACGATATTTGATCTTCTATACTGAAATCGATATTGAATAAGGAATGACTCAAATAATTAGTAATCAATAACACAGTACCACCCCTATGTTTCGAACCTCTCACACTGCTTTTGTATGATACATAGCCTGGGTAAGAAACATGTAGTGGTGACTAAACCTCGTCCAAGCAAATTATATCAAAAGTATGCGACAGATCACTCACAATTTTCTTCTACAGTTTGGTTTTTACTCCGTTCACATTCCAGGATAATATATTCAATGGTTGTACCTGCTGTGTTCCTCCTAAAAACCCTGTTGACTCCATGAATCGATCACTGTTTCGTCCCGGTAAAGTTTCCTTTCTCGAACATCCAACCGTATAACACATCCAATTTTTTCGGGCCGTTCCTTTTCTGCTTTCTCAGCGTCTCGAAGCCTCTTCCATTCTTTCCGTATACTTGGATCAAGGAATATAGAGGACAAGGAAGGTGGAATCCTATGGCAGCAGAAAATCCCTGCCCTATGCACTTGCTGGCGCTTAGATGGCGCTACCGTCGCCTTTTCAGGGAATGTAAACAAAAACACCTTTACGGCACCACATGGCTACAGACGCCCCAACCACAAGAATGCCACCCATCGCCTCTCGCCTTTGCTGCATTTTGTGCGGGAAAAAAAAGCGCACACACCCTGGAGTGAAGCTGCATTTGTTCCCTAAGGATGCTAGAAGGTATGTAAGTGTCGCTGGCAAGGATATTTGAGTCAATAAGAGAAAATCCAGAGTTAAGAAATATCTTTTAAGAACTACCATGACCAGTGTCGTCCGGCATGTTCAGAATCTGCTGAAAAGAGGCACTCCTTATGAGCGCTCCCTCCCTTGCTTCTGAAGCTATCACTGGGTATGTCTGTAACTCTAAAGGGCTCAAGGTAGCCAAGCCAGCCACCGTGCTATCGAAAATACAAGAAGACACTACCGGTACCGTAGATAAGCCCGTTGCCGTGCAAGTGTGTGACACTTTCACCCACACTTTCTTGTAATGGACGAAAATATACAGATGACTAGTGTGTCTGGTAAGTATTCGATATTATTCTAGTGTTTGCCCATACTGCCCCCCTTCCCCAAACAAGCTTGGGGGAATGGGGGCACCCGACAAGATTGTCGAGCTCCCCCGATAAAGCTAAGGTAACATTTTTGTAGCCGGGGTTTTGATGGGGACGGAGCACCCCTTTTAGAAAGTTAGGTTAGATTATCGGGGGTCAAGGGGAGCGGAGCCCCCCAGGTAGGTGGTGAGGTAAAATTTGGTTAGGATTTTAGGTTTGATTATCTGGGGGTCGAGGGGGGGGGTGCAGTCAGTTCGTACACAAGTTCTTTCGTACACTAAAAAAGTTGTTTCGTATACGAAACCATAGTCGTTTCGTACAATCAGCTCAGAGTTGAAAGTTGTTTCATAAATGGCAGACATTCTTCGTTGTTGTGTTTCTACACATTGGCACAAAGCATGCAGTGATATGATCTGTCCGTCTGAAAAAACTCTCATAACACTGCTATGCTTTTTAATTAGGAGTCAAACTTGACTACTAGAGTTACGAAACAACACCAGGTATGTACGAAACTACTCAAAATCAGTGTACGAAACAACAAACAAGACCGGGGTATGAAACAACTTGTATACGATACTCCCTGTAACCGTCAAGGTCCCCTCCGCTAGGAGGTTAGGTTAGATTACCGGGGGGTCAAGGGCCCCTCCATTAGGAGGTTAGGTCAGGTTACCGGGGTGGCCATCTAAGAGGTTAGGTAAATTTCAATAAATCTAGGTAAATTTGTTTCCCCTACATAACTCCTTAAAGACTTGCTTCAGACGCATTATTTGTGCCCCACCCGAATACCCAACATTTCCACAGGTCCCCAAGCTTGTTTGGGGGAAAGGGGAGAGTATGGGCAAACACTAGAAATTTACTAAATATTACGGAGGAGTTGGCGGGCTCCACAGGCCGTACAGCTTATGTTTTCTCTATTATTTTCGCCTAAGTATATTGTGCAGTAGCAATTGTTTATGTCCATGCTATGTTCTAAATTAGATATATGAGATTAAATAAATATTCCAGACAATTGCAATGGCTCCAGACCCTGAAGATAGCATATGTGAAGAACACCCAGTCCATCTGTGAGGAACATTTTGAACCCAAGTACATGAGCAGCACAGGACGTCTGCTGAATAATGCGGTTCCAATTCCTCCAGGTAAGGGAACGTCAAGTACTACATATTACACGTTACTGTACATTCACAAAATATTACCACACTTTGCGTTGTATCGGTCAGTGTTGAATTATATATATTGTAAACAAGGCCAGCTGAAACAGGTCGATAATATTATCTTCAAACTTTCCACAAGTATGTGTTTAGCTCTAATTGTACCCAAATTTTTACCACAGATGGAGTGGGTGAGGAGGCTTCACATGGGTACCTGGGTAAATATTATATGTATACAACAGATTGAAAATATGAATAGTAACATTCATAGCTCTATTTAAGCTCATATACCTTAGGCTTTCAATACAACCAAGATTTGCATGTACCTACAATTCAGTATTATAAAGTAATATATATATATATATATATATATATATATATATATATATATATATATATATATATATATATTATATAATATATATATATATATATATATATATTATATATATTACTCCTCTCTCTCTCTCTCTCTCTTCTCTCTCTCTCTCTCTCTCTATATATATATATATATATATATATATATATTATATATATATATACCTATATATATATATATATTTTTTTTTTTTTATTGTAAACACCTAGTAACCTACTCAAACATATATGTTGATCATATCTTTCTGTAGAGCCATTGGCATCGACCATCGACCTCGATGTGGCAGCAGGGGAGAGTAGCTCTACCAATACTACTAAAAATATTCCACACAATGGTTTGTACTGACTATGAATGTTATGCGTGTATTTATTTTTGTTAATGGCTTCCAGTCCTTATCTGTGTATTGGACTAAGTTTTATTTCCTTTTCTCTCTCTTAATGATATGGCATTAGCTTTTGCAGGTACATTACCAATGTTTTATTTATGTACAAGATTATTACTGATACGTACTTTTGACAGATTGTTTTAACGATTTTGGAGTGGTCCCTACTCCCCAGTACCAGCCACATCCTCCCACCCCATCAGCCCCACATCCTCCCACCACATCAGCTCTGCAGCCTCCCACCACATCACCCCCACAGCCACAGCCTCCCACCACATCACCCCCACAGCCACAGCCTCCCACCACATCACCCCCACAGCCACAGCAAATGGATGGTATTGAGAGTTATAACAGTAATATTTTACATGATGTTAGCCTCACCAATGAATTTTAGACTGACATGTAATTTTCTCTTGTTTCGATCATTTCCGTATACAGGCTCTCAGAAAGATATCAACAATGAGTGCTTTTCAGGTGTGTCCCAGGAGCCTCTGCTGCCCTCCATGGTGCCTCCACCAGCAGCACCAGTGACCTCACCTCACATGGATGCTGCAGAGGGTAAAAACCCATCGAGTACTTTCTTTCTTAAAATGTGCATAATACCAGTTACTAGTGTTTGTTTGTTATTGATAATGTGGGTTACTTTTTCAGTTTTTCTTATGCCTAAAACTGTTAACCTAGCTTTCTCCTCACTACAGGCTCACATGTTCTCATCTTCTTTACCCACTTCCTATTCACCATCCTACATGTCTCTCCATACTTCTAATTTACCTCATTCTTATGAAGAACAAAGAAAATAGTACTTTCGGCAATTATTGCTATTTAACTCATCATTTGTTTTTTCTCAACAGATGATGTTACAACAAGCATCAGCAAGGGTCACCAGGATGTCCAAGCTTCAAAATTCCCCAAAAGACGTAATATTTCAGGAATATTAATTTGCTCTTCCTATTGTACCATACATTATTTTAAATTTTAAGTGACTATAAATTCAAGCACATTCTTTTGCCGTATTATATTTGTCGAAATATTTTATTTCATACATCTACTAGTCGTCTCACTCTTGCATCCTTTCTCTTTCTCAAATACTCCAACACTATCCTCCCATTTATCAGGTGGTCATCCTCTCACATTAACGGCATATATTCTACACATGCATATCCTTCTTGTCATCTCACTCACCCATTCTTTCCAGGTGTCCAAACCATCTCAGTGTTCTGTGCTTCACCACCACTCCGCACCCTCACCATTCACCACCCTTTTCCATTACTAGCCATACAAAATCTTCCATATACATTTATAGTACATAATTATGTTACTAAATTATACTTATGCAAACAATGTGTGACACTTTCCATATTCTCAGGGACACCAATAATGAAGCTCCTGCGGAACACCATCTACAGGCAGCGTAGGCGACTACAGCAAATGGGGCGGGAGGCTGTGAAAACACCACAACAGCTGATGGCGAGGGCTGCCAATTTTCTTCCCCCGAAGGTGCTAGAATTTTTTAAAGGACAGATATCAAATGCCGTAACCAGCAAGACAGGTAGAAGGTTTGGGGTACAGGAGAGGAGGTTTGCTCTAGCGGTATATCACCACAGCCCAAAAACTTATAGATTTCTTTGTTCAATATTCATGCTTCCTTCAGTTTCAACATTACATTCATGGTTAAGAAAAATTGTTTTAAATATTGGCTGGTGCAGACAGACTCTTGCAATCCTGAAAAAGAAAGCAGAGGCAATGCCAAAGGAAGAGACTCTTTGTGGCATTGTATTTGATGCAATGAGTATCAAAGAATCTCTTCATTTTGACCTTGCCTCTGATTCAATTATTGGTAGGGAGGATTTTGGTGAACATGGCAACAGTTTCAAACCAGCAAACCATGCACTTGTGTTCATGATTAAAGGGTTGGTAAAAAAATGGAAAATGGTTTTAGGATATTTCTTTTATTCGGGAGGGATTAACACTTGCAGATTGAGGGAATTATATGATATGGCTATAAGTAAAGTTCAAGAAACGGGATTTAGAGTAATTTTCACAGTTTGTGACCAGGAAGGGGTGCATCGTTCTCTGTTTCAAACTCTTGGCATGACCAAAGAAAATCCTTCTTTTAGAGTCAATGGAGAACGGGTACATTACTTTTATGACTCGCCTCATCTTTTGAAAAGCCTCAGGAACACTATTTTGAAATATAACATTAAAGTTGGGGATATATCATTTCATGGGACCATGTGAAGAATTTTTTTGTTACAGATCATGAGCAGAAGATTAGACTTGCACCTAAATTAACAAATAAGCATATGTGTGAAGAAGGCTTTTCAAAAATGAGGGTGAGTCTAGCTGCTCAAGTAATGAGTCGTACTGTCGCAGCAGGCATATACACGCATGCCGTTTTTCGCTTGCTGCCACAGGAAGCTGTCCATACAGCAGAATTTGTACATGAGGTGGACAGACTATTTGATTGCTTTAATAGTTCAGTTGCTTTTCATTTCAAAAATGTTCGAGGGGGGTTTAGTTCAAAATCTTGTCATATGGAATTCATTAATAGTATAACAACATATATAAAGTCATGGGAAGTGGTTGCTCCACCTCGTGTGCACATTCACTGTATTGATGGATGGCTCATTAACTTGGCAGCGCTCAAAGCTCTTTGGCAAGACCTCCAGAGCTGTAAAGTAAATTACCTACTTACCCGCAGACTCAATCAGGATTGCCTTGAAAATCTGTTTGCCAAATTGAGGAATAGATTTGGGAACTGTGATCATCCAAGTGTATATAATTTCATGAAGGGTTTAAAATCAATAATGACCCATGACCTTTTTTCAGTTCCCACTAATAGTAATTCTGAGGCAGATGACTCACAGTTCCTTGACCTAATCTCAAACTGGGAATCAGGTGACCCCTTAACCACTATTTCAGATTCTGACTCTGAATCTGAAGATACAGTGGTAGCCAGCTTGCCACTTGCTGAAGTGAATGCTCTTGTGTATATAGTTGGTTGGACATGCAAAAGATTTTTGAGTACTCATGATTGTCAAAATTGCAGGGAGTATTTGTTAGATGTAAGTCATGAGTTGGATAGCAGCAGTAAATTGTTTTGTTTTTTTAAAGCTGAAAGTAAATGTAAAGTAAAGGAATTTGGGGGGCTCTCCATACCCACTGAAAATGTGACACAACACTTTTCAGAGGTGGAGGCGATGCTCCGTGGGAGCTTGGAGAAAGCTCTGTTGGGGAGGAGAGTCTCCCAAACGTTAGTATCTCTCTTAGAAAATCACACGTTTGTGTCTCCTTTGCATTTGTGTTCCAGCCACCTAACCAGGAGCATTCATTTCATATATGTTAAACTTAGAATATTTTATACTCTTAAGTGGAGAAATAGGGAGGTAAGAAGCTTTAAAGGAAGAAAAAATAAGAAAATAGTTAAGTTGAATTAAACTAAGTTAACTTAGTTCATTAAACGAGTCCACTTTTGTTTACAGGTGTGTCAACATGACTTTCATTTAAAGGTTTGTTATATTTTTTTTCATTGCTTTATAATGTGTTCTTGCAAGACTGCCTTTGCTTTGTCCTATTGCTACTGCATGTACTGTATCTAAGCTAAAGCTTTTGTATTTCTCCCTGCATATAATGTTTCCTCAACTTTGTTGCAATGCATTCTAACTGTACATATACTGCTTACCCTATATACTCGCTTGTATATAGTATATTTGAATTTTGTATTTTGACTTTTTTCTTTATATATTTTTTTTTTATTTGTTTGTTTTTGGTTCACCTCCAATACTTTGGCATTTGGTATCTGTCCTCATTTTTCTCAGGCTCTGCAGGACAACAACAGGTTTGTGCTGTTTGTTACAGCATGTTATTCAATAATGGTTTCAACTCTTAATTTCCTTTGCAGTAGCTCTAATGCTTATAAATCTGCTATATTTGTATTGGTTATATGTCGTTTACATACCTTTTGTTGCCTGTTTTGCCCATTGTAATGTATGCTAAAAGCTTTTGCTTTGTTGCTTTTTGTTCTCAACATGTATGCTGTATAGCATAGCGTTGCTACACCATTTGTTAGTTTTTTATTTAAAACTCTTGATGTGCTTTCTAAAAAGGTGGCGCAGCATGTTTTGCAACAAACTCATGTGTTCTCTCGTGCTATGCATCACTGTCTTTTACTGCTGCCTTTAATGCATGTTACTAGTGATCGTTTTGTGATCACTTGTATAATGCAACTAACTTCTTGTGTTATCCTCCTGCAATGCATTGCAATGTCTAAAGCCAGGTGTTGGTGTTGCCATGTGTCTGCATAATGCAACTAACTTTTTGTGTTATCTCTTGCAATGCATTACAAAGTCTAAAGGCACGTGTTGGTGTTGCGATGTGTCTGCATGTAGGAGATAAATTATCTTACTTTTCTGCTTTGTGTTACATAACCAAGTATTGCATCATGTTCTGCATGATTTATAACCCTCAAAGTACCTGCAAATATCATCGAAGTTTAAATAAAAACTTTTTTACCGTATTGCTTTATATCATTTATTTCCTTGTCAAAGATACTATCCAAAATATTTATATTTCTTTGAAGGTTATAGGCTATAACCTTCAAAGAAATATACATTTTTTGGATAGTATATATATAATATATAGAGGAAGTGCAGGGATATTATGAGCATTTGAGTCACCCATCGAATCCGTACGTTCTCTAATGTTTCCCATGCTCTGTCCTTACCACTATCCCGCGGTTAGATGGCGTGACAATCGCGGCTTCGAAACTTTACTACAGAATTCACCTTCCTTGTCCTCTATATTCCTTGACTTGGATGGACATCTTTATTGATATATATTTTGCTGAATCACCTCTTTTGTGCTTCAACTGCTTCGACTCACCAAGTATCTTGTCCCTACTGTTCCTACTCGACAATGTGACCAAAACTTTTCTTCGTCTTCCTACTTGAACACTGCTGCCCAATCTACGGTGTGATAGGATTCTCTTGTTGATACTTATCATTGACCAGATCTTATTTCAGTTCTGTTCTTCAGATGTAGAACCTTCCAAGCTCCCGTTCTCGTCCGGTACCCCAGTAATGACAAGCTTATTTTCTCTGTCCCTTCCATCCAATATTTCAATTAAGATATCGTTGCTGTTGAGCA
>JACEEZ010002595.1:35000-50000 GCA_016584305.1 Chionoecetes opilio | reverse complement strand
TCGGGTAATTTTCCCGTTTGATGAGGTTATTTATTTAGTTAACGCTAATTTATACATGGTACTAATTCATTTATCAGAACACGACATATACAAGTAAATAAATATTAACATCAATCTGGGAAATTACCCGATTGATGATTTTATTTATTTATTTAACGCTAATTTATGCATGGTTCTAAGTAATTTATCAGATAACGAAATATAGCAATGGAAAGCTAATACAATTGCGCTTCTATTGATACCCTTCATGATAAAAGTTGACTCGCAAAGTTTTAAATGGCGAAGAGTTAAGTGAATATTAAGTTCATGCATATTTCTTCATAGTCTCGTAATGGCATTTCTTTAGCGTGTTTTACTGTTTGCTATTTGATAATATTATAGAAGAAACATTTACGACGAAGATTACAGTATATCATATATACTGATAAACCAGTCTATATGATAGTCCATAGACCACTATATCTCTTTGTCGGGCGCCCCGCAGGCCCCTATGCAGCCCCGCAATTCAAAACATTGTCGCGTGAACAGTCCAGGTATACAGTGGTCTATGTCTTAACCTAATTCTCACATTTCTCCATTTTCTTTATCATATATAATTATTGTGAGTAAATGAAGAAGGGAATTATCATTATCATCATCAATATCTATAGTGTGAAAGTATACATGATGTTGCGTGTGTTAGCGGGTATGTGTATACAAGTGGGAATGTATGAATTGTGGGAATAATGGAATGGTACAACTGTGGGAATAAGGCAATTGTGGAAACGTATTGGAATGTGGGAATTGTAGGAATAAGGGAATTGTGCAAATATGGGAATAAGGTAGTTTGGAAAACGTGTTGGAATGTGGGAAAAATGGAAAATGGGAATTGGAGATGTGTGAAAGATAGCGTATGGGAGAGAAAATGTGTGAATCTTGAACTGTGGAAAACTAGGATTGGGAAATATGGGAATAATGTCAGACAACATTTTGGAATGTGAAAACTGGGAAATACGGAAATGTAGGAAAAACTGGATATGGGAATTCAGAATATGGAAAAGGAGTGTGACAAAGTTGGAATTTGAAATTGTAAAAAGTTAAGGTTGGAAAATGTGGAAGTGTGGATGAATTAAATAATGAATAAAACGCAGAAGCATCGTGCCTTAATGACATAGTCAGTCAGTTATCACTCCTAACATATATATTAACTTGCATAACTATTACTAATGAATTACACCTAATTATCAAACAAGGGTCACACGTATTATAACTTCCATACAGGATATGTACATGTAATTAACATCAAAAGAATCAGTGTATTTTTTGAAATATTATAAACATATAATTATATATCTATGTAATATATATATAATTATACGTTTATCTTTCCTCCTCTGTTTCACCGTGAGACCCATGAACACCTTGCACTCTCAAAGTATGTCACAGGACAAATGCCTATTTGTCAGCATAAATTATAGGATCAACAAGAAGTGATAGGAAGCCAGAATCACGAGGAGGAGGAGAAGAAGCCCTCGGACATCACCACTACCAACACGCACCTCTCACTCGCCCCGTCCGGCACTCCCTGGCTGTGCTCAAGACATTCATTGTACTTGGTTGTAATCTCTACAATTCTTATTGGACTCTAAATAAATGTGTACAAAGCTGGAAGTACCATTTTAACTCATACCAGATAAGTCTCTACAAATATCAGACATATATAAATGGTGGCATACGCGGTGGTAATATAACGACTTATATAAATGGTGGCTAAGCGTTGTTAACGACACCCAACGCATTTACAAGCAAGTTCTACAACAAACTTCTACAAGAGAGTACCAATCTCCGGCCATTCTACAGCTTCTCCACGTTCTACCAAGATTATCAAGATTATACGCCGATCTTTTTCAAACTATCACAACCGCAGACAGCCAGTACAATCACGACCATCAACACGGCAACCTCCGTACCCTACGCAACACAAGCCAGCCGCAACACACTACAATAATTGCTTCAAGTCCACGAGCAACACAACAGCCAGCAAGTAACTACGAGAATCTTCAAGTCTACAAGCAGCAAATACAGAGGGAGAGAGAGGCAGTCTCACTCAAGCAACTCAGCGCATTTTTTCAGTCATGAGGTCGCCGCATCTAATCATCGCCAGCCACCCGACACCGCGCTGCCACAGACAGAAACGTCTCGCATCTCTCCACATTCAAGATATCAACGTTCTGCATGCAACTGTCCAGCCCTACACGTCTACAATCCTGCATCTCGTCATAGCTCAACGTAGCAGCTTCGATACGCAACACAGATCATCTCGTCATGGCTCAACGTAGCAGCTTCAATACGCAACACAGATCATCTGGTCATGGGCCCCCGCAACACAGATACCCCTCCCGCTACATAGCAACACAACAGCAGCCCACATCACCGCCTGCCAAACATTCCGCTGACACAAAACAATCACCCTCCCGCCCTCACAAAAATGCTGACTTGACATATCTTACCACAGTGTCACTCACTACCTACTGCCATTACCAGCCGTTCCTCAGCTACGGACTTAAGCGCGTACATCACCACACAAATGTCTGAGTATTTTATTCATATTTCTAAGGTATATGTATATGTTATTATTTTTTTCTTAGATTTCTTCTTTGACAGAATGTGTATCTCCGGCGACTGTACTACATCCGTCATCCTGGCACTCATCCACGCTGTGTTCATCCGTCACTCACCGGGTTCTCACCTATCATACACCAATACTAGGGTGGCTCAAAAAAACGCTTCTCGTGAAATGTCACCCTCCCCTGGTTTTATTTTGTGCGTATTGGTGTATATATCACCCTGATTTTCTTTCAGATATTTTTGACCTATTTTGAGGGGTGCCAGCCATTTCACGATTTGCTTACAAAATCTGAAAAATCACGTTTTTGGACCTGCTGCACATATAGGTGAACAGATTTTATTGAAATTCAGGATTTAAGTACGTTACAATGCAAGCTTTCTGCCCATAGGTGGTTTGTATGGGTTTATTTCATGTCCTATCAATCATTTTAGTGGTAAAAGCATATTTTTTGCACACAAAAAAAAAAAATTTACTCCAAAAACCCTGAAAATGTACATACAATCAATCATGCTTCAAACAATCACATAGTATTACAGTCCTGCTTATAATACAAAACCGATGTTCATTCTACAATCTATCTGCTACTCATAATGTCTCATATGGTTTTCTTATTACCGTATTATCTCGAGTATAAGCCGAAGTAGGATTTACGGTGGAAAAATTGTTCCTTGAAAGTCGGCTTATGCGCGATGTTTTACGGTATATTCTATTCCTCTTCAGAATGGTTGGGAAAGCTGGCCGGAGCGGTCGTATGCCTGCTGCCACAGCCTTGCCAGCAGCTGAACCCCCTCGCAGTGAGCGTAGGTGTGGGCGTCCCAAGAAGGAGAAGGAACCTCCCCAAGCTGAGAAGAAAAGAAAACGAGAAGACTCACAAGAGAATGGAGGGAGCAGCAGTACTAGTGAACCTGAGGCTGGTGCTTCAAGCGCAAGTGGGAGTAGGAAGAAGTATATCGCAGGTGAAAGTGTCATGGACCCTAAAAGGCCTCGATGTCACCATACACTGAATCTGAAGGATAAAGTGATTGGACATTCAATTGAACGATTGTCAACATGCCGGCTTCCATCCAAGAGAGACGTGATGCAGAGGTGGAGGAATCTCTGTGCAGAGGGCACTGGGAACCTCTCACTTTCAGTGACACGGAGCAATGCCTCCATTGCCTCGGACATGGCAGAGGAGGTACTCGGAATCTGGGAGCGAGCGTCCATCCCCACAATCCGCTTTGACAAAATAAAGGAGCGCATCCTGAAAACACTGACAAAGTGGAACGAGATTCTCCAGGAGAGCCATGCAAAGTGTACCGCTTTCTCCACATCACTTGATCAGCTTTTCGATATCGCTCCAGCCGATGTGGAGGAGCGCCTCAACTCCTCAAGTAACCCCAATCACGTAGAGGACCTAACATTCTGCAGGGCCCAGCGGAATGATACAAGGAGCTCATCAATGGCGGGCATTGCCACCAAGCTCTCGGCTCTCGTGCTCCGCAGGCAGCGCCGGGAGAAGGAGGCAGAGACAAGGCGGCAGTGTGAGCAGGAGCGCAAGGCAGCTGCACAGGTTTCTCCCCCTCCCCGTCCCAGTGATCAGGAGGACCAGGAGGGCGAGGAGGAGGCTGGTGAGCCGGCCGATATTGAAAACGAGTACGAGCCTGGTGCACGGACATAGAAGGCGCTGCATAAGAAGGCCGATATCATCCCCTGCACTGGCTTGGACTGCAAGAAGCTACTCAAAGTGACTACTCAAGCTGCTACAAGGTACCGCATGTCAGCCACCTAGCACCTTGCGATGGTCTCCGCCACTGTGGTAGCTGCTGGTGGGGACATGTCAGAGGTAGTTGCCAGTCCAGCCACTATCAAGCGGCACCGCAAGAGCGATAAAAAACAAAAGGCAGCTGAGATTCGGGCCAAGAAGACCAAGCCCAAGTACCCTGTACTCCACTGGGACGGCAAGATAATAGAGTATGCTCTGGGCATGCATGATGACTGCAACGCTGTGGTTTTGAGTGGCCCTGGAGACTGTCCGCCCACGTTTCTTGGAGCACCCATTGTGAAGCGAGGAACTGGACAAGAACTATGTACCAAGTGTCTGGAGATTCTTGCAGTGTACGATATTCCCATTGAGTCCATAATCGCTGCAGTCTTCGATACCACTGCTTCCAATACCGGTATCCAGCAGGGCTGCTGCATCAGACTGGAGCAGGCCATACAGCATGCCATCCTGTGGAATGCCTGCCGCCACCACATGGCTGAGCTGCATGTCAAGCACATGTGGTCGGGCTTCATGCCTGCCATCAAGGGTAAGTGACACTTACTAAGTGTGATAAATCAATCAGTGTTAAATAGCAATTCTAATATAACCAGGTGGAAATTGTTGGGAAATAATAGCTTCTGGGACCTTAGCGCGGGTTTATATCACACAATAAATCCCTCCACACCGGTTTCAATACCTACATTTAGTCATTTAATGAGTGCCTTCTCGGCCTTTCTGTGTACGTGCCATATATCAGGTGCATTCTAATCACAACTGAGTCTACTCCTTTCCCTTTTCAGGTCCAGAGGAGCCAATGTTCAAGCGGTTCCAAAAGTGGTATCTCCCGCTCGCACGTGAAGCTGCTGCAGCTGCACCACCTCGCCAGTTTCCTGACCCCAACGTCCTGGTGCGGTGGGAGTGGCCGGCTGACTTCACCAGCTCCCCTCACATCGGCCCCTACTCCATCACCACCACCCTCGCCCTGGCATCGAAGGAGTGGGCCAGGGCGCAGCTGGAGGCCAACACGTTCGAACGAGAAGATTACCGGTAGCTCACAGAGAGTATCTACTTCTATCTCGGCGGAGATGTAAGTCCATATGAGGCTGTGCATGTCCCCCGTGGATTCCGCATGCGACGCCCAGGTGCCATGCATTCTGCACGCTTCATGGCGAGCTCCATCTACCTTCTCAAGATGCAGCTGCTGAGTAGCATCTGGGCGATGAAAGCCCGAGAGCAGACTGTGGTGGAGAAGATGGCCCAGATCGTGGCGCTACTATACGGGCCATACTACCTGAAGTCCCGCCTCTCCACATCCGCCCCTCGCCACGACCTGGAATTCTACTATTCACTCCTGGCATACATCTCGGTCGAGCCCGCTGCAGCAAGGAAGGGGCTGGATAGTGTCCGGCGGCACATGTGGTATCTCGTGCCCGAGCAGGTCATCCTGTGTCTCTTTGATGACATGGTGTCAGACAAGGAGAAGAAGAAGGTTGCTGATGCTCTGGTGGCACTGCCTGCACCACGCTACTTTGCCCCGGGAAAGCCGAACTTCCAGCCTTGACCGACTGGGTGTCGCCTACTGACCGACACCCGCCCAAGCCGCGCCGTCTTTGTGACAGAGAGGTCATGGCTTCTCTTCAAACTCTTCCGCCTTGACACAGCGTGGCTCCTCACTGAGCCCGCGACCTGGCCTCTGTCCCCCGCCTACCAGGAGCTGAGGGACCTGACCCGAGACATGAAGGTCGTCAATGACAGTGCGGAGAGGGCGGTCAAGGATGTCCAGGAATATGCCAACATGACACGCGACGCAGGCCATATTGATGATGTCATACTGGTCGGAATCGACCACCGCTGCCGCCTCTCTCATTTCCGCAAGGCAGACTTGAATGACATTATCTAAATGTAGATAGAATGTAGATTGTAGAATGAACATCGGTTTTGTATTATAACCAGGACTTTAATACTATGTGATTGTTTGAAGCATGATTGATTGTATGTAAATTTTCAGTGTTTTTGGAGTAAACAATTTTTTTTTTTTTGGTGTAAAAAATATGTTTTTGCCACTAATATGATTGATAGGACATGAAATAAACCCATACAAACCATCTATGGGTAGAAAGCTTGCATTGTGACGTACTTAAATCCAGAATTTCAATAAAATCTGCTCACCTATATGTGCACCAGGTCCAAAAAACGTGATTTTTCTGATTTTTTAAGAAAATCGTGAAATGGCACCCCTCAAAATAGGTCAAAAATTTATGAAAGAAAATCAGGGTGATATATACACCAATACGCACAAAATAAAACCAGGGGAGGGTGACATTTTACGAAAAGCGTTTTTTTGAGCCACCCTAACCAATACGAGTAGCTACCAGGTAAGTAATTGTTTTACAGTTTTAGGTGAGCAGATACATTTCGAGTTAACACAGTGATTTCACATACACAGACAATTTCAACGTTAGAAATATTATAGTAGTGCTATTTTAGCATACATTTCCGTTTACATTACAATGGCTACGGTATATACATCTATTCAGACGCCGTCAGGACACTTAATTTTTGACACCACGGTATTCCCACACTATTTTTTTTTTCAACAGTAATGCATATATCACAATTCCTGGAGACATTACTCTTACGAGTGCACTACACTAAAACTACTGAATTACTACTTTATGAGTGCACCTTTACTACTACTTTACTACTTTATGAGTTCACATTTACTACTGCACCAGTGCAAACTCCAGAGATTGACATAAATGCATTAACTAGCGTGCCCGAGCGGCACTGTCACTCACTATCACTGTCAGTGTTAGAGATTCCTGAACCTGATTACTGTACTCCCCTACTGTTCTCTGTCCTTCGCACGATTCTGAGACACATCGTGATTGTCTAGTTTGAGACGTCTTACTAGTACTACACGGTCGCAAGTCAATTTTCGAGTAACTAGAGGATTAGATACAGATGATGCTTTACCAAGCACTAATTTTGATACACAGGACACACCTGTAATTAATGATGACACACACACTGCTACAACTGATTACCGTCACAAATTGCGATCACACACGCAAAAACAGTAGTGTCATACCATTCCATACCATTCCATATCATTACATTTTATATCAGTTCACCTGATTATTTTACAATTACCGTGTATTCTGAATTGTATTGTGTGTTGTTCTCTTTTTAGAAAATGTCTACACAACACACCAAGCCAATGTTATATATGCTTTTGAAAATACTTTACATTGATGTTTTACGATTTTTTGGCTTAGCTACATATTATTCTGACCAACTATAGAAAATAATATAATTGCATTTTACCTTGTAACTCTAGCACGATAGAAACACTAATGTATGACAGATAACTCTTCATATTAGAATACTATTATATTAGAGTTAAAGTTGCACCACAGTGCAGAGCATTATATAATTATTTACTTACATTCCACAAATTCAAGGAATTATTTCGCACGTATTGTTGCATGATCACATTATTTACTTACTTTCCTCAATGAAAGGAATTATTACGCACTTATCATTGCATGACATTATTTACTTACATTCCTCATATAAAGGATTTTTTTTTACGCACTTAATGTTGACATACATTAATTACTTGCATGACATTGTTATCTATTAATATACATACTAACTCACTTATTGTTACAATACATTATTTACTTGCATGAAATACTAACACACTTATTTGTTACACAAATTACACATTTTTACTTGATTGCATTCCTTACGTATTAAATGCATACATGAATTACATTCACTACAGGAATGATTTATTTACGTTCTTCCTGTTGTACCACGATCACTACTTGAATGATAGGATTGTGTACTTACTAACATATTAAACTTGGTACTATATGCATGACAAGCAGTTACTCTATAACTCTTTACACATCTGCATGATGTACCTGACGTACGATCACAAATCTCTTTGAACTACATTCTGCTCACATGTATTGCCTATGTACAACTAACTAACCATTTATCCATACCTACTAACAAATTCAAACTCGCAGAGAAGTGACGAATGTCTACTTGTCTTAATACAGACCTCATAAAACATTGATTGATCACAGTTAACCTTATCTCTCATAACATTGTTCGCCAATGTCGAATAATAATTCAGTCAGTTTCTCTGCCAGTCAGTTTTTACACTCGCTGATGTCAATTTATTTTCTGCAATAACTTTGCATTATTTTCATTTATGAATGATTTTTGGCAAACGTAATTTTGCCCACCACACACAAAATGCAACCACATTATTGTGTATCCAGCGATGTCTCTACTTATGTTAATTATCCATTCTGACTATTACTTATTTACATATTACTAGGTTACTTACACCACAGTTACCTATACTGATACACCCACACAGATTGTATCAGGCGAGGTCTTGTCTATTTTTCATTATATTTCTACAGTCCATTACATTTTTTACTGACGCAGTATTATTACTAGTAGGTACATCAATTGATATACTATGCATATAGTAGCAGCTCTACAGTCAGACGAGCCTTCGTCATTACTTGACTCATTCAGGGTTTTTAACGATTACTTAACAATTTACAATTACGATTTCTTTACTTGAAATGTTATGTTCTCAATTTTTCACTGTTATTTTCACAGCTACTTTCGCTGACTGTTGATTTTGCTAGCTACCATCTCCAGTACACGTACACTTGAAACACTTAACACTTGAAATTATTGCCAGTGATTTTTACACATTGTGGATTTCCCCACGCTAGTACTGACACATATGTATAATTTTTCTCGGCCATGTCATTTTCTTTGATGTTGAACATCATGTAATCCATTGTTTTCCATATTTTTCTGTGTATTTAGCTCAGAGTTTACTCACTTTTAGCGATAGGAATTATGCTTTGGGAAGTTTATAGTTTATATTATATATATATATATATATATATATATATATATATTTAGCCTTTAGTTACGTGTACCATTTGTTATTCCCTAGCTAATTCTTATGTGCCTAATTTGAGGACAAATTATATAGCGGCCCGAGCAATGTCAGTCAGTTATCACTCCTAACATATATATTAACTTGCATAACTATTACTAATGAGTTACACCTAATTATCAAACAAGGGTCACACGTATTATAACTTCCATACAGGATATGTACATGTAATTAACATCAAAAGAATCAGTGTATTTTTAGAAACATTATAAACATATAATTATATATCTATGTAATATATATATAATTATACGTTTATCTTCCCTCCTCTGTTTCACCGTGAGACCCATGAACACCTTGCACTCTCAAAGTATGTCACAGGACAAATGCCTAGTTGTCAACATAAAGTATAGGATCAACAAGAAGTGATAAGAAGCCAGAATCACGAGGAGGAGGAGAAGCCCTCGGACATTAACACTACCAACACGCACCTCTCACTCGCCCCGTCCGGCACTCCCTGGCTGTGCTCAAGACATTCATTGTACTTGGTTGTAATCTCTACAATTCTTATTGGACTCTAAATAAATGTGTACAAAGCTGGAAGTACCATTTTAACTCATACCAGATAAGTCTCTACAAATATCAGACTTATATAAATGGTGGCATACGCGGTGGTAATATAACGACTTATAACATTTTATGACATTATAAACCTTATTTTTCGTCAGGCAGACCTAAGTATTGCAGGGCAGCTAAATATCATGATGCCATGAAGCTTTGTACCTTGAGAAAAACAAGGTAAACAGAATTAAAAAAAACATTTCAAGAAATAAATGCTTTTGATGTCGGGTTTTCATGAATATATTTTTAGGAGTGAAATGTTTCGTATTGAAGGTTAAAGAGGGTATGTATATTTTGAGTATATAAGAGCTATTTTGATATTATATGATGTAGTAGATGAGTGTATAGAGTAAATATTAAGTGTGATTTACACGGCGTGTAAAAGTTTGCCCGTTGTGTTTTCCTGATTGTTTGAGCCATGAACAATTGATTTGGAAGGGTGGCGGCAAAAAATTAGTATTAGGGGGGGCGGTAGGAGGCTGTGTCCCCGGTAGCCGTCCGAAAATCCAACGCGCCACATACTTAATGTATCGTAGCAATCAGAAGATTCACAGACATGATTAAACTATCCTTTTATATGTTTGAAGGCATTAGGAATCTGATTATTTCACTGTATTTCCAATCTGAAGTGTATAATAAGCGGTAGAGCTAGTATTTTCCTATAGAAAAATCTCCCCAGAACTATGATAATTATATTTTAAAAGCCATTTACGGCCATATATATATATATATATAGTATACATATACATATACAATTATACATACATGGTTATTTTATATATGTAAAAATAACTGAGAACAAATGTAAAGAAGCATTGTATCAGCTATTAAATGTAACCTGAATGATAGCTCTAAGTCTATTTATAGCAAAGTAAGAGTAAATTAAGCACGAGTCATTTCTGACTACCAGGGGGTGAGGTTTTACGCGGTTTTTTTTTCGCGCTTTTTTTTTTACATCTATGCCTATAGCGCCTGTAGGCAGTGACCTCCAGGGCTCGGATGGTAGGCACTGGAGGCTCACTTGAGGGCTGTGATGGTTGGCCCTCGCCCGTGGTGGCACAGGCAGGATTTTTATAGTGACGCCTGTGATTAGAGGCTCATGCCGCACCCCTGTGTCTTCCGATGCACTCGCTATCGAAGGTCAAGTTAATGGACAGGGCATGTTGGTGCTCTTAGGCCACTCGACGGTGCATAATTTTTTTAAGTAGATTTAAGGGTCTCACTCGAGATCGGACTCGGGCCTTCGAGAACGCCACTCAGTGACGCTAACCAGTCTGCTAACGCCTCCCCAAATGGGGAGAATGGGAACAATGTTCGACTGTAGGTTACATTAAATGTTGAGTAAGTTCAGTATTATGTTTTATTCTTCAAACTCTAAACTTAGACTATATTGACTATTGTTACACACACATACTGTACGTATGAACAATAATGCACACATAAATTATTCAAGTATATGTACATAGATATTCTTCATAAAATAAAATAAAAAAATTGGTTTTTGTAAATCTTAAAAATACTTTCACGGTCGGCAATGAAAATATATATTTGGATAATATTGAAAAAAATTGTATGGCTCAAAAATGCACATTTTGGCAGCTCAGATCCTAGGATAAGATAATGTGGTTATACAAAATATAGTTAGGGCCACTATGTAATTTCGCTGGATTTTTGTGGGGAGTTACTAATTTTTGCAGCTAATTAATGTTTAAAGACCACTGATACCATAAACCAATGTTTCCAAATGTTTTAAATACATTATGGCGGCCATTTTGAAATTCCAAAATGGCTACCAAAATTCACCGTGAATGTTCAATATTTTGACTTTATAACTACATATATACCAATTTAAGGTGTTTTTTCTTAAGTTTTAAAGGGTGCTGAATCGAAATAAATTACTTATGAAGAGCCCAAACTACCACAACACTTTATTAAACTGTAAAAAGTATGTGCAAAATTTTCAACAACACCTTAATTATATGAATGAAGTACCTTCCGTACACACTGACTCCCAAAGAGTCATGTTTGTTTCTTTTCTTCATTAAGATTCATAAAATTGTGAATAAAAGTGTATTTTTCCTTAACCACTTTGACAAAATAGACAGTTGTGTACAATTTTACCCAACATATAAATCATGAGGATCAAGTATGAACGGTTAAAGTAATGTGAGCAGACTTCGATAACATATGTCATGACATAGACACTTGCATTTATTTACAAATATCTACATAATGTGCACTCTTTTCTTACTACGAATCACAGGACTTTTAAATGTCATGAAATTTACAAATGTTTAAACCTAACATTGCAACTATTATTTTGCAGATTGGCATACAGTGAGCCATCGTGAATGAGATACAAGACCTTGGACATCGATCAGAAATAATTGAAGAAACCAATTTGGAAACAGTGTATTATCTGCCAAAAAGATACTACTCGCATGGGCCTCATAGTGTCTAATCCAAGGGCTATATAGTTTGGTCGTTTGTTGACGGCAATAAAAGAACGGGCAAGGTCACAAGATGTTGAGTGTCTTCAAATCCATAGACGACTCGGTGAAGCTACTAAAGAAACGTTACAGGCAGCACACACGATTTGGCATCGAAAATGCTACACAAAGTTAACAAACAAAGATCATATTTCACATGGCATAAAACGCAACTAAGAAGGATATGTGTCAGATAATCGACTCGGTAGGAAAAGTAAGCGCTACAAAGGAGAGAAAGGATTCCACAAACAGTGGCAGTCTACTTTTACTTGATCAGCTACGAAACCCTTCAACAAGGATCAGTGTTTTTTCTGCCAGAACCAGAAGTAGGATGAACAAGAACCGCTGTACACTGTGCGGGAGGATGCACCTGGCGACACTCTCAAGAAGGCTGTTGAACTATAAAAAAATCCAGTTTTCCTGATAAGACTGAACACAGCCGGTTTGCACCAAATGATGCACATGCAATTGATGTCTGGTATCACAATCCATGCTGGAGAGATAACGTATTTCATGTTTTACGTAGAAGTCATGGGGAATCAAACACAGATAGCAGGCAGAGCTCTATGCAAATGGCGTGTTTGGTTAAGAACATAACATAAGAAAATAAGGAAGCTACAAGAGGCCGCGAGGCCTACACGTGGTAGTTCCTGTCACCTAACACTACCTACATCCACCTTTCATCCCCATCCATGAACTTATCCAGCTCCCCTTTAAAGCTCCCTAATGACTCCGCACTAACTACCTGTCTACTGAGACCATTCCACTCATTCACCACCCTATTTGTGAACCAGTTTTTCCCTATTTCCTTTCTAAATCTACGCTTTTCCAGCTTGAATCCGTTACTTCTTGTTCTACCCTGGTTAAAAGCCGTAAGAACTTTTCCTACCTCTCCTTTATTAAATCCCTTTATCCACTTAAAAACTTCTATCAGATCGCCCCTTACTCTGCGTCTCTCGAGTGAGTGTAATTTTAATAACTTCAATCTCCTCTCATAACTAAAGTTACGCATCCCTTGTATCATTTTGGTCATCCTTCTCTGCACTTTTTCTAACAGGTTGAGGTTGAACTTATCAATCTTGTTGATCTGCAAATCCGGAAGAAAGCATATCTCTCAATGGCGGACATCCAAACGACTTACATGAACATGCTTGGAAGTGAAGAAGTCATTCAGAAACATCGCCCTACAATCTCTCATAAGTGGCTGAAAGAGAAAATTCTGTATGAATTACCCAATCTAAAGTCAGTTCTACAGAAAAATAGAAGAAAACCAGCTCTCCTCTACTCTCCAGATGCATGTGATGAGGATATGGCCCTTGCTGCTATCACAGGCGATGACATGGATAATTTGAGGATGATATACAAATCAGCAGATACCATACGACGCAGCATTAGAGATTTTGTCCGTACAAGTCATCCAATGCAAGTTTCAAGCACTATTGATGATATTCCCATTGAATTGTACACATTGCTACGTTGGATTATGGTTGGGCCTGTACAAAACTTAGAAACCAGTGCAAGGGCCTTTCTCTTCTTTGTAGCGCTTACTTTTCCTACAGAGTCGATTACCTGACACATATCCTTCTTGCTTGCATGTTATGCCACGTGAAATATGATCTTTGTTAGTTTACTTTGCGTAGCACTTTCGATGCCAAATCGTGTGTGCTGCCTTTAATTAACGTTTCTTTAGTAGCTTCACCGAGTCGTCTTTGGATTTGAAGACAGTCAACATCTTGTGACATTGCCCGCTCTTTTATTGCCGTCAACCAACGATCAAACGATGTAGCCCTTGGATTAGACACTATGAGGCCCATGCGAGTAGTATCTTTTTTGGCAGATAATACACTGCTTCCAATTGGTTTCTTCAATTATTTCTGATCGATGTCCAAGGTCTAGTATCTCATTCATGATGGCTCACTGTATGCCAATCTGCAAAATAACAGTTGCGATGTTATGTTTAAACATTTGTAAATTTCATGACATTTAAAAGTACTGAGATTCCTAGTAAGAAAAGAGTGCCCATCATGTAGATATTTGTAAATAAATGCACGTTTGTATATCATGTCATATGGTGTCGAAGTCTGCTCACATTACTTTAACCGTTCATACTTAATTCTCATGATTTAAATGTTGGGTACAATTTT
Source organism: Chionoecetes opilio (assembly GCA_016584305.1). Classification (NCBI taxonomy): domain Eukaryota; kingdom Metazoa; phylum Arthropoda; class Malacostraca; order Decapoda; family Majidae; genus Chionoecetes; species Chionoecetes opilio. Next base: position 35,452 of record JACEEZ010002595.1, on the reverse strand, counting down.
ACACAACTGTCTATTTTGTCAAAGTGATTAAGGAAAAATACACTTTTATTCAAAATTTTATGAATCTCAATGATGAAAAGAAACAAACATGAGTCTTTGGGAGTCAGTGTGTACGGAAGGTACTTCATTCATATAATTAAGGTGTTGTGTAAAATTTTACATACACTTTTTACAGTGTAATGAAGTGTTGTGGTGATTTGGGCTCTTCATAAGTAATTTAGTTGGATTAAGCACCCTTTAAAACTTAAGATAAGATACCTTAAATTGGTATATATGTAGTTATAAAGCCAAAATATTGAACATTCACGGTGAATATTGGCGGCCATTTTTGAAATTCAAAAATGGCCGCCATAACGGATTTAAAAAATTTGAAAACATTGGTTTTCACCTTATGTAGACCTTTACCTTCATGAAAATGCAAAAATTAGCAACTCTCCACAAAAATCCAGCGA
>JACEEZ010002595.1:25000-27500 GCA_016584305.1 Chionoecetes opilio | reverse complement strand
ATATTGAGGTTTCGTTGCCTATATGCATTACTTTACATCTATCGGAATTGAATTCTAATAACCATTTATCACTCCAATCTGAGAGTTTGTCGAGGTCACGTTGTATAAGTTCGCAGTTTTCTCTAGTATATGCTTTACAAAAGGAGGAGGAGGAGTTGGAGCAGGAAGAGCAGGAGGAGGAGGAATACAAAGGAATACAAAGGAAACACAAACAGCAACAGACCGATAGGTCCACAAGGCTGTTGCTTAACTTACACTTACACTAATAAGATAATAAAGAGAAAGGATAGGAAGTAGAAGGCTCCTCCCCACCCAACCATCCTCAGCCGACTGGCCGGAAAAAGAAGTGATACCATGCAATAATAGAAAAACTGCATGGAATTTGTGAGGAAAGTTGAAAGCTGTAATCTATGGTCTAACTACTACTAGTTTGTGGAGGTAGGTTTAGTGCGATAGATAGGGTCAGTTATGTGTGTTTTGTAATGGTGAACACAGTGTGGAGGTTCAAAAGGGTGGTGCGGCAGCTTTGCCTGGCGCTTTCTTGGGAGGCAGCAGTCAATCAGGCCCCAGCTCCGACTCAATCACTGCGGATTGTGTACTGTCCATGTAGGACGCCCGTACACTACAATCCTTCCTGCAGCAGTGACCCCTGGTACTTAAATCCCGATGGTGGTCACTAAACTGTTAGGACCCTAACTGAACGAGAGCCCGTCACAGGTCGAGATAGTAGTGGTAAACCGTTAACTCGGGGCTATCTGTGGTGTTTGATGTCTAATGTAGTGTTGGTGTAGGATCAGTTGGCAGTTCAAGGGTTGGTGCGGCAGCCTTGCCTCAGGCGCTTTCTTGGAGGCAGCAGGTCAATCAGGCCCCAGGCTCCGTTTCAATCCACTGCACGGTAGGGCACTTCCAAGTAGGACCGCCGTGCACTTCAATGCCCCCTGCAGCAGTGACTTCTGTATATAATCACCGATGGTGGTCACTAACTGACAGGGCCGTTACTGAACCACAGCCTGTCACAGCTGTCAAAAGTTTGTAGTAGTGGACCGTTTAATGGGGCTGTCTGAGGACGTGTGGGACGGGGTTGTGTAGACGCGACTCGCAATCACCGCAATGAGAGTAAGTTTCAGAGGCCCCGGAGATAAATTTAGTATTCCGAGAGAGATAAATACAGTGACACCGGGGTAGTTGATATGAAAAATTTATTCCGAAGCAATTTTTTAAATGATTATATTGTATTTGAGTTTTACTAGTCTGACGGCAGCCCATTCCATACGTTTACAAACAAGGTTGGAAGAAGTACTTGCTTGTTCGTTACAAAAACGTTCCTGCTATTTTAATCCCGTTGTGTTTCTAGTTGAAGTGACCGTCTAGCGGTTGAAAAAGATTATCTGGGACTACGTTTGTAGACGCATTGAAGATTTTTTAAAGACTTCGATGAGGTCACCTCCTTGTCCTTGTTTGTTAAGTCGGGAAGTAAGTTAGTTCTTTGAGCCGGATTTTTCGTACGATTTATTACGCAATCTATGTATCATTTGGTTACTCAGCGCTGTATTTTTTCTAGTTTATCTATGTCCTTATTATAATAAGGTGACCGAAAACTGCACCACAGTATCTAGATGGGGCGAACAAGCGAGTTAAAAAGAGTGAGGATAACGTTTTCAGATTTGAAACTGAAAGTTCGATCCCAAAAAAGCCAACAAAATTTATTACAGTTTTACTACCTCTATAATTGGTATTCGGTTTTAGAAATCTTTTTCCGAGAGTATAAGCCCTAAATCTTTTTCTTTATCAACACTTGTTAGTTGGAAATCGTTCATCACGTAACTTTTATGAGGGTTTGTTATTACCGATATGTAGTACATGACATTTGTCAAGGTTGAATTCATTTTGCCATGTTTTTGACCTTCTGTTAGCGTGTTTTAAAGTCGTTTGTATGAGTTGGCGCTGAGATTCCGTTGAGGCTCTATGTTTTGATTTTCGTTGTCATCAGCAAAATTTTCCAATATCATGCAAGTGAATTCCCTCGTCAATGTCATTATGTATATAAGAAACAGGATAGGTCCGAGAAACTATCTTGAGGAACACCACTATTTACACTGGGCCAGTCAGAAAAGAATTTCCATTTATTACCCCCATTGTTTACGATTTGACAGCCAGTTTCTACCAATTTGAAAAGATGGCCTGTTTATCCATGAGCTTTACTTTGCTAATGAGACGCTTATGAGAAACCTTGTTCGAACGCATTTGAAATCCGAGGTAAACTGCGTTACTGCACTCGTGTGTCGTACATTTTTGAATACACTATTGAAAATTCAAGTAAGTTGAGAGGCATGAGCGTTTATTTTCTGAATTCCATGCTGCGAATTTTGATAATGTCATTTTCTTCTCAAGAACTTAACGATTTTGTCTCTTATGATGGATTCCATAATTTTCCAGCAATGAATGTTAAACTGATTGGGCGAGAGTTTCCGGGGCTGCGAATGCTTCCTTTTTAAATATG
>JACEEZ010002595.1:10000-20000 GCA_016584305.1 Chionoecetes opilio | reverse complement strand
GATGTAGTTTACCTCGATTTCCAAAAAAGCGTTCGACAAAGCTCCTCATAAAGCGCTCATTAGACAAAGTAAAAGCTAATGGTATAACAGGCCATCTTTCAAATTGGATAGAAAACTCGGCTGTCAACCCCCATCGTAACAAAGGGTGATAATAAATGGAAATTCTCCTGATTCCGACAGTGTAAATAGTTGGTGTCCTCAAGATCAGTTCTCGGTTCCTATCCTGTTTTAATATACATAAAATGACATTGACGAGGGAATTCACATGCAGGATATCGAATTGGCTGATGACACGCAAATCCACAAACATAGCATCTACAGAATCTTCAGCGCAACTCATACAAAACGAACTAAACACGCTAACAGAATGGTCAAAAAACATGGCAAATGAATTTCAACCTTGACAAATGTTCATGTACTACATATCGGTAATAACAAACCCTCATAAAAGTTACGTGATGAACGATTTCCAAAACTAACAAGTGTTGATAAAGAAACAAGATTTAGCGTTATAATCTCGAAAGATCTAAACCGAAAACCAAATTATAGAGGTAGTAGAAACTGCAAATAAATTGGTTGGCTTTATTGGACGAACTTGCAGTTTCAAATCTGAAAAGTTATAACTCACTCTTTTTAACTCGCTGTTCGCCCCCATCTAGAATACTTTTGTTGCAGTCTGGTACCTTATTATAAAAAGGACATAGATAAACTAGGAAAAAAATCAGCGCAAGAGTAACCCAAAATGATACCTAGAGTTGCGAAATAAATCATACGAAATCGCTCAAAGAACTTAACTTATACCCTCTAACAAAACGAAGGATTGGATTGGTGACCTCATCGAAGTCTTTAAAATCTTCAATGGATTTACGAACGTAGTCCAGAAAATCTTTTCACGCTAGACCGGTCAAGCTCAACTAGAAACAACGGATTAAAATAAGCAGGAAAACGGTTTGTAACGAACGAAGCAAAGTATTCTTCACAAACCGTGTGTAAAAGTATGGAATGGGCTGCCGTCAGACGTAAAGTAAACTCAAATAAAATAGAATCCATTTAAAAATCGCCTCGATAAATATTTCATATCAAATCCCCGGTTGTCACTGTTTAATCTCGGAATAATAAATTTTATCTCCGGGCCTCTGAAACTTACTTCATTGCGTAAAATGATTGCGAGTCGCGGTCTACACAACCCCTCCACATGTCGCAGGACAGCCGAGTAACACGGTCACTACATACAAATTTTGACCTGTGACGGTCGTGGTTCAGGAAGGGCCCTGTCAGTTAGTGACCACCATCGGGATTTTATTACCAGGGGTCACTGCGCGGGGGGCAATGAGTGGCGCGGCGTCCTATGGAAAGTGCACTACACGCAGTGGATTGGAAACGGAGCTGGGGGCATTGATTGACTGCTGCCCCCAAGAAAGCGCAGGCAAAAGATGCCGCACCACCCCTCTGAACTCCACACGAGTCTACACCAACACACATTAGACCTCATAACACACACAGATAGACCCAGAGTTAACGGTACCATTACATCTCGACCTGTGACGGGGCCTTGATCAGTAGGGTCCCTGACAGTTAGTGACCACCATCGGGATTTAAGGTACCAGGGGCACTGCTGCAGGATGCATTGAAGTGTACGGCTCCTAATGGAAGTACACAATCCGCAGTGATTTGAGCGGGAGCTGGGCCGATTGACTGCTGCCCTCCCCAAGAAAGCGCCAGGCAAGGCTGCCGCACCACCCTTTGAACCTCCCACACTGTGTTCACACCATTACAAAACACACATAACATGACCTATCTATCAAGCACTAAACCTACCCCCACAAACTAGTAGTAGTTAGCCATAGATTACAGCTTTCAACTTTCCTCACAAATTCCATGCAGTTTTTCTATATTGCATGGTATCACTTCTTTTCCGGCCAGCTTTGGCTGGAGGGATGGGTGGGTGGGGAGGAGTCTTCTACTTCCTATCCTTTCTCTCTTATTATCTAGTTAGTGTAGTGTAGTTAAAGCAAACAGCCTTGTAAGGACCTATCGGTCTGTTGCTGTTTGTGTTTCCTTTGTATTCCTTTGTATTCCTCCTCCATCTTCACCACTTCTGATCTTCACTCCAGCTCTTAACATCACCATCATCACTATCATTATCACCTCTACTCCTCCTCCTCCTCCTCCTCCTCCTCCTCCTCCTCCTCCTCCTCCTCCTACTCCTACTCCTACTCCTACTCCTACTACTACTACTACTACGTACTACTTACACTCATTGCCATTAACACAATTCCTAACGCTCGAGGTCACTCTTAGTAGTAGTAGTAGTAGTAGTAGTATAATGTTATGTTGATATGTCTTATAGTAGTAGTAGTAGTAGTAGCAGCAGAAAAAGACACAAATGTGTAATTTCACAAGAGATACACCGTAACCTTGAATAAATCAATATATAAACAAATAAATTAAGAAATTATAGATAAAAGCGTAGGATCAAAGATAAAGATTAAACTAATATAGATGAAAATGCAATACACATAAAAAAATGTATAATACTTAACCATAACCAAACACTTTTCAGGGGATTTTAAAAGATTCGTAGATAACGATACTATGTGAATTAAATAAATAACTTTGCATAATTACTAATATTAACTGGAACCCTTAGGAATGCAGACATCTTGGGCCCTGAGAAGTAAATAAGTTAATATAAAATAAAATTTATTAGTAAACATGAAAAAAAAATATAAATCATAAAGAAAAGTGTAACGGAATGGATAATTTGACGGATAGAGGTATATAGATAGATATATAGATGGTGTTTTACAGATATAGAGATAGATAGACAGATATAGATATAAATATACAGATAGATACATGGATGGATATATAGATTGGTAAATGGGCAGATAGATAGATATATGGATGGATAGATAGACAGATATATAAATAGATGGGTAGACAGACAGATAGATAGATGGATAGAGACATATATATAGATAAATAGATTGATAGATATAATGTTAGATAGATGGATGGATAGATATAGATAGATAGATGGATATATACAGATAGATATATGGATAAATATATTATTAGATGGATAGATACAGATATATAGATGGATAGATAGATGGGGGTCTCGATAATAATGTATTGAATATATTAAAGTAAGAATTGGTGATTTTGCGGATAATTCTTGTCAAGAGAAGTTATGATACATGTTGTTTTATGGTGATTTGCATGGGTGAGTGAGTGAGTGAGTGAGTGAATGAGTGAGTGAGTGAGTGAGTGAGTGCAGATAAATATATGTATAACGGACCAAAATATATTATAAACAAGATCAAAAGAGAGAAAAAAATCTGAAAAATGGAAGAAAACAAACTAGTGGACGTAAAAAAACGAAAAAACAATCAAGCAAAAGTTCAATATATGTTAACATATTGTTTTCTTCCTCTTTTATCCTCCTACTTCCCTGTCCCTCTCATTTATTATTAGGTGCTACTATAGCGTGCGGTCTACATCGGTTGCTGTAGTCTAAGGTACCCTAACGTGCGGTCTACCAAGATCCCACTTGATCTGACCTGACTTGACTACCGCATAGGTGTGTTTATGTGCAGTCTGACAAGACCACACCTGAGCTGACCTGACCTGACCTGAGTACCGGGACTCTACTCAACCTTATAAAATGGGGATCAACGATGTAATGTCATAAAATTCTACCCGAGATCATTAGTCAGACACACTTAACCCTCTACAATAAAATGACCGTTTTTGCAACTTTTTCTGTGATTCGTTTGGAATAGTGGGGGAATAGTGCGAAATGGTGTTATATTCAAGAAAAAAAAAAAAGTCGCTGCGAAATGTTTTTAAGGTGCCCCAATGATGTCAAATATTTTTTTTTTATGACAAAAAAAATAAAAAATTCATAATATATCAGAATATATTTTTCTCTTGAATATTTTGTTGGAATAGCATGAAAAGTATTCAGGAACATATACTTTTGAATATAAATTTGGTACAAAATTTCTACGCAGAATTTTTGAGGTGCCCCAGAGGGACGGAAAATAAAAATATATTCTATTTTTTTTTTTTTTTAATACCTTGAATATTTTTGTTTGATTCGAATTTGATTATTCAAACATTATACTAAGATAAATTGGATTGCCCCATACACTTCAAAATATAAAGAAGGCATCAACCAACACACTTCCAGCAGAACAACGTCAGAGCTACATTTCTGCCTTCACACCGTTATCATTCTTTGTGTTTGAGGCACCTCTAAATATTAATAGATTGGTTTCATACTTTTGTGTGCACATCTTATGGTCATTCTTGAGCATATTTTTGGTATTCCGATCTAATAAAAGTAACTTGAAAAATAAAAAATAAATTTTAGATTTTTTTTTTTATACATATTTTCGATTTTATCAGCACTTGGGGCACCTGAAGATATTGGATTAGACACGTGAAATTTTTTGAACTTTCATTTGGGTTACATTCGTAAAATAGCCCAGCTATTCCGAGTCATTTATAAAGTAACAGTTTTTTTCGCTCCACCCTTCTCTGCAATGCTGTTGAAATAATTATACAGAAGTGTCATATTGACAGAAGAAACAGTGGTTACGTTTTTACGTGAAAGCAATCATCGTGTGTTAATGATTTATTTGTTTTCTTATAATACTCTATTGTATAATAGACATTTTTTTTTTATATAATGGTAATTAATAAATTACTTACTACAGTTTTGTTTTTCTATAATACTCTACTGTATAATAGACAATATCATATAGCCATAGTAAGTTGCAGCTTGAAGTGTAACAGTGTAGAGTGTAAGTAGAGAGTAAGAATTGTAGAACGCACGCTATAGTGTAAAATGTCCTGGTAGACCGCACGCTATAGTGCAAACAAGTCCTTGGCAATCGTCTTGTGCCCGCGCATCACTTTAACCTTCAGGCGACGTCCCGCACAGTCCATGGCGGCCAGCTTCTCATAGTCAGCGCGGACCTCTGCCGTTTGGTTTTCCCACTTTTCGTTTCCCCACGTGTGGCCGGGAAGCATCTGCCACGTGTCGGGCGACACGGTGATGCTCACCACCACGCACGAAGGTCCTCCTAAAACAGCCGAGGCAGCCGCAAGCTGCCGAGGCGTGAAGGTGGACGCTCGTCGGCCACCTGAGGACATAGCATCCTATATCTACAGGCGGGAGCGGAGTGGTTAGCGTCTCCGACTGGCGTTCTCGGTGACCCAAATTCGATCCCCGAAGAAAACCAAAAAATCTTTCTGCACCGCCGAGTGGCCTAAGAACACCCACATGCCCTGCCCATCAACTCTACCTTCGATTGCGAGTGCATTGGAGGACACAGGGGGGGCGGCATGAGCCTCTAATCACAGGCGTCACTCTAAGAATCCTGCCTGCGCCACCACGGGCGAGGACCAACCATCACAGCCCTCAAGTAAACCTCCAGAGCCTGCCATCCGAGCCCTGGGTCACCATTGCCTACAGGCGCTATAGGCACAAAATGTGAAGAAAAAAAACTGCAGGAATATTTCTGTGAGGGGTGCATGTTTGCTCGATTCCTGCTGAGTTGATGTGCGGTGATTTGACGTACTAGCGCGGTATTAAGGATTTTGTTTTTCTTATACATGACCATATCAGGATTTTCGTGCTACATCCAACTTGTGATTGGAACCGCGGCACCCGCCTGCAGGAGGCATGGCAACCTGGAGCCTGTGTGTGTGAAATTTCAAACAAATATATTGGAAGCCATATATGTGTCTGCCTGTCACCAGGTTGGAGTTGAACCCTACCCCCCTCCCCCCCGCACCGCCAGTATGGTCCAATAGCGGAGCACCGGCATAAGACACGGACCAATCAGATGACACCCGAGGGTATCATCACTACAGAACACACTCACGAGGCCAGTAAGCAGACACAACTTTATATATCTAAGATGCCAAGAATGACGTCATCTTTTCAATGTTTCTGAGCGACGCCCCGCCTCGATCTCCTCCTTGACTCCAGACACAACCCCAGGCATCTTACAGGCGCCCTATGCCCCCCATCCCCATCCACCGGCCCACTCCCCATCCAACTCTCCTCCTTTCCTTTCCCTTTACCTCGCCACCTATACATTTCCAATGTTTCTAAAGTGTTTCCCGGACGAGCGGACAATGACTGTCCTCCTTGAGCAGGAGGATGGGGTGTGCGGTGTGTGAGGTCGCAGCCTTACCCAGTAAATAATGTCAATAATATAATCTTCATTGTACCTTTAGGCTTTAACATTCAGCTCATCGTTTTAGTGGAAACAATAACCTCAGTAATGTTTGAAATCATAAAAATAACGCGGGATAAAATCAGAACGTCACTGCCACACACACACACACACACACACACACACACACACACACACACACACACACACACACACACACACACACACACACACACACACACACACACATATACACACACCCACACACAAACACACACCCACACCCACACACACACACACATCTAGCAAAGTCATCAAACCAGAGATACTTTTTCGCTTCAGTGAGTACAAAGCCTGGCGAGCAAAGACAGCAAAGGACAAAATACACGTTCATCTTTATCTATACTTTTACTACACTCTGTTCCTGCTACTTTTTCTGCGCTCACTTTTAATCACTATCTCTTATATTATTTATCAGTCTTCCTATCATAATATTCCGTGTTACTTTTACCTCTTATCTTATTCATTTGTCTTCCCATTATCATTTTCCTGTTACTTTTATGCACTCACTCTTACTCCAATTTTTTTTATTCGTTTTTGTATCCTCATATTTATCTTATCTAAACGGTAATTATCATCATCTTTATCTTTTTTGAACAGTAATCATCATTATCTTATCTTCTACTTCCCCTCTACTAAATACCTGATTGTCGGTTTCCTCTTCCAGCTTTATTCCCTCTTTCTCTCCCTCCTTTTATTCGTCATCCTCATCCACTTCTACCTATCTTCTTCTTCTTCTGCTCCTCCTCCTTTTCCTTCTTCCTATTTCTCTTCCTCTTCTACGCCTTCGTATGATATCTTTCTTTCTTTATTCCTACTACTCTTCTTTTTCCTTTACACTATCCTTTTTTTCGCACATCATCATCACTATCATCATCATTATATTCTTCTTCTGCAGCTTTAGGTTTGCTGCTTCTCTTTTCTTCATGCGTATTTTTCTGTGTCTTTTATTCTTTCTTCTTTTTCTTCACCCCTAGCTGTAGTTTTTTTTTTATTCCTATTTTTCTCTGTCTCTTCCTTTTCATTTTCCTTCATCTCTTCTTCTTCCATTACTGTTTTTCCATTTCCAGTTTTCTGCTTTTCTTTTCTTCATTCCTATCTTTCTCTCTATCTTGAATTCTTTCTTCTTCTTCATTTTCCTCCTCCTCCTCCTCCTCCTCCTCGTCCTCCTCCTCCTCCTCCATTTTTCCTCATAAATTCCATGCAGTTTTTCTATATTGCATGGTATCACTTATTTTCCGGCCAGCTTCGGCTGGAGGGATGGGTGGGTGGGGAGGAGCCTTCTACTTCCTATCCTTTCTCTCTTATTATCTAGTTAGTGTAGTGTAGTTAAAGCAAACAGCCTTAAAAGGACCTATCGGTCTGTTGCTGTTGTGTTTCCTTTGTATTCCTTTGTATATTCCTCCTCCTCCTCCAGACGTGACGTGGAGGCACAGTATCTGTCACGTCACTCACGTCTTATGATGGCATGAAGGTTTTCAAAGATACAATTGTGTGTGGGCCCTTCGGACCCATGTATTGATGTTTGTAGTACATAAGAACATAAGAAAATAAGGAAGCTACAAGAGGCCGCAAGACCTACACGAGGTATTTTCTGTTACGATACACTACCTACTGTAGTAGGTAATGTATCCACCTTTCATCCCCATCCATGAATTTATATAGCCTCCCTTTAAAGCTCTATAATGACTCCGCACTAACTACCTGTCTACTGAGTCCATTCCAATCATTTACCACCTATTTGTGAACCAGTTTTTTCCCCTATTTCTTTTTTAAATCTACGCTTTTCCAGTTTGAATCTGTTACTTATTGTTCTACCCTGGATAATAGCCGTAAGAACCTTTCCTACATTACCTTTATTAAATTCCTTTATCAACTTAAAAACTTCTATCAGATCGCCCATTACTCTGCGTCTCTCGAGTGAATGTAAATTTAATAGCTTCAATCTCTTCTCATAAGTAAAGTTACGCATCCCTTGAATCATTTTGGTCATCCTTCTCTGCACTGATTCTAACAAGGCTATAATCATTCTGTAATATGGAGACCAAAACTGAACCGCATAGTCTAGGTTAGGTCTGACTAGAGCCAAATAAAGCTTTATAATATCCTCAGCACTTCTACTATTAACAATTCTGGTAATGAATCCTGACACTCTATTAGCTCTATTTCTAGCCTCAATACATAGTTTCCTAGGTCGGAGGTCTGAGCTCACTTTCACTCCCAAATCTTTCTCACCTTTCGATCTTTTCAGCGATACATTGCGCATGGTGTATCTATTACCAGGGTTTTTTCTACCAACATTCAAAACACTGCACTTATCAATATTAAATTACATCTGCCATCTGACTACCCACTCGTTAAGTTTATCTAAGTCTCCCTGCAATATGTTTACATCAGACTGTGATCCAATAATCCTACCTACCTAAGTATCATCAGCAAACTTGCTGATAGTAGTAGTGCTAGTACTTGATTGTAGTAGTATAAAATCATATTAGACAACAATGTGAGTGCAAACTCCAATCGTGTTGTTGCAAGTAGTTGGTCATTGGTCAAAGTGCCTCGGGGTAGACCACATTCCGTGTGCTTCCACTTTGCGCCAATACTTCGACGGCATCAGCACAGTCAACCGTTGACAGGGTGACATAGAGTTGGCTGTGCGTGGAGTATATTAGAATATCGATCCCAAGCACACACATACACACACACACACGCACGCACACGCACACGCACACACGCACGCACGCACGCACGCACGCACGCACGCACGCACGCACGCACGCACGCACGCACGCACGCACGCACGCACGCACGCACGCACGCACGCACGCACGCACGCACGCACGCACGCACGCACGCACGCACGCACGCACGCACGCACGCACGCACGCACCGCCCCAGCACGCACGCACGCACGCACGCACGCACGCACGCAACGCACGCACGCACGCACGCACGCACGCACGCACGCACGCACGCACGCACGCACGCACGCACGCACGCACGCACGCACGCACGCACGCACGCACGCACGCACGCACGCACGCATGCATGCACACACACACACACTCATACACACGCCGTCAAGGCGTTACAGCAGAGCTTCTTCCTGTAATATAATACTCTTAACAGTGTTTTTAGCCCAAAACCCCTTCCAAAATTATTCAATCGACATGTGACCAAGCCCCTTACAGCCTTCGATTTATTTGCGATTTCTTTAGCCTACTCCCATCAAAATTGAATTTACAGTTTCGGCTACCCAAAATAGACAGACAGATAGACAGACAGACAGACAGACAGACACACGGCTACTCCTACAGTATATTTGATGTCCCGGTAGACCGCAAGCTATAGTAGCACATATTATTCTCCCTTCATTTCTCTTCGATTATCCAGGAATGGCCCGGAGGGCCATACCTGAGGTATGATCAGAAACAACCTTCAGCCTTCAGCCTTATACGGCCGCATAGGGGAGAGCCCGATTGAAGAGCTATGTGTGTGTGTGTGCGGTGTCTGTCGGGTTGAAGTCCTCCGAGATGGCTGAACACACAGACTTCATATATGCATCAATATACTGTCTATGCCTCTGTGATGGCCGAGAAGTGAGCGAAAAAAAAAAAAAAAAAAAACCGCCCACCAAGGGAGGAACGGGCATTCTTCTTGTCCAAGGTGGCAAGCATCCCCTTCGAGCGACGCAAGAGTGCAGCACGGAAAGTGTGGACGCCATTCGCTGCCTCATGGGTGCC
>JACEEZ010002595.1:0-5000 GCA_016584305.1 Chionoecetes opilio | reverse complement strand
GTTAATGCGCAAACGGTTTTCCATGGCAAGTAGTCCATGGACGTACAGACGGACGGACGGCTCGGCGGACGGTCGGACAGGAAACAAGAGATCAATTTATATATAAACAAATTAATATAAATAGTAATGTGTATGTTGATCACGTGAATGATGAATATCTAGAAAAGTAGAGTATCATAAAACATGACATGGGAACCTAACAGTAAAACACGTCTGACGTGATGCATATGTCTAACCTTCAGCTCTTCATCACACCAACAAGCGCTCGAACCAACTATATAAGTTACAATTGTTTCAGTTCATTCTGAAGTCGGTTAACGTGAAAATGAGTTCAGAATGATCTGCTACCGATAATATGTGAATTACACGCACACACTAACAATGTTATACATATTTACCCAGAAAAATGAAATTGAACTTTATTTTTGACATTGTTATTGGCCTCCAATTGAAAACATAACCACATAAATTAATTTCTCATGTCAAAATCATATGGAAAAGTGCTATTAGATGTGATTCAAGACCTAGTTATTTTTTTGTTTTATGTCTACGGAAGTCGGCCGTCATGGCGGCCATTTGGGATTTCCGTCGATTTCTCAGATTGCCCAAGGATTTTCTCATGTTATCCGCCTGATATGATTTATAGACATCGTATTGATGTAAAATCCACCGAGAAATAAACTATGATTCCATGTAGGGTAACATTGAAAAAACCACTTTGACAACCTGACTATGATCATCTAGATTCTAGTGGAAAAAAGGACGAATTAGTTGATGGAAATTGAAAAAAAGTCAGTGAGTGACAGAAAATAAATACCAAAGTCTTATACTATAGCTTGAAAATATACTATATAGAATGGAAAAATAAGGAAGTAAGACACGGTTAAATTATATAGATGAAATTAGGAAGAATGTCACCAGGGAAAAAAGTAAGATAAAAAAGGAAGAAACCGAATGACTGAGCAAGAGAATGCAAATTAAATGTCAAGATTGGAGAAAAATATATACAGAAAGACTAGATAACGTATATGGATGGCCCAGGGAAAAAAGTCCAAGGCAAACAGAGGAAAAAAATCTGACAGGGACAAAATCTGAGATAAAAGGTTATAAAACTAAATAAAACTATAGAAACTAAAACATTAAAGAAAAAAGCCAATTGTGGATGGTAAGATTATGAGGATGGCGTAACGGGAAAAAAATATAACAGGAAAACAATCGGACAAGGGAAAGAAAAACTAACATGAAAAACAAGAAGAAAAATGTAAGTGAGCTAGGAAAAAAATGCAGTAAAATGAAACAAAATATAGTAAGGGAAAAAAAGCGACAGAGTAGAGCCATGAATGAAAATAATAAATATAGGTTTACTAATGTGTAAGTGAAAACATATTATTCATTAGCATAATTTGCATGCATAAACAGTGACAAATAAAGTGTAGGAGTGTGTGTTACTGTTTTATTTGTTAGTACTTTATTGTTAGCACTGTACACACTGACGGGAAAATATGGCGCCCGGCAAAAAAATGCTGCTGCTGATGATGATGAATGTTTATTATTTGTAGTAGATACGTAATAATCATGATTGTATTAGTGAAAGTTGTAGACGATGGTAGTACTAGAATAAGTAGAAGTAGTAGCAAAAGTATTGGTAGTAGTAATAGTAGTAGTTTAGTAGTAGTAGTAGTAGTAGTAGTAGTAGTAGTAGTAGTAGTAGTAGTAGTAGTAGTAGTAGTAGTAGTAGTGTAGTAATAGTAGTAGCTGTAGTTGAAGTAATAGTAGTAATAATAGTAGAAGCAGTAGTAGTGGTAGTAGTAGTAGTAGTAGAAGTAGTAGAAGTAGTAGTAGTGGTAGTAGTAGTAGTGGTAGTAGTCGTAGTAGTAGTAGTCGTAGTAGTAGCTGTAGTATAAGTAATAGTAGTAGTAGTATTTTAAGTAGTAGTCGGATTAAAACGATTATCATTAGTATTACTACATTACTAGTATTATCCTTATCATTCTTACTATCATTATCATTATCATTACTATGACCATTACACTGGTTAACAACAAATTTATTGTCTAAGTTTTTTTAGCTGATTTAGGACAATTTTGACGTACTGAATCCAAAAATCACATTGATTATGCTCAATCAGGTCAAATTTTTGATCTATCGCCACATGATGTTTTTTTACGTTGTTGTTTACATGTACGGGTATTTTCTATATATATGAAATCGTCCTCCGTATACAACACCGTACTTGCAGTAGATAGTTCCACTAATCCAATAATTCCACCAATTCAAATAGTTCCAAGGGTGTGGTCCTAAACAATGTCACCAACTAGGAAGTCTTCGGAATCACGATCCCTGGATTTTACAGTCCTCTGTTGTTCTTATTATTCTTCTCTTCAACTTTTACTTCTTTACCTGAACACTTTTTATTAAACCCACTGCAGTACTGCATCCCCCTTTCGGATACCTTGTGCGGTGTTGTGTGATATCTGCTATTGTCTTTCTGATAGGCAGACTCCCTTTTCTTGATTCATCGTGCCTAGGATACTGCAGTAGCATAGAGGTTGCTACAGATCCTAGGTATACCCCTTACCCAAGCACTGATTAATTTCATCCTACTGCTTGAATTATGTTGCAAAATTCGTTCATATATCTTTAAATAAACGAATTCTGAAGTGTTTACAATCGCCAATTCTTGACTAACTGGTATTTTTCTTTTGCAGGTGAATGAAATGGAATCGGCCAGAAGATCTTGCAAAAATAAACCCGATGTATTCTGGTACATCTGCGGCGAATACACCGTTGTTCCTAACAGGAACCCAGTCACAAGTTTCAAAAAGCGTGCTTAACATACTTGTTTTTGGTATGAAACTTGGTGACCAGGATAAAGCTTGGGCGCCACACATGGTTTGCAAGACATGCACCGAGTATATGCGTCGTTGGACCAAGGGCAAGAAGAGTTGTCTGAAGTTTGGAATTCCCATTATTTGGAGGGAGCCGACAAACCATGGCACTAACTGCTACTTCTGCGCTATTTATTTGACTGGGATCAACAGAAAGAACCGGAGCAGCCTCAAGTATCCTAATCTTGAATCAACACGTCGTCCTGTAGCTCATTGTGATGAAATCTCAGTACCTGTCTTTGGAGAACTTCCTGACATTAGTGACGAAGATTCCTCCAGTGTTGAAGAAAATGAAGAAGAATAAGTGGTTCTTGACAATGATGCTCCAAATCCTTTTTCCCAGAAGGAGCTAAATGATCTAGTTCGCGATCTCAGCTTGTCAAAGTCCTCTGCCGAACTGTTGGCATCCAGATTGAAGGAAAAAAACTCCTCTCTGACAGTGCTAGCATTATCTTCTACCGCAACAGACATCAAGAGTACCTCCATTTTTTCTCTGAAGAGAAGGACTTGGTGTACTGAACAGATATTGCGCAGCTTCTGCACAAGCTTGGAGTGCCACAGTGCCAACCCGAAGATTGGAGACTGTTCATTGACAGCTGCAAGCGATCGTTAAAATGTGTTCCGCTGCACAACGGCAACCAGTTTGCCTCTGTACCCCTCGCTCACTCGACTACACTGAAGGGGAAGTATGAAGCGGTGAAGTACGTGCTGGAGAAAATTCGTTATAATCAGCATGAGTGGTTGATTTGTGTTGACCTGAAGATGGTGAACTTTTTGTTGGGACAACAGTCCGAGTTCACCAAGTACCCGTGCTTTCTGTGCATGTGGGATAGTAGGGACCGAGCTCAGCATTACACGAAGAAGGACTGGCCTGTACGGGAGGAATTGGTGCCTTGCAGAGCAAGGAACGTCATAAACAACCCTCTGGTGGACAGAGACAGGATACTTTTCCCACCGCTGCACATCAAGCTCGGCTTGATCAAACAGTTCACAAAGCTCTGGACAAGGGTGGTAGCTGCTTCACTTACTTGTGCCACGCTTTTCCAGGATTGACCATGGAGAAGTTGAAAGCTGGCATCTTTGACGGTCCTCAACTCCGTCAGCTCATCAGAGATCCAGAGTTTGAAAACTCAATGAACGAAGTGGAACTGGAAGCGTGGAAGGCTTTTGTTCTGGTCGTGAAGAAACCAGCCAGGAACTACGCAGAACTTGTCACCAATATGCTGACTGCTTTCAGAAACCTTGGATGCAACATGAGCATCAAAATGCATTACATATTTTCACATATGGATCAGTTTCTTGAGAATCTGGGATCAATGAGCGAAAAACAAGTAGAGAGATTCCATCAGGACATGAAAGTGATGGAGACCAGGTATCAGGGACGCTGGGATGCAGTCGTGAGGGCTGATTACTGTTGGACTCTGAAGAGAGACATCCCTGCCGCTGAGCATTCTAGGAGTTCGAAGAAACGGAAGTTCAAGCCCTGAATTTTGATCAATGATGACCTAACATTCAATTTACATGTACTTTCCTTTATCAATGTCTACTATTCAATGTACACTAATCAATTTTTGTAACATTTAATTAATTAATTGTGTTTGAAAACGATTGTTATCTCTTAAAAACCTATTTCGGATGAGAAATATTAACAAAAATCAACCGAAAATGTCACAAAATTTAATCGATTTAGTCATATGATCGATTTAAAAAAAATCTACTTAGCACAAACACCTGACCTGATCGAGAGAAACGGATGTAATTTTCTGATTCAGCGGTGCAAAATTGTCCTAAATCAGTTGAAAAAACTTAGACTACTTACACAAATATTTTTTTGAAACCCAGTGTTATTATCATTACAATCATTATTATTATCATAACTATCATTATTATTATCATTACAATAATTATCAGTTGTAGTAGTAACAAAAGCAATATTTACATTTCATTTACCATTACATTTTACAATAATTACAATATTTATATTCCTTAACACAAAACACACCCAATTGTGTGACTGCAAAACCCCTTAATTAACCTCAAACAGTCCAAAATATTTCGTCAATGTCGCCCCCCTATACTCTTCCCCCGCCCCCCTTTACTCTCTTCTCTTAC
>JACEEZ010002594.1:348818-372187 GCA_016584305.1 Chionoecetes opilio | reverse complement strand
AACATCGGGGAGCCAGCTTCTGGAGAAACAGCTTGACAGGAAGGTGTTCTCCTGGCCTGCAGACACTGTGGTGCCAGGGTTTTTATAGGTTGTTTGCTGGGACCTTTGTATTTAATGAAATTAATTGGTTAGGATTTTACATTGATTACAACTGAATTGAGAATTGAAATTTGTCTTATGACTTCACTATTTAATTATAGTACGAACACTTCTCGCTGCGGAGAGTACTGAAATGGGAATGAACTTCAGGGAAAGGGGTAGGAGTTAAGGTTAAGGGGGGAGGGGTAGGAGTTAAGGAGTAAGGGGAAGTGCTGCCACCAGCTCAGGCAAGTAGTTCTAGGGTTTTTTACTTCCTGAGCACGTTTGAATAGTTTATAGATATGATTTATTTTGGTAGTCGTGGTTGATACTTAGAATTACACCGAGTAAGGCTGAAACTCTTTTGGAAGTGTGGGGAAGTATTATCCTAACACGCGGAATAATCACCTGGGGTTTTTGCAAATAAACACAAGAACTATATTTGAAACTCCATCCTTTTATTTCTCCTGAAGTATTATGTCTCTTGTTTGAGATCTCAGACACACATATAGCTCTAATCCAACACAAAAAGCTCTCCACCCTGACACAGGAAAGCGCTCTAATCTGATACAAGAAAGCTCTCCACCCTGACACAGGAAAGCTCTCCAATCTGATACAGGAAACTTTACACTCTGATACAGGAAAAACTCTACACTCTGATACAGGAAGCTCTCCACATCTGATAAAGGAAGGCTCTCCCCATCTGATAAAGGAAAGCTCTTATGAGCATACCTTTCCTCACTGAATCCTATTAATGAATTATCATTCACTTATGTAAAAATACCGTTGAATACTTATAGTTATACATGGAAAATATAAGGGGGGAATAAAAAGTAAGAAGGGTTTTTTTGCGTTTCACTTAAAAAACCATGTGACGGGTTTTTTGTCAGACTGAGACCGTCCGTCTGAGTCTGGAGGGATGGAGGAGAGACTCGCGTTAATAACACTTAAAAGGGGACAGGCCAGGCCTCCTATGCGTTAATGAAAAGCTAACCAACTCTACCTATATTTATATAGAAATATAGATAGATATAATATAACAAGGAAGGGGGGGAATAGGAGCGAGGTACCGAGGTCTTACCTGGAGAGAGATGGAGGAGAGACTGGCGTCCCTCGGGATGACTAGGGCGAGATTTGGCTTATGGCGGGAAAAAGGGGGAAAGTTCGGATTCTATGAAACTTGGCCTCTCCTGAAGGGATTATCAGAACATGAATGACTAATTTACTAATGCAACAAGTATACATATGAAATGGCTGCCTATTATACAGTTCCTTAACTTTGATATAGAAGAATTTAATATTTTTTACACTAATATCCGGGGAAAGTGTTATTTCCTTTCGTTCAAGCCCACGAACGCGGTTTTTAGAGCGACGAGGTATGGGAGTCTGAATAGAAATTTGGTAGACTTTCAATTTAGCGAATACTCGACTAACCCATCCATGTATGAACGTGAAACTTTCACTATGGTGACTATTTTGAAGGACATTAAGAATCTAGGAGAGTTCCTTGATCTGATAGGAGGGTGAGGGGAGGAGAAAAGCTTTGAATCCACTAGTTATCAATGATCGCGAAATAAGTGTCCCACAATTTTTGACTCGTACTCGGGGTGTATGGGGGGAGGGAGTGAGGGAAAGGAAGGAAGATAGAAATGGGAGATAGGAAGAAAGAAGATAAATTTCACGAGAAACGAAAAGATTGAATTGCTGACGGACATAACCCGGGAATTGTATGATAGGAATTCCCATCCTATCTCTTCCGAATAACGGGCATTACAACACCACATTCTAGAAGTGCTGGTTGGTGCTGTATGGGAGAATCTCTTTGGCAAGGTCAAGAGCCCAGAGAATCCTTGGTTCAAGCACTTCAAGGACGTTTGGACAGATCTTACCACAGACAACCCTACACCCTGTCCATCAGACAAAAATGGTTGAATAAAAAGAAGAAAGGTGCAAGGAAATACTCAGGAAATCCTGAGGTCGGAGAAGCCTCCTAAGCTGACTACCGTGAGATGGCTGAGCTTACACTGATCGTCCTTGGAGACACGCCTCCCCGCGGAATCCACTGGAGTCATCCTGGAGCCATTCATCAGGCCAGGTGGATGACCAGAAACCTGTATTCTATGAAGATGTTCATGTTTGCTGAGCAGCTGGAGTACGATGAAGAAACTGTTGTGAAGCTGGAACGCCTCAACCTCTTCCTAGGACTGTTTTTATACACCCATGTCAAATTTCAGCTGAATTGACAATATGGTAGGAGTAGGTATACATTTTTGCGGAAACTGTGTTCCCGGCGTCTACTAGGTAAGCGACAGCAAAAGCCTTCGCCGCTTTAATAAACTATATCAAGTATAGAAGTCCTGTGGTGCAGGGTTTTTATGGGAGGTTGTTGTGACCCTTATTATTGAATGATATTAATTGTTAAGATTTTACATTGATTACAAACTGAATTGAGAATTGAAATTTGTCTTATGACTTCACTATTTGATTATAGTACGAACACTTCCGCTGCGAGAGTACTGAAATGGGAATGAACTTAAGGGGGAAAGGGAGGAGTTAAGGAAGAAAGGGGAACGCTGCCACCAGCTCAGGCAAGTAGTTCTAGTTTTTATACTTCATTGAGCACATTTGAATAGATATATATGATTTAATTTAGGAGTCGTGGTTGATGACTTGGAATTACACCGAGTATAGGCTGAAACTCCTTGGAAGTGTGGGGAATTACTGTCCTAACACAGAATAAATCACATGAGGTTTCTACTAAATGACACAAGACACTATATTTGAAAACATCATCCTATTCAATTTCCCCTGAAGTATTATTTATCTTGTTTGAGATCTAAGATAAACATATAAGCTCTAATCCAACACAAAGAAAGCTCTCCACCCCTGACACAGGAAAGCTTCCAATGAATACAAGAAAGCTTACACCTTGACACAGGAAAGCTTCACCAGCTGATACAGGAAAGCTCTCCCCATCTGAAAAGGGAACTCTCTTATGAGCATAACCTTCCTCACGAAAATCCTATAATGAAATTATCATTTCTTTGTAACATACGCTGAATACTTTATAAGTATACATGGGAAAATATTAAGGGGGAATATAAGAGTAAGAAGGTTGTTTGCGTTCACTTAAAAAACCATGTGACCGGGTTTTTTTTTGTCAGACTAAGGACGTCCGTCGAGTTCTCGGAGAGGGAGGAGGAGAGACTCCCGTCGAAGCCACGTGAAGTGGAGAGACGACTCCCGTTAATAACACTTATAAGGATGGGGCAGGCCTCCTATGCGTTAGTGAAAATGAACAAAACGTACTATATATGAGCATATAGATAGCTATATCATAACACGGAAGGGGGGGGGGGGAAATAGGAGCGAGTTACTGAGGTCTTACCTATAGTGAAGTGGAGAGACGACTGGCTCCCTCGGGGTACTAAGGCAAGGTTGGGCTTAGTAGCGGAAAAAAGGGGATGTTCGGATTCTATGAACTTGGGCCTCTCCGAAGGATTATCAGACCAGAATGACTAATAACTAATGAAACAAGTGATACATTAGAAATGGCTGCCTATTATACATTTCTTTAACTTTGATATAGAAGGAATTTAATATTTTTCTACTAATATTCCAGGGAGACGTGTATTTCTTTCGTTCAAGCCCACGAAACGCCGTTTTCAGAGCGACGAGGTATGGGAGTCTGAATAGAAATTGGTCGACTCTCAATTTAGCGAATACACGACTAACCCATCCATTTATGAACGTGATCTGTCACTATTGTGTCTATTTTGAAGTACATTTAGAATTTAAGGGTGTTCCTTGAATCTGATAGGAGGGTGAGGGACCGAGGATGAAGTTTTAATTACTCGTTATCGAGAACGGCGAAATAAAGGTCCACGCATTTGACTCGCATACCCTGAGTGTTCTGGGGGGAGGCGGGAGGAGGGAGTGAGGGAAGGGAGGAAGATAGAAGTGAGATAGAAAGACGGAAGATAAAATTTACGAGAAACGAAAAGATCTAAATGACCTTAATATGATAGGAATACCCATCCTATCTCTTCCGGGCATACACACGTTATTCTCCGGGAAAATTAAATTCTTCAATAGCAAATTAACTACTCAAACAGATCTTTTGTTTCATTTTAAAACTGTGTCCAAGAGGGAGTGTGTGTATGGTACGGGATGTAGAGTGAATTTAATGGAGATTCTTCTATTCTTGAAAAACGGGTATCTGAATTGGTTTAGGGAGTACACGATATCCAATGAGAAGGAAGATCCCAATCAACCCCGACCTGGGCAGTAAAGTGGTCGTCAAATCCGACTCAATACCTAATTCTCGTTGTTTAGGAATGTCCCAGGGGCGCACACCGGCTAACCTCATGGTTACTGAACAAGCGCCTAACAGTCCTGAAATATCGCTCCACTTCAAGCTGGCTGACTGTGAAACGTGAGTAGTTGTACGACTATCCGAATTAAAATATCCTTCACCGAACCAGGCTGAGCCCGTGAAAATAAATACTCCGAATTCTAGAATGAGAAACTCTCTAGACCAAAGTTCAGCTAGTTCCGACACACTTACCTACTGTGACTCAGTATCGATTTCTCAACACATTTACGTAAAATGTCACTCAACCTCCTCGATGAGCCTTATAGGAGGTCTCCTTACACGAGGGCTATTGTTGTCACGGATCGGGTTGCAGGACACTCTCCACCGGTTCCCACTAACCCACTCTTCAATGCCGTGCTAGGGCTTCCACTTGCTCGGGCGGCTCTTGCACTTCCTTCCCGTTAAAAACATTTTTCAACAAGTAGACACTGCCACTCCAAACGTACCTTCCATCTCTGTAGTCCCTCCATCTCACATTTAGTTTACGGCATGTGCCTGGTATTGTGGTCTCTTTTCTGGACCCATTACCAAGTGCTCCTACTCCACCACTTGATTTTCCGCGTCGGTTTGCGACGTCTCGTACCGACGCGACATTTTCTGATTGCGTCTCGGGATTAGGGGGTGTGCCACGTCCATGCGTCTTTTCTCCCTCAACGCCGGGTAAGTGGGGACTGTCCCAACTAGACTGGGGGCATGGCGAGAGAAAGGAAAGCGAAGTAGGTTGCTGTCAGTGGAAGTGTGTACCGCGTGATCATGGTGATTGGCACGGCTGCAACAATGTGAGCCAGCGAACAGGAGGGTGACCGTGGCACAGGGTCGAGAGGACTGGACTTAAGAGTCCTGTGCATCCTCTCGGTCACCGAAGTCCTTGGTGTGGTAGGGGGGTGATATATCAGAGAGTGATTTGGTGTTCGTGTGCAGAACTGCTGGGAACTCCAGTGCTGGTGATTCTCAGACCGTTGTCCAGGACGAATGTTGCGGGGTGTCCCATAGTCCGCAGGTACTGGCCACATGGTCTTTATGATGTGTGTAGTGTGTTTGGTTTAAGGGGAAGAACCTAAACAACCTACTGTAATGTCGACTACCGTCATAACATAACGGTAAACCTTGTCTCCGGCTACCATAATCAGTGAGGTCTATTCCTAATCCTCTCTAAAGGTTTATCTAATGGAGGTAATTCATTCCAGGGTTGTTGTAACCCGCTTACTCTTTGAATCTTTGACCAAGTTACACAATTTTTGACATACTCACACACATCTACTTCAGATTTGTCCAATAGTATAGTTCATCGGCTTCTTGATGGTTTTCTTTTGTCTAAGTGACTGACAATTCATGCGCAGTTGGAGAGCGCGGGGACGGTCATACTACGAGGAATTATGAGGACATACTGTAGAATCCATCGGTTTTTTTCTCGGACATAATATAGTATGGCATTTATGACTGTAAACTGATCTAAAGTGGCTTTCGGATGCTGGTTTTGTAGGAACTCTACCTCACTCCAGATATTTCCACAAACTCTTTCCACACGGGTTCTTTCCCTTTGTCGTAGCATGAATTGTGGTTGGTTTCGTCCCAACAAAGTAGTCTACAGGCCGGCGGGTTATCATCCCAAACTGGACGCGCAGATGGTTCCGCGACGACAATATCTTTACCTTCAGGTATTAATCGCATAGTTATATTCGCGCATTTCAGGATCCACCTGGTCATCCGGGAGATTTAGTTTTTCTTCAAAATACTGTGAGGGGTTGTAATCCGTGGACGATCGAGAATTTAGAGCCCCAGAGAGAATGATGGAAATGTCTACAGCGGGAGAAACTATGGCCAACGCTCTTGTCGGTGCGAGTAACGGGTTTCGCAAGACTTTAGTTTCTTGGCGAAATACCAATGGGGCAATTGGAACCGGTTTGATTGAATTGACTTAGAACCCCCCGACGTGAGTGTTACTCGCGTCTGTTGTAAGAATGAAAGGTTCATGAATTTGGTGCCATTACCAGGACAGGCGCATTTATCAGGCACGATTTGAGATGTTCGAACGCATGTAGTCCACTCATCGTCCAGGTGAAAGGACGTGGGCTCTTGTTAAATTTGTAAGTGGAGCTGCAACTTTCGCAAACGAAGGAACATGCTTCCTATAGAAAAACCACACATACTAAGCAAACGTCGGAGTCCTGACCGTTTGGGAGCTTCATTTTTAAAAAACTGCCTCCACATTTTCAAATCCGGCTACTTCCTCGGCAGAGATCGAGGACGAGAAAAGTGACTTCTTTTAGTTCAAAAGTACATTACTGAGGTTAAGTTTACCCCATTTGTGGTGAGGAGTCCGAAGAGTTGATTGAGGCGCTCCACAAGAAGAGGGGAACGTAGGAGCCCATAGAATTAAAGTCGTCTAGGTAGTTTTACCATCCTTCTGAAGGAGAGAGAAACTGAAGCCAATCGCCGGGAAAATATAGCGGGTGAGCAGTCAGTCCGAACGGTAGGGGCGTTCGAAAAGATATAAGGTGACCACCGTCGCTGAAGGTGGTTAGATCGCGGCTTTCGTCATGGAGCAATATCTGGAAATATGCTTCGCGCAGTCTAAGTGGTACATAATACTTTTGACCCGCGGCTTTTCACCAATTCTTCTAATCGTGGAAGAGGAATAGATGCTGTGGCGAGATGTTTATTATGTGTCGATAGTATAAACACATCGCTTACTACCATCCGATTTCTTTACCAAGACGTGCGTGATAACCCTGCTGCCCCATGGATATTTCTATGATATTTCTGTCTTCCATATCTTGAAGCATATGTGAAATTTTTCTT
Organism: Chionoecetes opilio; assembly: GCA_016584305.1. Taxonomy (NCBI): domain Eukaryota; kingdom Metazoa; phylum Arthropoda; class Malacostraca; order Decapoda; family Majidae; genus Chionoecetes; species Chionoecetes opilio. Next base: position 364,932 of record JACEEZ010002594.1, on the reverse strand, counting down.
GGCTTTCCGGGATAACGGTACGGAGGTCTGGACTGGAGGCTGAGGGTCATCCACCTTTATATGAACCGGGGAACCATATGAGTCCTAATTTCATTTTGGTCTAGGATGAAAGCGGATCATTTTCTAGATTATTGTTGTAATTCTTGTTGTTCTGAAAATGTTCAGGTGTTTCCATTTTGGTCCCTTGATTAATCTTTCAGCCTGTGGGTTCGGGTTCCTTTTGGCTGTACTTTACGTTTCCGGTACAAGTCATGGTTATTTCATGAACGGAATAGATTTTGTCGATGGAGGAAATTTCTAACCTTTCGTATGAACTGAGGATAGTACCCTGCGAAAAAACTTTTCCTTTTTGGTAAATTATTCGTGAAGGGACATAGATAGAACTTTCTGATGTCACTTGGTACTAAGTTGGGGTGACTAGTTTTACTAACTCTTTCCTGAGGATAGACACAGTAGGTCAGAACTGGGATCTCGTTTACGTTTACCGGCATAAACATGATTGGTAAGGGTTACTTTCCACGGATTGAGAGGTTTATTGGTGATGAATCAGTACAACGGGCTTGCTAGTTTCACAGGATTTCGGGTGTATCCTTTGATTTTCGTTCTTTTTTCGGTGAAGATGATTAACGGTATGGGGTGTGTCTCCCCAGCGCATCGCTCTACTTTTCCCATCCAAGGTGAGGGGCCTTTGTGAGTATATCACAAACCAAGAAGCACATCGCCGTGAGATAAGAGGTCTGGATAACGGGAACCCACTTTTAAACTTTGTCCGTCAACCGCATTCAATTTCTGCCCATATCATGCGAGAAATTTTCAACGGGGTGTCTGTGATGCCTACGAGGTGAGGAGGATTCCGTCGTTTATTTTATTTCCCCTCCGATTCGTTTGCTGTACATTCTTTGATTAAAGTATAACCACTCCCCGTGTTCCTTTCCTCCTTCTACTATGCTTCTACGATTTTCCCGGTAATATTACATGGATCGTGGGTGAAATATCGTGACCGTCTAGTCATGATAATTGTCTTGAGTTTTGGGTTTGACTCGGGTTTGGGTGTTACGTCCCTGAGTATGTCCCGGACAATTTATATTTCCCTCCGGCAACCAAATTGACGACAGTCGAAAACACAAATGACCTAATGGAGGTTTTCTCCAAATTCTGAAGCGTCATAGTGCTTGGCGACAATAAGCGCAATACCTGCGAGTGGGGGGTTACAAATTGTGAAAGGACAAGTGTGGAGGTATGTTTTTCTGTTTTCTCTTGGGCCAAAAGGACCTGAATTTCTCGGACTTGTTGGTTCTTAGCTCTCCACTTCGTCTTTGGTGGTCTCGGAGTTTGGGAAATGTATGGGAACTATTTGTTTTCTTTTCGTCTAGCACTTTGTCCTTCTTTCTTATGTGCTGGGATCATATGAACCTTGGAGTGTGTCTCTCTTCGAGCAGTTGGCGTCGTGCTCGAGACAGTCTATGAAATTGTTTAAGGGATAGCCGTCATCCAGGAATCTTTCTAGTTTCTCTCGCGACGCGGCACTGGAGTTTATAGGCCGACCCACAGTTTTCTCTGTATTGTCTTATCACGGTCGGGGAATTTTTCATTTGGAGTTTTGTACGCAATAACCGCATGTTGGCAATAAACGATGGTGAAAGCTTGAGGAGATCCCCCCAGTCGTAACTCATTGCCTCCAATTCCTGCCAGGGGGCTTATCAGCACTCCACTTCGGTGGTGAACTCGTCTCCCTGAAAAGATTTCTAAGTGTCGCCTCAGTCTCTACTTTATGGTTCGGTTGATAGCTGGAATTAAGATTGAGGTTCTGAGCACACTCTACCTTTGCAATTGGATGAGTGTGGTCGCGTGAGCTCATTGTTAGAATTAATTCAAAGAACATTTGGCGGCGGGCCGTTGCGTCAAGGCCCTTGTAGTTTATGTAACTCCTAATACAGGAATATCTCGAGTTTGATGGAGCCTCTCTTCACGCTATCCGTGGATAAACTTGAGTGGCATGGAAAGGGTTCCGTTTGCTTTTCCTCTTTCACGCTATCCGTGGATAATTGAGGGGCAGGGAAAGGCGTTCGTTGATTTCCCTTTCACGCTATCCGTGGATAATTGAGGGCATGGAAAGGGTTCGTTTGCTTTCCTGTGACCAAATTCACTTCTCTCATTCTCGCAGCTTCTCTTTCTTCACAAATCTTTCTCCGTCTTATTCTTTCTGCCTGCTCCTCCTCCTCCTCCTTCTTTTCATCCCGGGGAATATGGTATCTTCACAAATCATGATGACGTTGGAGAAAACACCTCTTATAGACACAGGGTAGGGACTCGATTCCCGTGTTCGACGGTCATAGAAGACACTCGGGTTTCCAGGACTAATAGTGTGTTCTCTTTCGAATAAATGCATGGTCTATTAAGCAGAGGCACAACTACCGCCTCACCAATCCTCTCTATTGTTGCGCGTAATTTCCTTGAGAGGTAGCAAGAGAGCCGGGATCCATGCTAATCGTCAATTCAATTGCTACATAACCCACAAAATGCACAGAGATGTGGCCATATCAGGTGACACTAAGGTAGTCTCATCTGAGAAAAAAGGAATTGCCCTCCTTCCCGAAGTCTGTAAATACTAATTTAAGTGCCTGGGACATCGAATGATTTGGGAAGTGGACTGTCCTAACAATGAGATTTTGTACATGTTTCTGAATTTAGACTATTTAGCTACTTTCCACAGGGAGATTCTGTGGTATTTTAGGAAATAATAACCCACTACTTAGTCACCATTGTGTGCCAGGGTTTTGTATAGGTGGTTGCTTGCACCTTTATTATGAATGATAATTAATTTGTAAGATTTTACAGTGATTACAACTGAATTGAGAATGGAAATTTGTCTTGACGTCACATTGATATAGTACGAAACACTTCTCGCTGCCAGAGATACTGAAATGCGAATGAATTAAGGGGCAAGGGAGGAGTTAAGTAATAAGGGGAATGCTGCACCAGGCTCAGGCAAGTAGTCTATGTTTACTTCCTGAGCACATTTGAATAGATATAGATGATTTATTAGTAGTCGTGTTTGATACTATGGAATTACACGAGTAGGCTGAAACTCTTTTGGAATTGTGGGGAATTTACTGCTACACAGAATAATCACCTGAGGTTTCTACTAAATGACACACGAACTATTTTGAAAAACATCTCCACCAATTTCTTTCATCCGAAGTATATTGCTCTTGTTGAGGGATCTCAGATAACATATAAGCTCTTAAATAACACAAGAAAGCTCTCCACCCTGAAACAGGAAAGCTCTCCAATCATGATACAAGAAAGCTCTCACCCTGACCAGGAAAGCTCTCCCCATCTGATACAGGAAAGCTCTCCCCATCTGATAAAGGAAAGCTCTTATGAGCATAACCTTCCTAACTGATACTATAATGAATTACATGTACTTATGTAAACATACCGCTGAATAGTATAGTTTAGTTATACATGGGAAAATATAAGGGGGGAAATATAAGAGTAAGAATGTTGTTTGACGTTTCACTAAAAAACCATGTGACGGTTTTTTTTGTCACGACTAAGACGTCCGTCCGAGTCTGGAGAGGGATGAGGAGCGACTCCCGTCGAAGGACTATCCGTGAAGTGAGAGACGACTCCCGGTAATAAACACTTAAAGGATGGGGCAGGCTCCTATGCGTTAGTGAAATGAAAACTGACCTCTATATGAGCATATAGGATAGATATATCATAACAAGGAAGGGGGGGGGGGGAAATAGTAGCGATTTTACTGAGGTCTTACCTATAGTGAAGTGGAGAGACGACTGGCTCCCTAGGGTGACTAAGGCAAGGTGGGCTTAGTAGCGGAAAAAAAGGGGAAGTTCGGATTCTATGACTGCCTCCCGAAGGGCTTATCAGACCATGAATGACTAATTAACTAATGAAAACAAGTTATTACATATGAAAAATGGCTGAATAGTATACAGTTCTTTAACTTTGATAAGAAGAATGTCATATTTTTACAACTAATATCCAGGGAGAGTGGTATTTCCTTTCGTTCAAGCCCACGAAGCGTTTTTCAGGAGCGGCGAGGTATGGGGTCTGAATAGAAATTGGCGACTCTCAATTTAGCGAATACCACGACTAACCCATCCATTATGAACGTGATCTGTCACTATTGTGTATATTTTGAAGGACATTTAGAATTCTAAGGTTGTTCCTTGATCTGATAGGAGGGTGAGGGAGAGGATGAAAAGTTTTAACATTATTCCCCATCGTTAGCGATGAAACGCCCAAATAAAGGTCCCACGCATTTGACTCGTACCCGAGTGTCTGGGGGGGGCGGGAGTGAGGGAAGGGAGGAGATAGAAGTGAGATAGAAAGAAGGAAGATAATTTCACGAGAAACGAAAGATTAAATGACCTTAATATGATATGAAATACCCATCCTATCTCTTACGAATACCGGGCATACAGTCCAAGCTCTAGGCCCCTTTGCTTTTGACTCAGTTCTGGCGGCTGGAACGTGACAGCGAGACAGTTCCAGCCAATTAACCATACGTGAATTACTCATTAAGGGCTTGTTCTATGCAAAAAGTTTGTTATACAGACCCCCGTGATTTTGACAGCCCTACTTGGATGTTGATGTCAGCTCAATCCGACAATAATCAGGAGTAGTTTACGCGAATTACTCATAAAGGGTTGTTTTACGCAACCCCAAAAAATCTTCCGACGACCCCCATGATTTTGACAGCATACATGCATGTCAAAAGTTCACTCAATCCGACATAATTAGAGTAGTTGTACCACTTTTGGGCGGAAACTGTGTTCAAGGGTTTATGGTAAGCGACAGCGAGGAAGCTCGCTGTCAATCAATTATGAAGTCCAGCCTCTGGCCCCTTGCTTTTGCGACTCAGTTCTTGCGGTGGAACGTGCCGCGAGCCACGTTCCAGCCAATTAACTCATTACGTGAATACTCATTATAGTCCAGGCGGAATATTAATATTTTTTTTTTTTTTTTTCTTTGATATTTAATTTTTTATCTTTTTAAATTTTATTATATTTTTTTTAATTTTTTTTTTTCTTTATGTCCACATATCCGCTGGAACTATAATGAGTAATCACGAATGAGTTAATATGGCTGGAAACGGGCTCGCTGTCACGTTCCAGCCCGCAAGAACTGAGCAAAAGCAAAGGGGCCAGAGGAAGGGACGCTATATTGATTGACAGGAGCTTCGCTCGCTGTTCGCTTACCATAAGACCCGTGGAACCAAGTTTAGCCCAAAAGTTTACAATACTCCTAATATTGTCTGATTGAGCTGAAATTTGACATGCATGTAGTGCTTGTCAAAATCAATGGGGGTCGTCGGAAGGGAAATTTTTTTTTGTGCGTTAAAACAAGGCCCTTTATGAGTAATTCGCGTAAACTACTCCTAATTATTGTCGGATGAGCGGACATTCAAATCCAATAGTGCTGTCCAAATCAACGGGGGTCTGTATAACAAACTTTGCATAGAACAAGCCCTTAATGAGTAAAATTCACGTAATGAGTTAATGGCTGGAAGTGGCTTCGCGTCACGTTCCAGCCGCAAAGAATGAGCCAAAAGCAAAGGGGCCAGGAGGGCTGGACTGTAAGGCCCGGTATTCGGAAGGATAGATGGGTATTCCTATCATATTAAGGTCAATTTCATCTTTTCGGTTTCTCGATGAAAATTTATCCTGCCTTCTTTCTATCTTCAATTATATCTTCCTCCAGTTCCCTCCACTCCACATCCCACCCCAGACCACTCAGGGTAGAGTCAAAATGCGTGGGACCTTTCTTGGCGTTCATCGAATACGAGTAGATTAAAAAACTTTTCATCCTATCCTCACCCTCCTATCAGAAATCAAGGAAACACCCTTAGAAAATTCTAAATGCCTTTCAAAATAGCACAATAGGTGACAGATCACGTTCATAAAGGATGGGTTAGTCGTGTATTCGCTAAATGAGAGTCGACCAAATTTCTATTCTAGACTCCCATTACCTAGCGCTCTGAAAAAAACGCGTAGTGGGCTTGAACGAAAGGAAATAACACGTCTCACTGGATATAGTGTAAAATATTAAAATTCCTATATCAAAGTTAATTAAGAACTGTATAATAGGCAGCCATTGCATAGGTATACTTGTTTCATTAGTTTAATTAGTCATTCATGTCGGATATCCCTTTCAGGTAGAGGCCAAGTTCATAGAATCCGAAAAACATTCCCCTTTTTGTTCCGCTCACTAAGCCCAACTTTGCCTTAGTCACCCCGAGGGCCAGTCGTCTATCCACTTCAATAATAGGTAAGACCTCAGTAACTCGCTCCTATTTCCCCCCCCCCCCTTCCTTTTATGATATATTCTAATCTATATCTCATTATATAGGTACAGTTGTTCAGTTTCATAAGCGCCATGGAGGCTGCCCATCCTATAGTGTTATTAACGGGAGTCGTCTCTCCACTTCCAGATAGGCTTCGACGGGAGTCTCTCCGCAGCCCTCTCCAGCACTGCGGACGGGGACTTCTTAGCTGACAAAAAAACCCGTCAGAGAGGGTTTTTTAAGTGAAACGCAAACAACATTCTAATCTTATATTTCCCCCCTTTATATTTTCCAGGTATAACTAACTATAAGTATTCAGCGGTCTGTTACATAGTAAATGATAATTCCATTAATAGGATTCATGAGGAAGTTTGTCATAAGAGCTTTCCGTTATCAGATGTGGAGAGCTTTCCTGTATCAGATTGGGAGAGCTTTTCTGTGTCCAGGGGGAGAGGCTTTCTTGTATCAGAATTGGAGAGCTGTTCTGTGTCAGGGTGGAGAGCTTTTCTTGTGTTGGATTCATTAGAGGCTTATATGTGTATCTGAGATCTTCAAACAAGAGAAATAAGACGTCAGGATGAATAAATAGGGATGAGTTTCAAATATAGTTCTTGGTCATTTAGTAGAAACCTCAGGGGATGATTCTGTGTTAGGACGTAATTCCCCACACTCCAAAAGAGTTTCAGCCTTATCGGTGTAATTCCAAGTATCAAAAAACGACTACTAAATAAATCATAATATAATCTATTCAAATGTGCTCAGGAAGTAAAACCATAGAAAACTATGCCTGAGCTGGTGGAGCATTTCCCCGTATTTAACTCCTACCCTTTCCCCTGAGTTCATTCGCATTTCAGTACCTCTCTGCAGCGGACGTGTTCGTATATAATCAAATAGTGAAGCATAAGACCAAAATTTCAATCTCAATTCAGTTGTAATCAATGTTAAATCTTAACAAAGTAATACATTCCATAATAAAGGTGCAAGCAAGACAACTATAAAAAACCCTGGCACAACACTGGTGACTAAAGTAGTGGGGTTATTATTTCTACAATACAACAGAATCTCAACCATTGGGGAAAGTAGCTAAATAGTCAAAAATTAGGAAACATGTACAAAATTCATTGTTAGGACAGTCAACTTCCCAAATCATTCGATGTACCAGGAACTGAAATAGGATTTCAGAGCGTCGGGATGAAGGGCAAATTCCTTTTTTCTCAGATGAGACTAAATAGTGTTCTTGTATGGCCACAGAATCTGGCATTTTGTGGTTAGGTAGCAATAAATGACGTAGCATGGATCCCGGCCGCTTTGCTTACCCTATCAAGGAAATTACGCGCAACAAGAGGAGAGGAATTGTGAGGCGGTAGTGGCATTGCTAATAGAACCATGCATTTATTCAGAAGAGAACCACATATATTAGTCACGGAAACCCGAGTGTCTTCTATTGACCGTCGGAACACGGGAATCGAGTCCCGAACATGTGTCTATCAGAGGGTTTCTACCAACGTCATCATGAGTTGTGAAGATACCATATTCCCCGAGATGAAAAACGAAGGAGGAGGAGGAGGAGCAGCAGAAGAATAAGACGGAGAAAGGATTTAGTGGAAGAAATAGAGCTGCGAGATGAAGAGAATTGATTATGGTCACAGGAAAAGCAAACGAACCCTTTCCAGCCCCTCAATTATCCACGGATAGCGTGAAAGAGGAAAATCAAAGAGAACCCTTTCCATGCCCCTCAATTATCCACGGATAGCGTGAAGAGGAAAAGCAACGGGACCCTTTCCTGCCACTCGAATTATCAGGATAGCGTGAAAGAGGGGGCTCATCAAACCTCGAGATATTACTGTATTAGAAGTTACAATAAACTACAAGGCTTGAACGCACGGCCCGCCTCCAAATGTTCTTTGAATTAATAGAACAATGTAGCTCAAGCGATAGCAAAACTCATCAAATTGCAAAAGGGATAGGGTGCTCAGAACTCTCAATCTTAATTCACAGCTATCAAACGACCATAAAGTAGAGGGACTTGGGCGACACATTAGAAATCTTTTCGAGACCGAGTTCACCACCGAAAGTGAGTGTTGATAGAGCCTGGCAGGAATTGGAGGCAATGAGTTACGGGCTGGGGGGAATCCCTCAAGCTTTCACACATCGTTTTATTTGCCAACATGCGGTGATTGCGACAAAAACTCCCAAATGAACTAATTCCCGGCCGTGATAAAGACCAATAAAGAGAAAACTGTGTACGGCCTACCAGTCGGTCGCGAGAGAAACTAGAAAGATCCTGGATGAAGGATATCCCCTTAAAAAATTCATAGGCCGTCTCGAGCACGAAAACGCCAACTGCTCGAAGAGAGACACACTCAAAGGTTAATATGATTCCCAGCACCATAAGAACGAAGGAAAGTTGCTAGAAGAAAAAGAAAAAAATAGTCCATTACATTTCAAAACTTCGAGAACCACCAAAGGACGAAGTGGAGGAGCTAAGACAACAAGTCGATAATTCAGGTCCGTTTGGCCAGAGAAAACAGAAAAAAACCAATACCCTCCACACGTTGTCCTTCACAATTGTAACACCCACTCGGAGTATGCGCTTATTGGTCAGACACAAAGCACATGACCTTCAGAATGTTGGAGAAAAACCCCCATTAGATTGTTTCGACTGTCGCAAATTTGGTTGCCGGAGGGGAAAATAGAAATTGTCCGTGGTACCATACTCGGGACAGTAAACACCCAAAACCCGAGTCAAACCAAAAACTCAAGACAATTTACATGACTAGACGGTCACGATATTTCACCACGATCCATGTAAATATTTTAACGGGAAAATAGTTAGATAGACAGATATAGTTAGACACGGGGAGTGGTTATATACTGTTAATCAAAGAATGTACCCCCCCTGCAAAACGAATCGGAGGGGGAAATAAATATAAACGACGGAATCTTCCTCACCTCTAGAATCACAGACATCCCGTTGAAAATTCTCGGCATATATGGGCCAGAAATTGAAATCGGTGACGGACAAAAGTTTAAAAAGTGGTTCCCCGTTAATCCAGACTTCTTATCTCAACGGCGACGGTGTGCTTCTTGGTTGTGATTCTACTCACAAAGGCCACCATCACCTGGGATGGGAAAGTAGAGCGATGCGCGGGGAGACACACCCCCATACCGTTAATATCTTCACCGGAAAAAAAAGAAAACAAAATCAAAGGATACACCGAATCCTGTGGAAACTAGCAAGCCCGTTACTGATATCATCACAAATAAACCTCTCAATCCGGTGAAAGTAAACCCCTTACAAATCAGGTTTATGACGGTAAACGTAAACGAGATCCCCAGGTTTGTGACATTACTTGCTATCCTCAGGAAAGAGTAGTTGTAAAACTAGTCACCCAACTTAGTACAAGTGACATCAGGGAAAGTTCTATCTATGTCCCCTTCACGAATAATACCAAGAAGGAAAAGTTTTTTCGCAAGGGTACTATCCTCAGTTCATACGAAAAGGTAGCAATTCTCCATCGAAAAAAACTCTATTCCGTTAATGAAATACACAATGACTTGATACGGGAACGATAAAGTACAGCCAAAGGAACCCGAACCCACAGGCTGAAGAATTAATAAAGGGACCAAAAATGGAAACCACCTGACAGTTTCAGAACCAACAAGATCCAACAAGTAATTCTAGAAAAATTGATCCGCTTTTCATCATTAGACCAAAATGAATTAGGACTCATAAGTGGTTTCCCCCGGGTCATATAAAGGGGATGACTCCTCAGCCCAGGTCGAGGGACCGTCGTACCGTTATCCCGAGAAAGCCAAAGCGACCAAAAATTTCACAAAGCTCAAGATAGGGAAGACAGCAAATATCATAGAAGATCCACGGCAGCTATGGTTATCCACGATCGTCTTGGGAAATAAATCGGATCGAATGGTAGTAGTAGTAAGAGAATGTGTTTCGTACTATCGAACACATAAATAAACATCTCGCCACAGACATCCTATCCTCTTCCACGATTAGAAGAATTGTAGAACAAAGCCGCGGGTCAAAAGTATATGTTACCCTAGACATGCGCGAAAGAATATTGTCAAGATATTGCTCCATGACGAAAGCCGCGATCTAACCACCTTTCAGCGACGGGTCACCTTAGATCGTTTGCGAACGCCTACCGTTCGGACCTGAACTGCTCACCCGCTCTTATTTTCCGAGGGCGGAGGCTCTAGTATAACTCCCTTCAGAAGGGAAGGGGTAAAAAACTACCTAGACGATTAATTACATGGGCCTCCTACGTTCCATCTTCTTGTGGAGCGCCTAAATCACCTATTCGGACTACCTCACACAAATGGGGTGAAAACTTAAAATCAGTAAATGTACTTTTGAACTAAAAGAAGTCACTTTTCTCGGTCATCGAATCTCTTGCCGAAGGAAGTAAAGCCGGATTTGAAAATGTGGAGGCAGTTTTTAAAATGAAAGCTCCCAAACGGTCAAGGAAATCCGCGTTTCTAGGGATGTGTGGTTTCTATAGGAAGGCATGTTCCTTCGTTTGCGAAAGTTGCAGCTCCACTTACAAATTAACAAGAGCCCACGCCCTTTCACCTGAAGGAGAGTGCCAACATGCGTTCGAACATCTCAAATCGTGCCTGATAAAGGCGCCTGGGCCTGGTAAGGGCACAAATTCATGAACCTTTATAATTTTACAAAAGACGCGAGTAACACTCACGTCGGGAGGGGTTCTAAGTCAAAATTCAATCCAAACGGTTCCAATTGCCCCATTGGGTTATTTCTCAAGGAAACTAAAATTCTTGCGAAACCCGTTACTCAGCACACCGACAAGAAGCGTTGGCAATAGTTTCTCACCTGTAGAATTCCATCATTATCTCTGGGCTCTAAATTTCCGATCGTCACGGATTACCAACCTCTCACCAGTATTTGAAGAAAAACTAAATCTCCCCGGATGACCAGGTGGATCCTAGAAATGCGCGAATTATAACTATTGCGATTAAATACCTGAAGGTACAGATAAATTTGTCGCGGGACCATCTGTCGCGTCCAGTTGGGATGATAATCCCGCCGGCCCGAGATACTTGGCTGGGACTAAACCAACCACCAATTCATTCTACGACAAAGGGAAGAACAGTGTGGAAAGAGTTGGTGGAATATAGGGAGGGAGGTAGTTAGAGTTCTACAAAAGCATACTGAAAGCCACTTTAGATCAGTTTCAGTAATAAATGGACATACTATATATGTCCCGAGAAAAAACCGATGGGAGTCTACAGTATGTACTCATAATTCATCGTGTATGGACCGGTCCTCGCTCCCAACATGCGCATTGAATTGTCAGGTCAATTAGGACAAAAGAAAAACCATCAAGAAAGCGAAGGAACATATACTATTGGACAAAGCTGAAAGTAGATGTGTGTGAGTATGTCAAAATTGTGTAACTTTGTCAAAGATTCAAAGGAAGTAGCGGGTTACAACAACCCTGGAAGGAATTAACCCCAGGAGATAAAAACCTGTAGAAGAGGATCGGAATAGACTTCACTGATATGGTAGCCGAGCGAGAACAAGGTTACCGTTATGTTATGACGGTAGTCGACCATACAGTGCGTTTGTTTAGGTTCTTCCCCCTTAAAAAAACACAATACACACTCATAAAGACCATGTGCAGTACCCTGGCGGGACTATGGGGACCCCCGCCAACATCGCCTGGACAACGGAGGAGAATTCACCAGCCGGGAGTTCCAGCAGTTCTGCACACGACACCAAATCACTCTCTGCTATAAGATCCCCTACCACCATCAAGGAAATCGGTGACCGAGAGGATGCACAGGACTATTAAGTCAGTCCTCTCCGACCTGTGCCACGCACGGTCACCCTCTTCGCTGGCCCACATTGTTGCAAGCGTTGGCCCAAACACCATTGAATACGAGGTACACACTTCAACTGGACAGCAAACCCCTACTTCGCCTTTCTTCTCTGCCTGCCCCCAGGCTAGTGGGACAGCCTACCCGGCTTGAGGGAGAAACAAGACGACATGGACGTGGCACACGCCATAATCCGCGAGGACGCATCAGAAAATGTCGCGTTTCCCCGGTACAGGACGTCGCAAACCGAAATCGAAAAACAAGTGGTGGAGTAGGAGCACTGGTATGGGTTCAGAAAAGAGACCACATACCAGGCACAGGCCGTAAACTAAATGGATAATGGGATGGGATCTACAGAGTAGTGGAAGGTACGTTGAGTGGCAGTGTCTACGTGTTGAAAAAATGTTTTCAGGGAAAGGCAGTGCAAGGCCGCCGAGAAGTGAAAGCCCTACACGGCATTGAAGAGTGGTTAAGTGGAATCGGGGAGAGTGTCCGCAACACGATCCGGTGGACCGAACAATTAGACCCTCGTTGTAGGAGACCTCCTAGAAGGCTCATCGAGGAAGGTTGAGTGTACATTTTAGGTTAAGATGTGTTAGAAAAGATACTGAGTACAGGGTAAAGTTGTGTGTCGGACTAGCTGAAACATTTGGTTAGGGATTTCTCATTTCTAGAATTCGGAGATTTATTTTCACGGGCTCAGCCTGGTCGGTGAGAGGAGTATTTAATTCGAGATAGTCGGACAAACTACTCAACCTTACAGTCAGCCAGCTGTAGCTTGAGGTGGGAGCGTATTTCAGCAGGCTTGTTAGGCGCTTGTCAGTAACCATGAGGTAGCCGGTGTGCGCCCCTGGGGACATTCCTAACAAACGAGCATTAGGTATTGAGATCAGGATTGACGACCACGTTAATTGCCCAGTCGGAGGTTGATGGGATACTTCCTTCTCATTGGATATTCGGTAATCTAAAACACATTCAGATACCCGTTTCAAAGAAAAGAAGAATCTCCATTAAATTCACTCTAAATTCGTCCCATACACACACATCCTCTTGACCACAGTTTTAAAAGGAAAACAAAGATCTGTGAGTAAGTTAATTGATATTGAAGAATTTAATTTTCCCGGAGAAGAGAATAGACGGTGTAATGCCCGGAAGAGATTAGGATGGGTATGCCTATTCATATTAAGGGTCAATTTAATCTTTTCGTTTCTCGTGAAATTTATTTCCTTCTTTCTATCTCACTTCTATCTTCCTCCCTTCCCTCACTCCGCCCCCACCAGACACTCAGGGTAACGATCAAAATGCGTGGACCTTTATTCGCGTTCATCGAAAAACGCGTAGATTAAAAACTTTTTCATCCTCTCCTACCCTCCTGTATAGATCAAGGAAACACCCTTAAAGTCTAAATGTCCTTCAAACTAGACACAATTAGTGACAGCCACGTTCATAAAGGATGGGTTAGAGTGGTTAGGTATTCGCTAAATTGAGGAGTCGACCAAAAGTTATTCAGATCCAAACCTCGTCGCTCTGAAAAAGCGTGTCGTGGGCTTGAACGAACAGGAATAAAAACACGTTCTCCCTGCGATATTAGGGTAAAAAATATAAATTCTGCTATATCAATAGTTAAAGGAAAGTATAATAGGCAGCCATGTCATATGTATACTCTGTTGCATTAGTTAATTAGTCTATCATGGTCTGATAATCCCTTTCAGGGAGAGGCCAAGTTCATAGAATCAACATTACACCTTTTTTCCGCTACTAAGCCCAACCTTGCCTTAGGTCACCCCGAGGGAGCAGTCGTCGTCTCCACGTCACTATAGGTAAAGGACCTCAGTAACCGCTCCTATTTCCCCCCCCCCCCCGTCCTTGTTAGTGAATATCTACTTATGCTAATATAATAGGGACAGTTGTTCAAGTTGCACTAACGAAAGGAGGCCTGCCCCATCCTCTATTAAGTGTATTAACGGGAGTCGTCTCTCAACTTCACGAACGATAGGCTTCGACGGGCGTTCTCCTCATCCCTTTCCCAGACTCGGACGGACGTCTTAGTCTGACAAAAAAAACCCGTCACATGGTTTTTAAGTGAAACGCAAACAACATTCTACTCTTCTATGCCCCCCTTATATTTTACAGGTCTAACTATAAGTATTCAGCGGTCGGTTATTACTAACGTAAATGATAATTCATTAATAGGATCAGGAGGAAGGTTATGATCATAAGATGCTTTTCCTTTATCAGGCTGTGGGAGAGCTTTCCTGTATCAGATGGGGATAGCTTTCCTGTGTCAAGGTGGGAGAGCTTTTCTTGTACAGATTGGAGCGCTTTCTGTGTCAGGGTGGAGAGCTTTCTTGTGTTGGATTAGAGCTTAATATGTGTATCTGAGATCTAAACAAGAGAAATAATTACTTCAGGATGATAAATAGGAGATGTTTCAAATATAGTTCTTGGTGTCATTTAGTAGAACAGAAACCCAGGTGATTATTCTGTGTTAGGACAGTAATTCCCCAACTTCCAAAGGAGTTTCAGCCTTACTCGGTGTCTGTAATTTTCCAAGCTCAACCACGACTACTAAATAAATATATATATCTATTCAAATGTGCTCAGGAAGTAAAACCATAGAACTACTTGCCTGAGCGGTGGCAGCATTTCCCCTATTCCTTAACTCCTACCCTCTCCCCCTTAAAGTTCATTCCCATTTCGTACTCTCCGCAGCGAGAAGTGTTCCGCTACTATAATCAAATAGTGAAGTCATAAGACAAATTTCAATTTCTCAATTCAGTTTGGAAATCAATGTAAATCTTAAAAAATTAATATCATTTCAAGTATAAGGGTCACAACAACCTACCCATAAAAACCTTTGCCACCACAGGAGTCTATACTTGATATAGTATTGGACCCCCCAGCGAGCGAAGCTTGCTGTCGCGACCATAAGACCCGTGGAACCAAGTTTCGCCAAAAAAAGTGATAACGACTCCTACATATTGTCAAATGCCGCTGAAAATTTGACATGCAAAGTAGTTGCTGTTAAAATCAATGGGGTCGTCGGAAGAAAATTATTGTGCGTAAACACAAGCCCTTAATGAGTAAGTAGCGTAAACTACTCCTAAACTATTTGTCGGGTTGAGCGACATTCGACATCCAATGTAGTGCTGTCAAAATCAATGGGGGTGTGGTTAAAACAAGTTTTGCATAGAACAAGCCCTTAATGAGTAATTCACGTAATGAGTTATTTGGCTGGAACGTGGCTTGCTGTCACGTTCCAGCCGCAAGAACTGAGCCAAAAGCAAAGGGGCCAGAGGCTGGACGTCTATACTTGATTGACAGCGAGCTTCACTCGCTGTCGCTTACCATAAGACCCGTGGAACCAAGTTTCCGCCAAAAAGTGTATAACTACTCCTAAATATTATCGGATTGAGATGAAATTTGACATGCAAGTAGTGCTGTCAAAATCAATGGGGGTCGTCGGAAGAAACTTTTTGCGTAAAACAAGCCCTTAATGAGTAATAAGCGTAAACTACTCCTAATTATTGTCGGATTGAGCTGAAATTCGACATGCAAGTAGCGCTGTCAAAATCAACGGAGGTCTGTTAAACAAACTTTTTGCATAGAACAAGCCCTTAATGAGTAATTCACGTAATGAGTTAATTGGCTGGAACGTGGCTCGCTGTCACGTTCCAGCCGCAAGAACTGAGCCAAAAGCAAAGGGGCCAGAGGCTGGACGTCTATACTTGATATCAAGTATAGACGTCCAGCCTCTGGCCCCTTTGCTTTTGGCTCAGTTCTTGCGGCTGGAACGTGACAGCGCTCGCTGTCAATTATAGTATTTATATAGTAGTTATATTAGCAGTAGTAGTAGCAGGTAACAACAACCATTTTACTGCTTATTGAATTGAGTTTAATTCATAAAAAATGTTAAAAGCTCTCTCCAGATGATGCAAA
>JACEEZ010002594.1:328818-346318 GCA_016584305.1 Chionoecetes opilio | reverse complement strand
AAAACATATATTTTTTTTTCAAAAATAAAAATTAACGTTAACGGTTTATCGATAACTTCCGTTACATTTTTATAGAATTAACTGATTAACGGTTATCGAAGTAAATTTTTTGGATAACGGATTAACGGTTAACGAAGTTAAATTTTTGATTAACGGCGCCCACCACTGGTATTTACCTAGTTTTATTTACCTAGTTGTGTTTTACAGGGCCTGAGATACACTCGTGTGGCCCGTCTCCGTATCTATATTTATCCAGTCTTTCTTTCAACTGGTGCACATTATTTGCCGATAGGTGTGTGTGTGTGTGTGTGTGTGTGTGTGTGTGTGTCAATAACTCACTCGTACTCTGGATGCGCGAAGATCACCTCAATCTCGTAATCAGCGGGGCGGGAGTTGCGCTCGTTGTCGGTGGCGAGATCGATGTCGCCAAGGGTTATAGCGGACACCCTGCAGGCAAAGGAGGGAATCATGGCTACTTGTTACTATTAGTTAACCCCTTCACGCCCAGATCTTTCCTTTGCTATATTAAAATCGTCTGTTGTTAGTCATAAAATTACGAAAGTGACTTAATAGGCTTATACCAAATTAGTTAGTGGACAAGGGTACTAAGCAGGTCATATCTATATAATATTGCTTATATATATATTTAAATCGTCTAATGGTAGTCAAATTACAATGAAAATTACGTTCTGGTTCTCAAAGTTTTTTTTTTTTTTTTTTCACTGGCACAGTTTTCCCTAATCTATTTATCAGTCTTAAATGAATTTTGGATTATACTACCACAAACAGATACGAGTGTTTTACATCATAAAGAACATTAGTAAATAAGGAAGCTACAAGAGGCCGCGAGACCTACACGAGGTAGTTCCTGTTACTTAACATTACCTACATCCACTTTTCATCCCTATCCATGAAATGATCTAGCCTCCTTTTAAAGCTCCCTAATGACTCTGCACTAACCACCTGTCTACTGAGTCCATGCCAATAATTCACCACCCTATTTGTGAACCTGTTTTTCCCTAATTCTTTTTTAGATAACGCTTTTCCAGCTTGAATCCGTTACTTCTTGTTCTACCGTGTTCTATCGTTTTGATGCCAGGAAGGGATAGACTCGTACTTACGGTCTGGTTTCGTCGAAAACACAGTGGGCGGCCGTGACTAGGAAGTGTTCGGAGATGGGAGAGGCGCTGCAGAATCTTTCCTCCTCAGATGCGTCTTTTGTAGGGGGTTTCTGAAGGGGGAGGAGAAAAGGAACATTTTACTGAAGTTCCGTAAGTACAGCTACATTTGGGACATAAAACTGTTAATTTGGACCAAGGCCGAGAGAGACAAAGTGAATTGCGTGTGACATGTGGGAGCTGGGAGGGCCCTTGTGGCGGGGGTGGGAGAAGGATTTTTTATATTTTTTACGTTTGAGCCTATATAGCGCTTGTAGGCTATTATCTTCCTTCCTTAGGTTTTTATGTCACCTCCATGGTGCAGTGGCTAGCGTGCCTGGCTACGAATCTGCGGGCCGTGGTTCGAATCTGGGCCAGGGCAAATCGGTGACCAGCCTAACCAGCTGTTCTTCCTTCCTTTCGGGGTTGATAAATGGGTACCTGGGGGTAACCTGGGGAAGGTAACTGTGGTAACCCGGGTGTCACACTAGCCCTGTGTCCCGGGGTAACGGGTCCTCACCCACCACAGGCTCTAAGGGCTAATGCCACGGAGATGGGCACCGAATGCCACGCGCAACATTGCGTATGCTCCCATCTTTACCTTTACCTTAGGTTTTTATCTTCTATCCTTCTTGTCCCATGAGTAGTCTTCCTTGTACAATGGACAGGTACCGCTGACTATAGTCACGAGAACGTGAGAGCGCTGAGGCGTGGCAAGTCAAGGTGTAAGGTCACTTCAGAGTTGCTCACCTGGTTATCCCGCGTGTCCGGCTTAGCGCGTCCCATCACCAGGTTGAAGTAGAAGTTGTAGTTCCTCTCGTCAGGGAAGATAATCTGGCGTGACACCCTGCGACGTGACGGCGGCTCGCCATTGCGTCCGTAGGGCTGGCCGCACGCTGCAGGCATAGACACACACGAGTCACCATAAGAAAATAAGAAAATAAAGAAGCTACAAGAGACCGCGAAACCTACACGAGGTAGTTTCTATTACTTAATACTAGCTACATTCATGGACCTTTCATCCCTATCCATGAAATTAGCCTTTTTTTAAAGCTCCCTAAACTCCGCACTAACTACCTGACGACTGAGTCCATTCCAAATACCTACAAACTACATAATACTTGGTTTGCAGTCCCTTAATTAATGAAATACAATATAAATGTTAAGAGTTGTCAAGATGAAGAATAGTGGGAAGAGGGAAGGCGGTGCGCACAACATCCTTAATGATAATTGCTATTCTCTCAATCATGATCATAACAATCGCACCTTTCAACTTTAAGGGACGAATTGCATCACACTAACGACTCCTTTTTTTTTTTATCCTACTCATGAAACCTTCCTCCTTCTCCTTCTCCTCCTTCCCTTCTTCCTTTCTCCTTCCCTCCCTCCCTTCTTCCTTCATTCTCCTCCTTCCTCCTCCTCTCCTCCTTCCCTCCCTCCCTTCTTCCTTCCTTCCCTCCCTTACCATCTTTCTCTTCTCCGACTTTCACCACTCAGGTCAAGTACCTGAGGGAGAGGACTCAGGCGAGGGTCAATGTTATGAGGGCCATGACGAGGACACACGCCGGGGCCTCGTACGCTGTGCCTCGACTCTTCTATGTACAAGCCGTCCGCGCGCTTGTGGATTACAGCGCGCCGGTGCTCATCGCGCTGTCACCCACCCAACAGAAGAGGACCGAGGTCATCCAAAACCAGGCCATGAGGACCATGCTGGGGGCGCCACGCTGGACCAGCGGCTGCGTCATGCAGAGCGAGGCCCGGCTGGTGCCCTTGACCACCAGGACTCAGCAGATTGTGGCCTGTCGGGTGGCCAAGATCCTCCACCAGGTGAGAGAGTCTGCAGCACGGACAAAGCTGAGCACAGTCTTGCCACAAAGGGCCCTGACCTGTCAGCTGGCAACACCTGGCTACGGAGGGTGGCCGAAGCCGCCAACCACCTGCTCGACCTCGACCAGCTACTGCAGGAAGGACCCGATCGTCCTGCCGCCTTCTACGTCGCTCCTCCTCCGTGGCAAGCCCCGACAGTGGAAGTCGTCATCACCGCCCTGCCGGCCAGTAAGGCGCTGTGCACCCGGGTGGAGCTGCGGCAGCATGCACTGAGGGGGATTGCAGAGGCCAACGTCCCAGGCAGCGCCGTCTACTACACGGACGGCTCAGTTGACCCTGAGAGAGGCACGACGGGCGCGGCGGTGGTCACAGGGCATTGAGGTGCTGTCCTGGAGGACGCCCGACCACTGCTCCACTCTGCAGACGGAGCTGGTGGCAATCCAGCACGCCCTGGAGCACGCCCGCCACCGTCGGGAGGAGATGGTGGTCGTCCACTCCGACTCCAGGTCTGCCTTACAGGTCCTGCAGCAGCTGAGCCCACCAACGGACAACGTGCGGCTCACCACCACTATCCTGGGCCTCGCCCAAAGAATCGCCGCGCAGGGGCGTCACGTGCGGCTCAACTGGGTGCCCAGCCACGTGGGGCTGCGGGGGAACGAGGCTGCTGATGAGGCGACCCGCGCAGTCACCAGGTGGCCTACAGTCACCGCCGTCGTTCTGCCCAGCATACAGCAGGGCAAGACGATGGCCAGACGTGCTGCGGCCAGCAGCACCGAGCAGCAACACCGGGAGATGGAGGCGTCATCGCGGCAGGCGGCCTGGTATGCCAAAGTCACCGCCTACCGCCCACTGCTTCCCGCCCGCCAGCTTTCCAGGGCAGACGAGGTCAAGCTACACCGACCCCGGCTTGGCTATCGCACCCTGGAGGAGCTGAGGGACGATTTTGAGAGTCGACAGTGTGACCACTGTGGCCACCTCGCCCAACACCCACTAAGGCACTACCTGCTGTCCTGCCCAGCCACGGCTCAGCTGAGGCAGCAGATCGGCGGCCCAGAGGACGACGAGGATAGGGCAGCCCTGGTGCTCCGGCGGGCACTAAAGGACCTGCCTCGGTTGTTCGTAGTGGTGCGCAGCGCCCCTCCCCCTCGCTGAGCGCACCACGTACTACACAGCGGAACATGGAGCGAAGTGACGAGCCTCGCTCACAGGAAACGAGCAGACGAGGCAGCACGCAGAGCCAGCACAGCGCCGGAAGTTACCTTTCCCCTCCTCCCCAGTTACGCCCAGACAAAGTCTTCTGTCAACCGAGCTGCTCTTCAGGCCTCCCAACTTCTTCTCAACGACGCTATGGAGCATGGCTCTCGTTCTGCCACATGGTACATCACAGCCACCAGACAAACGCCTCACCTCCACCTTTCCCGGTTCACTCCACCTGTAGTACGACAGCTGGTCCGACTAAGGCTCGGCTTCCATTGCTCCACCCAAATACTTGGTGACGACCCTGCCCCCTGTCCTCACTGTTTCGCAGAGCCACAAAATCCCCTTGAGCACTACCTGCTCCACTGCCCAGCATCCCACTCAATTCGCCATCTGATCCCTGCCTCCCCAGAGCCGGAATATGTACGGGCTGCACGTGTCGTTGCCTCCTCACCTTTACCTACGCTCGCTGCCCTTGTTTCCTCCTACCCTCCCCCCCGTTAACATTATTTATAAATACTGAACACTCTGACGGGCTTTATATTTAGCCCGTGCTTCTCTCTTCAGAGAAAGCAATAGGAAGAAAAAAAAAAAAAAGAAAAAAAAAAAAAGTCGCTCGTGACTCCAGCGGCGGGCTGGTGCCCGCTCATCTCTTATAAATGTATAGATGTAAGATTAGTATAAGTATGTAATGTAAGTTTAACTTAAGGTATTATGTAAGGTTACAATAAGTTTTTTTTTCTTTTTCTGTAAGAGATGTAAATAAACTTAACTAACTAAAAATCTCCTCCTTCCCTCCTTCCTTCCTTCTCCTCCTTCCCTCCCTCCCTTCTTCCTTCCTCTTCCTTCCCTTCTTCCTTCCTTCTCCTCTCACTACTTACTACATCGATCTTACTTTACTGTGCCTACTAAGCCCATTTCCACATATTGTTTCCACCACACATACTACTCCTTCTACATTATTTACATTATTCTGAATAGATTTATTATATTATTTATCTATTATTATTATTAGTATTATTATTATTATTAGTATTATTATTAGATTATTCTTTAGATTCAGGTTACTACTACACTATTCTTTTTTTATTATCCATTCTCTACTTTGCTTTTTTTTCTAGTGAGACACCAAGGGAGACACTCACTCACTACTCCTTCTCATTACCTGCTTTATATTAAAAACCTCTTTATAACCTCTTTCTGAACACCTCAAACCCTCATCTCCCTCACAAACAATCTTTCCCAGCCTGTACCCTTTATTGACAGCGAGCCAAGCTCGCTGTCGCTTACCATAAGACCCGTGGAACCAAGTTTCCGCCAAAAAGTGTATAACTACTCCTAAATATTATCGGATTGAGCTGAAATTTGACATGCAAGTAGTGCTGTCAACATCAATGGGGGTCGTCGGAAGAAACTTTTTGCGTAAAACAAGCCCTTAATGAGTAATAAGCGTAAAGAACTCCTAACTATTGTCGGATTGAGCTGAAATTCGACATGCATGTAGTGCTGTCAAAATCAACGGGGGTCTGTTAAACAAACTTTTTGCATAGAACAAGCCCTTAATGAGTAATTCACGTAATGAGTTAATTGGCTGGAACGTGGCTCGCTGTCACGTTCCAGTCACAAGAACTGAGCCAAAAGCAAAGAGGCCAAAGGCTGGACGTCTATACTTGATATATATATATATTTTTTAACCCCTTCACACCCAGATCTTTATTTTGTTATAAAAAATTGTCTGTTGTCGAGCCATAAAATTAGGAAAAATAGCTGAATATCCCAAATTAGTTAGTAGACAAGGATAATAAATAGGTCATATCTATAATGTATTGCTTATATTCATTAAAATCGTCTATTGGTAGCTAAATTAAAATGGAAAATACGTTCTGGGCCTTAACGGGTTGATACTTTTTTTTCTAGAAGGACACTAAGGGAGCCACTCACGGAAGTCTGGGTTGGTGATGCTCTTGAGGGTGTTGGAAAGCCTTGGGAAGAGGCTGGGGAGGGCAGGACCGCCACCACCACCACCGCCGCCGCCAACAGATACCTTGCCCAGGACACACTCGCCATGGCTACGCTGCTTCTCTTAAGATGATCTGACGGGGAGGAAGGAAGGTTAGTGGAGGGAGGTTTTCGGTTAGAAGGAAGAATGTTAGTTGCCAGCAGTTTTTTTTTGAGCCTATAGCGCATGTAGGTTTTTTAAATTTTTTTTTATCTAGGCTTCCCTCATCCTCTTTCTCAACACCACAAACCCTCATCTCCCTCACAAACCATCCTTCACAACCTGTATATACCCAACATATTTCCAGAATGATATGTATTGTTTGTTAATCCTTTGTTTGTCATGGTTAGATATATAGTCACTGGAAACCGATAAAAAATTTTCTTATAAAGCGATGCTCACACGCAATCACATTTTATATTAATTAACACACACCACACACACAACACACCACACACACACACACACCACACACACAAACACCACAACAACACACTTATGTTAATCTCTTAACCCTTTCACCCCAAACACAACTAAACAAAAAAAGTTACAGTGCTACATAAAACCCTTCACGCCCAAAATCTTGCTATAACAAATTAAGTGTAGCCATAAAATACGACAAGGAACTAACGAGTATCCAAATAAGTATGGAAAATATTACTTAAACAGGTTCATACTATAAAATTGCTTATATTCACTAAAATTCAATGAGCCAATTACGTTACGTCGGGCCTCAAGGGTTAATGCGTTTTACTGAAGGCTAATGAAGACATAAATATTATCGGACGACGTTTAGCTACGTGTACTAATCTTCTCCGAGACGCTTACTACTACGTCACAGTTCCTCCCCGGTACGAACATTTACGTGCACTACAAAGTAACTAGAACATAAACATTAAGTGACTACAAAGAAAGTTAAATAACCATAAGGATAAAAACAACAAGGTAAAAGATGGTAAGCTCTGTGGAAGGAATGAAATATTATTTAATGAAAAAGTGAATGTGTCCAGATACAGAGGTATAGGACACTTGAAAGATTAAAGAGGGGTTAAGCAAAAGAAATGTGAGGGAAGGGCCAGAGTAGGGAAATGTTAAGGACATGACACAGGCAATTGGAAATGTGGGAGGAAGGATAGTTGAAATTTTAGGGAAAGGGGGTAGAACCGGAGTTCAGCAGGAATGGTCCGAAGACAGAGAGGTCGGGAAGTGGAGGACAAGGAGGAATTCCTAGGCAAGGAAAAGTAGTAAGATGGGGACAGGTCTAGACGGGGAGGCTCGGGAAGGTAGGTACAATGATGGATAGAATGAACGGGCAGAAAGGCTGCCACTTATCTTATGGGGAGTGCTGCGTATGGAACTCACTTAGTAGTGCAATGGAAGGTGCCGGGTTGCCCTCTCCTGGGGGGTGAGGGGAATTGGAAATGGGGGTGGGGTTGGGGTCGGTTGCAGGGTGGGGTGGGGGGTTGAGGTTTGAAGGTGGGTGGGGGGTTGTGGCTACAGTGTTGCAGTGGAGGAAAGGTATTGTTTTAGTTGTCTTGGGTTTTTTTTAGTTTTCTTTATTGTTTAGCTGCTAATTGTTGTTTTTTATATCGCCTAATACTACTGCGTCTTTCGTTTGCACATTTCCATAATAAAAGAGAGAGCGAGAGGAGAGAGAGAAGAGGGGGAGAGAGAGAGAGAGGGAGGAGGAGAGAGAGAGAGAGAGGAAGAGAGAGAGAGAGAGAGAGAGAGAGAGAGAAGAGAGAGAGAGGGGAGAGAGAGAGAGAGAGAGGAGAGAGAGAGGAGAGAGAGAGAGAGAGAGAAGAGAGAAGAGAGGGGAGAGAGAGAGAGGAAGAGAGAGAGAGAGAGGAAAGAAGAGAGAGAGGAGAGAGAGAGAGAGAGAGAGAGAGAGAGAGAGAGATTGATAAAATAAAACAGTATAGATATGCAGTAAAAAATGTGATCTCACTTAAGAAAAAAAATGTCGTTTTTTTTCACAAGTATAAAAAATCGTTGAAAAATCGGTAAAGAGAAATAAGGAAGAAGATGAGATAGTTGAAAAAATATTATCAGAGGAGAACAAGGAAGAGATGGAAGATGACTAATAATGAAGTATGTCTAGTATGTCTAGTAATGACTAGTATGAAGATATTAATGATGATGAAAAAAGACAATAACAATTTGTTTATACAATAATAACAACAATAATAACAACAACAGCAAAAACAAAGGGGCAGGATCAGTACCCTGGCCAGCATGCGGGTTGGTCACATACGCGCTGGCCTTGGTACAAACACGGATATACAAAGTTTTCCCACTATACTCCCGGCCACACTCTATCCATTACTCAAGAGTTATATCTGAATTGTGGAATAGTAGAGTTGTTCCACTGCCTTTGTACTGGTATTGTTTCTGTTGTAATTTATATTATTATTATTATTATTATTGTCATTGTTGTTATTACTGTTGTCATTAGCATCATTATTATTATCGTTATCATGAGTGCGTTGGAAAGATGTCTCTAAAAAAAGAAAATGCAAGCAGAAATCATTGGTCCCG
Source organism: Chionoecetes opilio (assembly GCA_016584305.1). NCBI lineage: Eukaryota > Metazoa > Arthropoda > Malacostraca > Decapoda > Majidae > Chionoecetes > Chionoecetes opilio. Next base: position 337,600 of record JACEEZ010002594.1, on the reverse strand, counting down.
TGTAGTTAAAAAACCTGTAGGGGAGAGAGAGAGAGAGAGAGAGAGAGAGAGAGAGAGAGAGAGAGAGAGAGAGAGAGAGAGAGAGAGAGAGAGAGAGAGAGAGAGAGAGAGAGAGAGAGAGAGAGAGAGAGAGAGAGAGAGAGAGAGAGAGAGAGAGAGAGAGAGAGCTATTAACATTCTATTCCTCTTACCTGTATTTTGAGGAAGACTCGAAGACACTCCTCCTCAACCGCCGACCAAGACTTGACTGAACAACTTAAACAACGTTGCAACATCAACCACCAGTCCGACCACCACTCCTTACCTTGCACCACCACCACCACCACCACCATAAACACCAACACGTCTGCATTGCTCACCTTCTGACCCTCTCCTTTACTACCACCATTATACATATACACATACTTATTGACTTAGGATCCAACGTCAAAAAAACAACTTGTCAGGAATGCGAGTATAGTGTACATTTGCATAGTTTTGTTGCTTATTTGAGAGAGAGACTTTGACTTTTGACTTATTGTTTTATTGGCCTCCATGATACAATACTTTTTTAATTCATTTTACATAAGTAAGGCATGAAGCCTAGGTCTGTTGAGCGCAAGCTCCTATACAGACCTGTTGCTTAAGATATACAAAAACGTGTTTAGCAAGTGGATTTAGGCCATTGGCTAACAAATATATACAATATTAATAACTGACATTATAAATTAATATATACATACGTATATACCTATATACACATACATGCATACATATACATATGCAACATACCTACACATACACATACATTTATGCGCACACACAGACACCTACATACCCATAAATTTACACACACCCAAACATACTTACACATTAACACACTGTAATATACAAGTACACACTCACATAATGAATCCATGCATACCTACAGAATGACTTAGTGTGTATAACTTTGAAGCAACAATTTCTTGAGTTTATTATGTTTGAAGGATATTTGAGTTGTGGAATTTTTTATTTCTGCTGGTAAACTATTCCATAATTTGACACCTCTGACTGAAACATTTTGCTGAGCATGAGTAGTCCTGCAACGTGGTATTCGTAACTGTAATGACCTTGTAGCAAAAGTATGTGAAATGTAGTGAAAACCGTTATCAACAGGATACACATGTAATGATTTATAAATAAATAAGTTTGATTGCAGAGATATTATATCAGACAGTTTGAGTAACTGGTGGTCTCGAAATAGTGGGTTGGTGTGCTCATATCGTGACTTATAGAACATAACACGTATTAACTTTTTTTGCGAAATAAATAAATTATCCACATATGTTTTATATGCTCCCCCCCAAATTGTTGAACAATACAGTAGATATTGATATCCTAGTGATGAATATATTTGAATAATACACTCAAAAGTGATACAGCTACGAATTTTATATAAAACGCCAGTTAATTTATATATTTTAGTACATAATTGATTTATTTGTGATCTCCATGTTAATTTATTGTCAATGGTTATACCTAGAAATTTATATTCTTCAACTTTACACAGGGATAAATAATTTATTTTGACGTCAATATGGGCTGCACTAGTCATTAGAGGGTGGGATACCATGTAGCATGTTTTAGAGATGTTCAGTGTTAGTTCATTGCTTTTTATCCAGTTAGATACATTAATTAACTCTGAGTTTAGTATATTCTCTATTTCACCAAGATCTTGTCCCTGAATATATATGGAGGTGTCATCAGCAAAAAGCAAAAACTTCAATTTATTACTACAACGTAAAATGTCATTGATATAGATAAGAAACAAAACTGGGCCTAAAACTGAACCTTGTGGTACACCATAGCAGATTGATTCATGTGAAGATGCAGAATTATTATATACAGTGTATTGTCTTCTGTGGCTTAAGTAGCTGTTGAACCAGTCATATGCCGGGCCACGAATGCCATAAGTTTTCAATTTCTCTAATAAAATAGGATGAGAGATGGTGTCAAACGCTTTTGATAAGTCACAAAATACTGTTATTTGATGAATTTTGTTGTCTAATGAATTATAAATACTATTACAAAGGTGATGGTGTTTTAACTCTGTACTATAGTTGGGTCGAAAGCCATACTGAAATTCTGTTAGTAATGTAAATTTTGACAGGTACTCCATTAATCTGCTTACAACAGTTTTCTCAAAGATTTTACTAAAGCTTGAAAGGATAGAAACAGGTCTGTAATTACTAAAGAGAGACTTCTCACCTTTTTTAAATATGGGAACCACTTTCGCTAATTGTAACTGTTTTGGAAAACTACCTTCTTTAAACGACCGATTTATGATATAATCTAAAAAGTTAGAGACTTCACAGCTGCATTGTTTTATAACTTTAATATTAATATCATCATAGCCTGGCGAAGTTGTCTTAAGGTTTTTAATAATGGATTCGATTTCTGGTATTGATGTAGGTCGAAGGAAAAATGAAAAGGGTACAGGGTCAGGTAGGTACTGTCTAAGACAGAGAGAGAGAGAGAGAGAGAGAGAGAGAGAGAGAGAGAGAGAGAGAGAGAGAGAGAGAGAGAGAGAGAGAGAGAGAGAGAGAGAGAGAGAGAGAGAGAGAGAGAGAGAGAGAGAGAGAGAGAGAGAGAGAGAGAGGAGAGAGAGAGAGAGTATGAGAGAGAGAGAAGAGGAGAGAGAGAGAGAGAGAGAGAGAGAGAGAGAGAGAGAGAGAGAGAGAGAGAGAGAGAATTGTATCTCTACCATGATAGAATAGTCTTACCACAAGAGACGCAAAATGCAGATACTACAATGCATTAATTTCTTGTTATTACTTAATCACTTGTATCGAATTATCAGCTATTTTATGTTCAATTTTGTTCATTGCTATATTGATTAAGGAAGGTGAGGAGGTAATGGTAGTGGTAATATTCGTTAAGTCTTGCTAATGAAAGATAGTTAATATTGAAGGCTGAATTTGGACTAGAAATAGAAGATGCGGAAAAATGATGTCAGTTACAGTATATGACGCAAGTTTGTCTTTGTTACTGTTATTTTTAGTCATGCCAGTTTCTTGTGATGTAAAAAAAAAAAAAAAAAAAAAAAAAAAAAGTTGGTATTCGCGTTGTTGATGAGTATATATTTACCTGGAAGAAAGGAAGCTATTAAGTAGGTAAAGTGTGTGAGTGAGTAATAATATAGAATAAATAAGTATCGGTCTCTCTCTCTCTCTCTCTCTCTCTCTCTCTCTCTCTCTCTCTCTCTCTCTCTCTCTCTCTCTCTCTCTCTCTCTCTCTCTCTCTCTCTCTCTCTCTCTCTCTCTCTCTCTCTCTCTCTCTCTCTCTCTCTCTCTCTCTCTTCCAGGAACTACCACGAGTAGCTCTCACAACCTCTTATTAAGTAGCTTCCTTATGTTTTTTTTTCTCTCTCTCTCTCTCTCTCTCTCTCTCTCTCTCTCTCTCTCTCTCTCTCTCTCCTCTCTCTCTCTCTCTCTCTCTCTCTCTCTCTCCTCTCTCTCTTCTCTCTCTCTCTCTCTCTATCTGGTGTGTGTGTGTATATATATATATATATATAATATATATATATATATATTAATTTTATATATATATAATACTACATACACACACCGGGACCCCTTCTGGAAATCCAGTTCGGCTATCAACCCCAAGCTTTTATTATGTTTACATAAATAACTTAAAATAAATAAATACGTACTACTCCCGTAGATAACATTTAAAGGCGCCACCTGCACTAATGTCGCCAGGCGCCATATATTGCGAATTATAGCATCACTATGATTTGTATGTGCCACTGAAGATGATACACAGTAGTTTATATGACCTATGATTCTACCGTTTCAGCGTTGTTTTATGCTTGTATCTGCAAGTATATACGGTTTCAATTTTGCTACTCGTTTGCTTTTTCGGCAACGACGACGGTGGGACTCTCCAGTGGGGGGTAAGGGGCGGGTGGGAAATGTTCTTCCGCGCTAATCTCCAATGGGGCGGCGTCAGGAGGAGGCTGTAGAAAACTTTACATGTATATTCTCCCATTCAAAGTTTTTGATAGTTAAGTTATTGCTGGAAGCTCATATATATATATGTTCGTGGCTCCTATATGTCTGTCTCGAACAGGATAAAAATAGAGGAGGAAAAGGATGGAATGAGAGAAGGAGGGGAATTAAGGAGAGGGAGGTGAAGATGTCTTCAAGACACCTAGGGCCGTACTATTGCGATCCCCTTTGCGTCGCTTGCGATGCTGCGCCAGGTCAAGTCTCCAAGGGGGCGGAGTCAGGAAAAGGGGTTTGTTGACAACTTTACAAGTATTTTTCTCCCATTGAAAGCCTTTGATAGTTCAAGTTATTGCTGGTATTTAATCCCTGAATGCAGAAACATGATTAAAAGCTTATTAAATGATATATTGGGTACTGTAATATCAAGATCAAGAACTAGAACTGTCGCCGACAATTGGAACTCCCGCCGACGTGAAAAATTGGAACAGTCGCCGATATCGGCGACAGTTCCTATCGGCGACAGTTCCAGGTACCCAGCTCGACGGCTACTGATGCGCGTCAACTTGTCAAGTTGTAGAAATGCCCCATTTGGAACGCTAGACTTGCCCCGACCATGGGCTTCGTCTGGGTTGGGGACAGACTCTTCATAGTCTTCCATAGAAAACAGTTCCATAAACCCTTTACTCTTCCTTTACATCTATTCCAAATGGAACTGTCGCCGAGAATTTCCGCGTCGGCGAGCGTTCCACTGTCGGCGACAGTTCTCGTTTGATGCTTCGGCGACAATTCCTATCGGCGACAGTTCCATAAACCATTTCTACAACTTGACAAGTTGACGCGCATCAGTAGCCGTCGAACTGGATTTGCCAGAAGTCAAGGTGGCGCTCCACGCTGCCACCCACCTGTCCGAGAAACATCCATCGTTAAGACTGTGCCACACAAGATTAACCCCTTCACGTCCAGATCTTTCCTTTGCTATAAAAAATCGTCTGTTGTTAGCCATAAAATTACGAAAAGTAACTGAATATACCAAATTAGTTAGTCGACAAGAATACTAAACAGGTCATATCTATGAAATATTGCTTATATTCACTAAAACTCGTCTAATGGTACCCAAATTACAATGGAAATTACGTTCTGGGTCTCAAGGGGTTAACTGAGATGAGAAGCGAGGCACAAGATTATGTTGTCTCCTGGATGCGCAGGTGATCAATGAAAATGCGAACACCACTGGTGATCTGTATATTTGTATGGAAACCTGGTCAACAGTTGTCAAGGTGCTGCAACACAGCTAGACTACTTCCTATCATATGATTCCTCTACTTTTGTTTCTTGAATCTAATCGGCTTGAACATTTACCATAAATATTCAACCTTGAAAAATGAATCGACCTTGAATAAGAGATCTTTTCACCAGATCGTCTTTCAGTCACAAGTTATCATAAATCTACTGTGGTGCCATTGTGAAGCCTCATGAGTCTGGTGTTACAAGGATCGCTATTCACTGTGCACGTGTAACCCTGCAGTATCAGGACGGAAGTCCTGGACGGAAGTATGCAGTATGGAAGACAACAGCCAGAGATCACAAGTATAGATCACCGACAGTCCTTAACGACCCCATCCCACACCCTTGCTGACACACTCGCTGTCAGCACTGAGATAGAGTGGAAGACAACGCTTACGTCCACTGGCAGAGAAATAGCGATTGAGCAATCTTGTGAGGCCCTGGGAGACACACTGGTCAGGTTAGGTTACTTTCACCCGTTTTCAATGGGGAACTTTTTTATTGTTATCCCGCCGCCACCAAGAGGCTCACTCGTCACGGGAAGTCCCTCGCGGCCCGGGGTGATCGCGGGCCGCGGGGGGCGTGCCTTGGGGGAGGGTATTGGGGGCGGCACGAAATACGCACGTGTAGCCTATATTTATTTCGTATTTGAAGTCTTGGGCAGGGAGATCCCCGGTATAGAAGACAGGTAGGATTATTGAAATCTAGTGTTTTACCAACTACCACATCTCATGCTGCGAATACAACCGCCTCAATATATTCGTAAATAAAATAATGGATTTACATATTTTCTTACGTACGTATTCTTCGTATTTTCTGTGCTTGTGATTTTTTAATTAAAGATAAAATCTTATAAAAAAATATTGTACTATATGCCTGCGATGACTTCTCTTTGTGGAAGAATATTTTAATCTACAAATTTATTGTCTATAACCGTAAATGACACGCCACGTATGTACAGTATACAGTAGGTAGGCTACATGTTATCAACATTTTATCTTGACATTATGACAGTCTTTATGTAAGATGAAAAATAAAGTATTGCCGAAAGGGAAGCATTTAGAGTGTAATGTATATGTGTGTGTGTGAGTGTGTGTGTGACTGTGTGTGTGTGTGTGTGTGTGTGTGTGTGTGTGTGTGTGTGTGTGTGTGTGTGTGTGTGTGTGTGTGTGTGTGTGTGTGTGTGTGTGTATGTGTGTGTGTGTGTGTGTGTGTGTGTGTGTGTGTGTGTGTGTGTGTGTGTGTGACTGTGTGTGAGTGTGACAGTGTGTGAGTGTGACAGTGTGTGAGTGTGACAGTGTTATTCACCCATGATCTTGTCCACACGAGCTGGCTCGCGATCGCCAGTTTTCACCCTCTCAGTGCGAGCTTGGAACTCATTATTACCGATCTTTGGGCAATGCTGGGACCTCACACACTACACACCCCCATCCCCTTGCTCAAGTGGGACAGTAACCGCCCGAATTTGTCAGTGAAAAATCCCCGGGAGGGCAGTGTGTGTGTGCGTGCGTGCGTGCGTGCGTGCGTGCGTGCGTGCGTGCGTGCGTGCGTGCGTGCGTGCGTGCGTGCGTGCGTGCGTGCGTGCGTGCGTGCGTGCGTGCGTGCGGTGCGTGCGTGCGTGCGTGCGTGAGTGCGTGCGTGCGTGCGTGCGGGGTGCGTGCGTGCGTGCGTGCGTGCGTGCGTGCGTGCGTGCGTGCGTGCGTGCGTGCGTGCGTGCGTGCGTGCGTGCGTGCGTGCGTGCGTGCGTGCGTGCGTGCGTGCGTGCGTGCGTGCGTGCGTGCGTGTGTGTGTGTGTGTCATGCTCTCGGGCCTGTATACTGCAGAGGGCGGGGAGGAACCAGTGAGCCACGCCAGCTGCGGGGCGTCTCCCATCAGCGACCGCTTCCTCCTGACCGCCGCCTTCTGCGTCCTGGACCGCGACAACCCGTGAGTGTGACGCCTGAAGGAGGGACACACACACACACACACACACACACACACACACACACACACACACACACACACACACACACACACACACACACACACACATATATACACATATATACACCTACATATATACTTCCCCTTTCCTATATATTTATTCCCCTCCTTAAATTCTGCGTCTATTCCTATCATATTATCGTTCTATAGTGCATCTTATTTTGTTGATATTGGTATTTTTTTTACATCTCATATCCCCCTTTTTATATATATAGTATAAGGGTTGTTGCTTTATACCTTCTAGAATTCATTTATTTATCTATGCAAATTTTCATATATTTATACATTGTGGTTTAGTTTCTCTGTTTCAATGACTAAAGTAATGATATCCGTCTTACCTTTTCTCTTTCTGCTTCCCTTCCTCCTTTCCCACATCTTCATAATACCCATTCCTTTCCCTCATTTACCATTTCCTTTCTATCTTCATAATACCCATTCCTTTCTCTCCTCTTCATAATACCCATTCATTTCCATGACAGATATCTTGTTCTTTTCCTTCAGGGTGACAGATATCTTGTTCTTTTCCTTCAGGGTGACAGATATCTTGTTCCTTTCCTTCAGAGTGAGAAATATCTTGTTCTTTTCCTTCAGGGTGACAGATATCTTGTTCTTTTCCTTCAGAGTGACAAATATCTTGTTCTTTTCCTTCAGGGTGACAGATATCTTGTTCCTTTCCTTCAGAGTGAGAAATATCTTGTTCTTTTCCTTCAGGGTGACAGATATCTTGTTCTTTTCTTTCAGAGTGACAAATATCTTGTTCTTTTCCTTCAGAGTGACAGATATCTTGTTCTTTACTTCAGGGTGACAGATATCTTGTTCCTTTCCTTCAGAGTGAGAAATATCTTGTTCTTTTCCTTCAGGGTGACAGATATCTTGTTCCTTTCCTTCAGAGTGAGAAATATCTTGTTCTTTTCCTTCAGGGTGACAGATATCTTGTTCTTTTCCTTCAGAGTGGGCAGAATCTTGTTTTTTTACTTCAGGGTGACAGATATCTTGTTCTTTTCCTTCAGAGTGACAGATATCTTGTTCTTTTTCTTCAGGGTGACAGATATCTTGTTCTTTTCCTTCAGAGTGACAGATATCTTGTTCTTTACTTCAGGGTGACAGATATCTTGTTCTTTTCCTTCAGAGTGACAAATATCTTGTTCTTTTCCTTCAGGGTGACAGATATCTTGTTCCTTTCCTTCAGAGTGACACATATCTTTCCTTCAGAGTGACAGATATCTTTTCCTTTTCCTTCAGAGTGACAGATATCTTGTTCTTTTCCTTCAGAGTGACAGATATCTTGTTCCTTTCCTTCAGAGTGACAGATATCTTGTTCTTTTCCTTCAGAGTGACAGATATCTTGTTCTTTTCCTTCAGAGTGACAGATATCTTGTTCTTTTCCTTCAGAGTGACAGACATCTTGTTATTTTCCTTCAGAGTGACAGATATCTTGTTCTTTTCCTTCAGAGTGACAGATATCTTGTTCTTTTCCTTCAGAGTGACAGAATCTTGTATTTTCCTTCAGAGTGACAGAAATCTTGTTCTTTCCTTCAGGG
>JACEEZ010002594.1:221318-323818 GCA_016584305.1 Chionoecetes opilio | reverse complement strand
AGGTGGTGTGTGCCGTGTGTCGCGTCCTGATCAGTGAGTGTGTGCGTTGACGTGACAAGAGCATCGGTGTGCACTGTATAGCGTCTTGCTCTGCGTCTCGGTAAGTGATATTGATACTTAGATGATTTGTGGAGTTTGTGTTTTGTTGTGGATAGTCGTTGTTCTGATAGACTGTTGAAGGAGTTACATTGTCACGGAACGACTTGGCAGGATGAGATGCGGCAGACGAGGCAGTGTGTAGTGTGTGTGTAGGCTCTGATTTGGTTCATAACATATGCATACACATATGAATAGTTGACAGCGAGCGAACCAAGTTTCCGCCAAAAAGTGTATAACTACTCCTAATTATTGTCGGATTGAGCTGAACTTTGACATATAAGTAGTGCTGTCAAAATCAATGGGGGTCGTCGGAAGAATTTTTTTGCGTAAAACAAGCCCTAAATGAGTAATTAGCGTAAACTACTCCTAATTATTGTCGGATTGAGCTGACATTCGACATCCAAGTAGTGCTGTCAAAATCAATGGGGGTCTGTATATCAAACTTACTTTTTGCAGAGAACAAGCCCTTAATAAGTAATTGACAGCGAGCTTCGCTCGCTGTCTTCGCTCGCTGTCGCTTACCATAAGACCCGTGGAACCAAGTTTCCGCCAAAAAGTGTATAACTACTTCTAAATATTATTAGATTGAGCTGAAATTTGACATACAAGTAGTGCTGCCAAAATAAAGGGGGGTCGTCGGAAGAAACTTTCTGCGTAAAACAAGCCCTTAATGAGTTATAAGCGTAAACTACTCCTAATTATTGTCGGATTGAGCTGAAATTCGATATGCAAGTAGTGCTGTCAAAATCAACGGGGGTCTGTACGACAAACTTTTTGCATAGAACAAGCCCTTAATGAGTAATTCACGTAATGAGTGTACGTTCCAGCCAATTAGGCTGGAACGTGGCTCGCTGTCACGTTCCAGCCGCAAGAACTGAGCCAAAAGCAAAGGGGCAAGAGGCAGGATATCTATACTTGATTCACGTAATGAGTTAATTGGCTGGAACGTGGCTCGCTGTCACGTTCCAGCCGCAAGAACTGAGCCAAAGCAAAGGGGCCAGAGGCTGGACGTCTATACTTGATTGACAGCGAGCTTCGCTCGCTGTCGCTTACCATAAGACCCGTGGAACCAAGTTTCCGCCAAAAAATGTATAACTACTCCTAAATATTATCGAATTGAGCTGAAATTTGACATGCAAGTAGTGCTGTCAAAATCAATGGGGGTCGTCTGAAGAAACTTTTTGCGTAAAACAAGCCCATAATGAGTAATAAGCGTAAACTACTCCTAATTATTGTCGGATTGAGCTGAAATTCGACATGCAAGTATTGCTGTCAAAATCAACGGGGGTCTGTACAACAAACTTTTTGCATAGAACAAGCCCTTAACGAGTAATTGACAGCGAGCTTTGCTCGCTGTCGCTTACCTTAAGACCCGTGGAACCAAGTTTCCGCCAAAAAGTGTATAACTACTCCTAAATATTGTCGGATTGAGCTGAAATTTGACATGCAAGTAGTGTTGTCAAAATCAATGGGGGTCGTCGGAAGATTTGTTTTGCGTAAAACAAGCCCTTAATGAGTAATTAGCGTAAACTACTCCTAACTATTGTCGGATTGAGCTGACATTCGACATCCAAGTAGTGCTGTTAAAATCAATGGGGGTCTGTATAACAAACTTTTTGCATAGAACAAGCCCTTAATGAGTAATTCACGTAATGAGTTAATTGGCTGGAACGTGGCTCGCTGTCACGTTCCAGCCGCAAGAACTGAGCCAAAAGCAAAGGGACCAGAGGCTGGACGTCTACACTTGATTCACGTAATGCGTTAATTGGCTGGAACGTGGCTCGCTGTCACGTTCCAGCCGCAAGAACTGAGCCAAAAGCAAAGGGGCCAGAGGCTGGACGTCTATACTTGATTGACAGCGAGCTTCGCTCGCTGTCGCTTACCATAAGACCCGTGGAACCAAGTTTCCGCCTAAAACTGTATAACTTCTCCTAATTATTATCGGATTGAGCTGAAATTTGACATGCAAGTAGTGCTGTCAAAATCAAAGGGGGTCGTCGGAAGAATGTTTTTGCGTAAAACAAGCCCTTAATGAGTAATTAGCGTAAACTACTCCTAATTATTGTCGAAGTGAGCTGATATTCGACATCGAAGTAGTGCTGTCAAAATCAATGGGGGTCTGTTAACCAAAAGTTTTGCATAGAACAAGCCCTTAATGAGTAATTCACGTAATGAGTTAATTGGCTGGAAAGTGGCTCGCTGTCACGTTCCAGCCGCAAGAACTGAGCCAAAAGCAAAGGGGCCAGAGGCTGGACGTCTATACTTGATTGACAGCGAGCTTCGCTCGCTGTCGCTTACCATAAGACCCGTGGAACCAAGATTCCGCCAAAAAGTGTATAACTACTCCTAAATATTATCGAATTGAGCTGAAATTTGACATGTAAGTAGTGCTGTCAAAATCAATGGGGGTCGTCGGAAGAAACTCTTTGCTTAAAACAAGCTCTTAATGAGTAATAAGCGTAAACTACTCCGAATTATTGTCGGATTGAGCTGAAATTCAACATGCAAGTAGTGTTGTCAAAATCAACGGGGGTCTGTGCAACAAACTTTTTGCATAGAACAAGCCCTTAATGAGTAATTCACGTAATGAGTTAATTGGCTGGAACGTGACTCGCTGTCACGTTCCAGCCGCAAGAGCTGAGCCAAAAGTAAAGGGGCCAGAGGCTGGATGTCTATACTTGATTGACAGCGAGCTTCGCTCGCTGTCGCTTACCATAAGACCCGTGGAACCAAATTTCCGCCAAAAAGTGTATAACTATTCCTAATTATTGTCGGATTGAGCTGAAATTTGACATGCAAGTAGTGCTGTCAAAATCAATGGGGGTCGTCGGAAAAATTGTTTTGCGTAAAACAAGCCCTTAATGAGTAATTAGCGTAAACTACTCCTAATTATTGTCGGATTGAGCTGACATTCGACATCCAAGTAGTGCTGTCAAAATCAATGGGGGTCTGTATAACAATTTTTTTTGCATAGAACAAGCCCTTAATAGTCCAGCGGATATGTGCAAAACTCTGCATTTTTTAGTAATAACATCCAAACTTGGTACAGTGTTAAAAGATGCATATCCAACAAAAACTGGATATAAAGCCAACCAAATATAGCAATGGCGGCCATTTTTCAAAATGGTCGCCACTAAAGGCATTTTTCATTATAAATCAAGAGTTATTTCACATGCAAGCATACTGTTTGAGAGAATGCGTGTGTGTGTGTGTGTTTGAGAGAGAGAATGCGTGTGTGTGTGTGTTTGAGAGAGAGAATGCGTGTGTGTGTGTGTTTGAGAGAGAGAATGCGTGTGTGTGTGTGTTTGAGAGAGAGAATGCGTGTGTGTGTGTGTGTTTGAGAAAGAATGCGTGTGTGTGTGTGTTTTGACTATATCCATGTTTTAATGGATAATAATTCCGATGGACATAAGCATGTTGAGATAAATTTCCAATCATTAAGCTTTTAGTAGTTATTTCGAGAAAAGATGGCCGCCAATCATTTTATTTATTGTGAGAGAACATATTTGTGAGTCATTTGTGTCAATACCATAGGGTTCATGGACAGATAATAAGAAATATAATGTGTTCCTATGATAGTTAAAGCCATATTTGGTGGTATAGAGGCCGCCAGTGATAGTTTAAAGGGCAATTATTCTTACGGGACAAAGATATAATGCTTTTAAGATTCGTGTATACAACTATGGGAAATGAGAGATATATAAAGATCATACATACATACATAATCATACTCTCTCTCTCTCACACACACACACACACACACACACACACACACACACACACACACACACACACACACACACACACACACATACACACACACACATACACACACGAATTCTCTCTCAAACACACACACTCACACACACGCACTCTCTCAAACACACACACACACACGCATTCTCTCTCAAACACACACACACACACACACACACGCATTCTCTCTCAAACACACACACACACATTCTCTCAAACACACACACACGCATTCTCTCTCAAACACACACACACACGCATTCTCTCTCTCAAACACACACACACACACACACACGCACACAGGCATTCTCTCTCAAACACACATTAACACGCATTCTCTCTCTCTCAAACACACACACACACGCATTCTCTCTCAAACACACACACACACGCATTCTCTCTCAAACACACATACACACGCATTCTCTCTCTCAAACACACACACACACACGCATTCTCTCTCTCAAACACACGCACACACACACACGCATTCTCTCTCTCAAACACACACACACACGCATTCTTTCTCAAACACACACACACACACACGCATTCTCTCTCTCAAACACACACACACACGCATTCTCTCTCTCAAACACACACACACACGCATTCTCTCTCTCAAACACACACACACACGCATTCTCTCTCTCAAACACACACACACACACGCATTCTCTCTCAAACACACACACACACACACACACACACGCATTCTCTATCTCAAACACACACACACACGCATTCTCTCTCAAGCACACACACACACACGCATTCTCTCTCAAACACACACACACACACGCATTCTCTCTCAAACACACACACACGCATTCTCTCTCTCAAACACACACACACACGCATTCTCTCTCTCAAACACACACACACACGCATGTCATGCCAGAACTTCTATGGTAGAGTTTATACCTGGACAATGTTACTTGAATGATATTAATTGATTATGATTTGAATTGAGAATTGAAAAAACTAGTCTTATGACTTCACTATGTGATTATATTATGAACACTTCTCGCTGCGGAGAGTACTGAAATGGGGATGAATTTAAAGGGGAAGGGGTAGGAGTTTAGGTTAAGGGGAAAGGGTATGAGTTAAGGGGAAGTGCTGCCACCAGCTCAAGCGAGTAGTTCTCTGGTTTACTCCCTGAGCACGTGAATAGATATATATTAGATTTATCTTGGTAGTCGTGATTGATACGTGGAATTATACCGAGTAAGGCTAACTCTTTTGGAAGAGTGGGGAAGTATTATCCTAACACGCGGAATAGTCACCTGGGGTTTTTGCAATAAACACAAGAACTATATTTGAAGCATCATCCTATTTATTCCCCATGAAACATTATTTCTGTTTGAGACCTTAGACACATACATAAACTCTAATCTTGAACGGGCAAGCTTCTTTAGAGCATAACCTCCCTCACAGAATCATTCTTAGAACTACCACCTATGTCCGTATCAACTGAGCACTATAGGTATACATGGAATATATATATAGGAGAGAAAATGTGAGAGGACTGAGTTGGTGTGGGGGATTCACGGTACCATGTGGCCTGGAGAGGAAGGAGCGAGACACTCCCGTCGAAGCCTACAATGAAGTGTAGAGACGACTCCCGTTAATAACACTTATAAGGATGGGGCAGGCCTACTCTGCGTTAGTGAACTGAACAACAGTACCTATATATGAGCATATATAGATATATCATAACAAGGAAGGGGGGAAACAGGAGCGAGGTGCCGAAGTCTTACCTACAATGAAGTGTAGAGACGACTGACTCCTCTTGGTAGCTAAGGCGAAGTTGGGAAGAAAAGGAATGTTCGAATTCTATGATACTGGCCTCTCCTGAAGAACTTATAGACCCTAGATGACCAATTAACTAATGAAACAAGTGTAACTATGAAAGGGCTGCCTATAATACAGTTCTGTTACTTTGATATAGAAGAATTTAATATGTGTAATCTAATATCCGGGGAAAGTGTTATTCTCGTTCGCTCACGCACACGAACGCGCTTTGTTGAGAGACGAGGTAGTGAAGTCGAACCATAAATTTGGTCGACTTTTAATTTAGCAAATAACTCGACTAACACATCCATTTATGAACGTGATCTGTCACTATTGTGACTATTTTGAAGGACATTAAGAATCTAGGAGAGTTCCTTGATCTGATAGGAGGGTTGGGGGAGGATGAAAAGCTTTGAATCCATTAGTTATCACTGATCGCGAAATAAGTGTCCCACGAATTTGACTCGTACCCTTGAATGTCGGGGGGGGAGGGAGTGAGGGAAAGAAGGAAGAAAGAAATGGCGGGTAGGAAGAAAGAAGATAGCTTACACGAGAAAACTAAAAGATTGAATTGCTTACGGGACATAACCCGGGAATTATATGATAATAATTCTCATCCTATCTCTCCTGAATAACGGGCATTACACGCATTCTCTCTCAAACACACACACACACACGCATTCTCTCTCAAACACACATACACGCATTCTCTCTCTCAAACACACACACACACACACACACACACGCATTCTCTCTCAAACACACACACACACACGCATTCTCTCTCAAACACACACACACGCATTCTCTCTCAACACACACACACACACACATGCATTCTCTCTCAAACACGCACACACACACACGCATTCTCTCTCTCAAACACACACACACACATATTCTTTCTCAAACACTCACACACGCAGTCTCTCTCAAAAACACACACACGCATTCTCTCTCTCAAACACACACACACGCATTCTCTCAAACACTCACACACGCATTCTCTCAAACACACACACACGCATTCTCTCTCTCAAACACTCACACACACACACACACGCATTCTCTCTCAAACACACACACACACGCATTATCTCTCAAACACTCACACACACATTTTCTCAAACACTCACACACACACACACGCATTCTCTCCAAACACACACACACGCATTCTCTCTCTCAAACACACACACACACGCATTCTCTCTCAAACACACACACGCATTCTCTCTCAAACACACACACACGCATTCTTTCTCAAACACACACACGCATTCTCTCTCTCAAACACTCACACACACACACGCATTATCTCTCTCAAACACACACACACACGCATTCTCTCTCAAACACACACACACGCATCCTCTCTCTCAAACACACACACACACGAATTCTCTCTCAAACACACACACACGCATTCTCTCTCAAACACACACACACACGCATTCTCTCTCTCAAACACTCACACACACATACGCATCCTCTCTCTCAAACACACACACATATTCTCTCTCAAACACACACACACACACATTCTGTCTCAAACACTAACACACGCATTCTCTCAAACACACACACACACACGCTTTCTCTCTCAAACACACACACACGCATTCTCTCTCTCAAACACACACACACACGCATTCTCTCTCTCAAACACACACACACGCATTCTCTCAAACACACACCACACACACACACGCATTCTCTCTCAAACACACACACACGCATTCTCTCTCAAACACTCACACACCACACACACACCCAACACACACACACGCATTCTCTCAAACACACACACACCACACACACCATTCTCTCTCAAACACACACACACCACACACATTCTCTTCAAACACACACACCACGCATTCTCTCTCAACAACACACACCACACACACACACGCATTCTCTCCTCAAACACACACACACGCATTCTTCTGCACACACACGCACACACACACGCATTCTCTCTCAAACTCACACACACACACACCACCACACACCACACATTCTCTCTCCACAAACACAACACACACCATTCTCTCTCCAAACACACACACACGCATTCTCTCTCTCAAAACACTCACACACACACACACACACACACGCATCTCTCTTCTCAAACACACCACACGCATTCTCTCTCAAACACCACACACCACACACACACACACGAATTATCTCTCAAACACACACACTCACACACGCACTCTCTCTCAAACACACACACACAAACACCCACAACACACACACACACACGCATTATCTCTTAAACACACACACACACACGCATTCTCTCTCAAACACACACCACACGCATTCTCTCTTAAACACACACACACGCATTTTCTCAAACACCACCACACGCATTCTCTCTCTCAAACACACACACACGTATTCTCTCTCTCAAACACACACACACACGCCATATCTCTCTCAAACACACACACACGCATTCTCTCTCTCAAACATCACACACACACCGCATTCTCTCTGTTCAAACACACACACCACATATTTCTCTGAAACACACACACGTAATTTCTCTCTCAACACACACAAACACGCATACTCTTGAAACACCATACCCACACACACACACGCGCATTCTTCTCAACACAACAGACGCATTCTCTTCTCAACACACAACGCATCTCGCGTGACTATGTCTCTCAGGACGCGGCTTGACCAATCAGAACGTGAGTGAGCTGTGACGTCATAGTGGAGGACAAGTCCCCCGCGTAATTGAGTAGCGTCCGTGGGGCGACCAATTTAAATAGCTGCCATACCTAACTGAACGATATTTTTAGTGGTTCATATCCAAAATTGATTGCATTGCATGTTCTCAACTTTGTTACAAGTACGGTTGTTATTACTAAAAATGCAGTTGGTATTATGGCACTATCCGTGGACTATAATGAGTAATTCATTTAAGAGTTAATGGGTGAACGTGGCTCCTGTCACGTTCCAGCCGAAGACTGAGCAAGCAAGGGGCCAGAGATGGGCGTCTATATTGATTGACAGCTGTCGCTACCATAAGACCCGTGGAACCAAGTTCGCCAAAAGTGTAACTACTCTATATTGTGGATTGAGCTGAATTTGACATGCATGTGTGCTGTCAAATCAATGGGTCGTCGGAAATTTTTTTTTGCGTAAAAAGCTAATGAGTAATAGCGTAAACTACTCTATTATTGTCGGATTGGTGACTTAATCCAGTTGCTGTCAAATAACGGGGGTCTGTAAAACAAACTTTGCATGACAGCCTAATGATATTCACGTAATAGTTATTGTGAACGTGGCTCGCTGTCACGTTCCACCGCAAGACTGAGCAAAGCAAGGGCCAGAGTGGACGTCTACTTATTGACAGCGAGCTTCGCTCGCTGTTGCTTACCATAAGACCCGTGGAACCAAGTTTCCGCCAAAAAGTGTATCAAGTATAGACGTCCAGCCTCTGGGCCCTTTGCTTTTGGCTCAGTTCTTGCGGCTGGAAGGTGACAGCGAGCCACGTTCCAGCCAATTAACTCATTACGTGAATTACTCATTAACCCGGGAGCTGCGGGGAGACTCTTAAGAGTTCCCCAGGCGGACTGCGGGAAGACTCTTAAGAGCAGAGCTTTTGAACGCGTACCAAAACCGCGCGTTTATAGGCAGGCGGCTAAAAATTGGTGTGGGTATAGTACTACATGTCAACTCTCGACAACACCCCGCCACACGCTCGCCCCGCACTCGTGCAAGTACGCTCGCCCCCGCACTCGTGCATAAAAATGCAATTCTGAAGTCCATTTATACGTACGACATACGCATGTTTCACTTTCTCTCTCTCTCCATTCCTGACTCATGTTATTGTAGACCTCTTGGTGGCAACGAACACCAGACACCTCCTAGACATAAGGTTCAAAATCTCAAGACATCCATACGCCTGGGGCGCCTCCACAATTATCACACAGCTGCATATGTTTACTGCCTTCATTCTCTCCACGACTCACTCCTTGCCTCCCTCTAACGCGGTAACCCACCCCCTCCTCCCTCTCGTTCTATCCCCTGGACGCGTGAAAATTCGGCAGGGAAATCTCGCCGCTCGATGACAATCTAGCCGCGCGGTGCCATTCGCTCCACATTTTTCAACTACGGACCGTTCCCCCACCCATCCCAGACATTTTTTTGGGGTCAAATATATATGGGCCGATGCACGCAAACATTCCCTACACGCTGATGTACTTTTTATCGAAATTGGCAATGGGTCCCAAAATCACCATACATGCGCACAGTATGACGCTGTAGAAAACCCCCTGTGCGCACGTCTTAGGTTAAGGGCTTGTTCTACGCAAAAAGTTTGTTAAATAGACCCCCATTGATTTTGACAGCACTACTTGGATGTCGAATGTCAGCTCAATCCGACAATAATTAGGAGTAGTTTACGCTAATTACTCATTAAGGGCTTGTTTTACGCAAAAACCTTCTTCCAACGGCTCCCATTGATTTTGCCAGCACTACTTGCATGTCAAATTTCAGCTCAATCCGACAATAATTAGGAGTAGTTTACGCTAATTACTCACTAAGGGCTTGTTTTACGCAAAAACATTCCTCCAACGGCTCCCATTGATTTTGCCAGCACTACTTGCATGTCAAATTTCAGCTCAATCCGACAATATTTAGGAGTAGTCATACACTTTTTGGCGGAAACTTGGTTCCACGGGTCTTATGGTAAGCGAGAGCGAGCTTCGCTCGCTGTCAATAACTACTCCTAACTATTGTCGGATAGAGCTGAAATTTGACATGCAAGTAGTGCTGTCAAAATCAATGGGGGTCGTCGGAGGATTTTTTTTGCGTTAAAACAAGCCCTTAATGAGTAATTAGCGTAAACTACTCCTAATTATTGTCGGATTGAGCTGACATTCAACATCCAAGTAGTGCTGTCAAAATCAACGGGGGTCTGTAAAACAAAGTTTTTGCATAGAACAAGCCCTTAATGAGTAATTCACGTAATGAGTTATTTGGCTGGAACGTGGCTTGCTGTCACGTTCCAGCCGCAAGAACTGAGCCAAAAGCAAAGGGGCCAGAGGCTGGACGTCTATACTTGATTGACAGCGAGCTTCACTCGCTGTCGCTTACCATAAGACCCGTGGAACCAAGTTTCCGCCAAAAAGTGTATAACTACTCCTAAATATTATCGGATTGAGATGAAATTTGACATGCAAGTAGTGCTGTCAAAATCAATGGGGGTCGTCGGAAGAAACTTTTTGCGTAAAACAAGCCCTTAATGAGTAATAAGCGTAAACTACTCCTAATTATTGTCGGATTGAGCTGAAATTCGACATGCAAGTAGCGCTGTTAAACAAACTTTTTGCATAGAACAAGCCCTTAATGAGTAATTCACGTAATGAGTTAATTGGCTGGAACGTGGCTCGCTGTCACGTTCCAGCCGCAAGAACTGAGCCAAAAGCAAAGGGGCCAGAGGCTGGACGTCTATACTTGATATATGCTGGAACGTGACAGCGCTCGCTGTCAATTATAGTATTTATATAGTAGTTATATTAGCAGTAGTAGTAGCAGGTAACAACAACCATTTTACTGCTTATTGAATTGAGTTTAATTCATAAAAATTGTTAAAAGCTCTCTCCAGATGATGCAAATCAAAAGATATGTTTACAGAAACAATCAATTTTATTTGCAGTCCGAATAATTCCTTCAAATATAAATAAAAGGTAAAAAAAAGTCCCTAGCATACAAAGGATATTTATAATTTTTTAAGCTTTTTTTTTTAAATAATTGGGCAATTCTAACCGTAGACCATGATTACATTATTGAATGCAGAAAACTACTTTCACTTTATGATAAAAATAAAAACCATTATATCACTTAATGTTTATAGCATTGCCGCCTTAACAGCACATGTAGATAAATGTCAGCAATAGTTATCACCTACTAGAGTAAGTTATTCTACTTTTTAGATATTTATGATTAGTGAGTACTTGTAAGTATTTGATTCACTGATACGACACGCTACATGACTGAACCGTTGGCGCTCGAACACACGCACACACGCACACACACCTGCACACACACACACACACACGCACACACACCTGCACACACACGCACACACACCTGCACACACACGCACACACACACACACACACACACACGCACACACACCTGCACACACACGCACACACACCTGCACACACACGCACACGCACACACACACACACACACACACACACACACACACACACACACACGCACACACACAAACAAACACACACACACAGTTCAGTCTAAGGCTCGACCGGAACTATTCTGAAGGTGTGAACAAGATTAATAGAGTACTATAGTCTCTAGATCCTGGGTGGGAAGATACTGTCGTTGATAAAGTCGATGTGTTTGGCCAGACTGAGGTAGAGGCCGGGCAGCACCGACTTGAAGTTCCCCCGACAACTGGCTCCCCCCGACACGATGCCCCCCAGGTACTGCTTGCCGCCCTTACGCAGGTACAAGGGGCCTCCGGAGTCTCCCTGTTAGTGGCAGCAGGAGTTAGTATCAAAAACAGAACATCCAGGTTTTATGATAAGAACATTTTAAAATATTGCAACTCTGTGTAGTTCTTCTGAGTGTAAGGGAAAGAAAATTTATATTTGCTATACATAGAAAAAAGTAACCCTAATTCTTTGTTTTCCCGCCACATCAGTGCTATAAACACACCTTTTGGGGGCTTTTTGGCGAGTTTTTTGTTACCACTTTTGTTTGGCCTTAGCCAGCCCTTTGTGATGCAAAGAAAAAACGAGAAAAAAACGTAATGTCTAGTACGTACTTGGCAGGCGTCTGACACGTCGTCTATGGCACAGATGATGTCGCTTCCCTTCAGCAGTTTCGGGTACCTGATTCTGAGCGAATCCTCGAGGCCCTCGCGCAGGTAGGTGGCCTCGCACGCCGCCTGGGCCAGCACCGTGAAGTTGGCCTCGAGAAGGTGGTCCGGTTGACTGGCTGCGAGGACACAAACAGATCGAGGATATTATGGATGACAATGCTCTGCCATTTCATAAGAACATAAGAAAATAAGGAAGCTACAAATCCGCCACTGAATAGAAAGGAAAGGAATGAAACAAGTGCTTACCTATTCACGGATTTAGCTATTTTGCCACGGACGTTTCAACCACGGACGATTTGGCCGTTAGGTTGGGCTGAGGTTAGGTTAGGTCAGGTCAGGTCAGGTCAGGTTAGGTCAGGTCAGGTTAGGATTTTTAGAGACCTAGGATTAGTGAGACTGTTAGTTTTTGCCCGTGACCAAAACCTCCGTGACCAAAAAGTCCTACATTACACACACACACACACACACACACACACACACACACACACACACACACACACACACACACACACACACACACACACACACACACACACACACACATAACTTACTAGCATTATAAAGGCCGAATCCAGAGGCGGTGACGACAGTTCCTGGGGCGAGAGGCGAGTCGGAAACGCAGTACGGGAAGACCACCTCGTTAAACTGTATGGGCAGTCTCGTCCTGAGCAGCGCGATGTCGTTGTAGCGAACCTGCGAGTCTGGACTGAGACGACCAAAAGGAGGGAAGGTTATGATCATGGCTGTCGTTGTGTGTCTAAGTGTTTGTCGTCCTTTCGTGTGTGTGTGTGTGTATTTACCAAAGGTGGGCACCAAACCGTTAATCCGTTAATCGTTAATTAACGAAGTTAACATTTTCGTTAACGATTTAACTTTTAAGTTAACTTTGGAAATCATTATCGGACTAATTAACTTCCGTTACATTTAACTTCCGTTAACTCAAGTCCGCTAACCCAAAAATTTCATAAAAACCGGTAAACGTTTAAAATTTTCTATTATTTTCAGATTTTCAATACAGATGTAGAGTCTTAGCATATTTAATATTGTACGCGTCATTCTTTCAACCCCGATATCACGCCACTTATTATTATAAATAACTTTTAAAATAATTATTTTAGCTCTGAAGGAAAAAAAAACTATAGTTTTTGGGTTCTAAAGCCCTTAAAAACCCCATAAAGGCTGGTTTTATAGTTTTGGCACTTTTCAAAGGTGTTTTTAGGTGGTTTTAGAGCAAAAACATATTTTTTTTTTCTTGAATAAAAATTAACGTTAACGGTTTATCGATAACTTCCGTTACATTTTTATAGAATTAACTGATTAACGGTTATCGAAGTAAATTTTTTGGATAACGGATTAACGGTTAACGAAGTTAAGTTTTTGATTAACGGCGCCCACCACTGGTATTTACCTAGTTTTATTTACCTAGTTGTGTTTTACAGGGCCTGAGATACACTCGTGTGGCCCGTCTCCGTATCTATATTTATCCAGTCTTTCTTTCAACTGGTGCACATTATTTGCCGATAGGTGTGTGGTGTGTGTGTGTGTGTGTGTGTGTGTGTGTGTGTGTGTGTGTGTCAATAACTCACTCGTACTCTGGATGCGCGAAGATCACCTCAATCTCGTAATCAGCGGGGCGGGAGTTGCGCTCGTTGTCGGTGGCGAGATCGATGTCGCCAAGGGTTATAGCGGACACCCTGCAGGCAAAGGAGGGAATCATGGCTACTTGTTACTATTAGTTAACCCCTTCACGCCCAGATCTTTCCTTTGCTATATTAAAATCGTCTGTTGTTAGTCATAAAATTACGAAAGTGACTTAATAGGCCTATACCAAATTAGTTAGTGGACAAGGGTACTAAGCAGGTCATATCTATATAATATTGCTTATATATATTTAAATCGCCTAATGGTAGTCAAATTACAATGAAAATTACGTTCTGGTTCTCAAAGTTTTTTTTATTTTTTTATACTGGCACAGTTTTCCCTAATCTAGTTATCAGTCTTAAATGAATTTTGGATTATACTACCACAAACAGATACGAGTGTTTTACATCATAAAGAACATTAGTAAATAAGGAAGCTACAAGAGGCCGCGAGACCTACACGAGGTAGTTCCTGTTACTTAACACTACCTACATCCACTTTTCATCCCTATCCATGAAATGATCTAGCCTCCTTTTAAAGCTCCCTAATGACTCTGCACTAACCACCTGTCTACTGAGTCCATGCCAATAATTCACCACCCTATTTGTGAACCTGTTTTTCCCTAATTCTTTTTTAGATAACGCTTTTCCAGCTTGAATCCGTTACTTCTTGTTCTACCGTGTTCTATCGTTTTGATGCCAGGAAGGGATAGACTCGTACTTACGGTCTGGTTTCGTCGAAAACACAGTGGGCGGCCGTGACTAGGAAGTGTTCGGAGATGGGAGAGGCGCTGCAGAATCTTTCCTCCTCAGATGCGTCTTTTGTAGGAGGTTTCTGAAGGGGGAGGAGAAAAGGAACATTTTACTGAAGTTCCGTACGTACAGCTACATTTGGGACATAAAACTGTTAATTTGGACCAAGGCCGAGAGAGACAAAGTGAATTGCGTGTGACATGTGGGAGCTGGGAGGGCCCTTGTGGCGGGGGTGGGAGAAGGATTTTTTATATTTTTTACGTTTGAGCCTATATAGCGCTTGTAGGCTATTATCTTCCTTCCTTAGGTTTTTATGTCACCTCCGTGGTGCAGTGGCTAGCGTGCCTGGCTACGAATCTGCGGGCCGTGGTTCGAATCTGGGCCAGGGCAAATCGGTGACCAGCCTAACCAGCTGTTCTTCCTTCCTTTCGGGGTTGATAAATGGGTACCTGGGGGTAACCTGGGGAAGGTAACTGTGGTAACCCGGGTGTCACACTAGCCCTGTGTCCCGGGGTAACGGGTCCTCACCCACCACAGGCTCTAAGGGCTAATGCCACGGAGATGGGCACCGAATGCCACGCGCAACATTGCGTATGCTCCCATCTTTACCTTTACCTTAGGTTTTTATCTTCTATCCTTCTTGTCCCATGAGTAGTCTTCCTTGTACAATGGACAGGTACCGCTGACTATAGTCACGAGAACGTGAGAGCGCTGAGGCGTGGCAAGTCAAGGTGTAAGGTCACTTCAGAGTTGCTCACCTGGTTATCCCGCGTGTCCGGCTTAGCGCGTCCCATCACCAGGTTGAAGTAGAAGTTGTAGTTCCTCTCGTCAGGGAAGATAATCTGGCGTGACACCCTGCGACGTGACGGCGGCTCGCCATTGCGTCCGTAGGGCTGGCCGCACGCTGCAGGCATAGACACACACGAGTCACCATAAGAAAATAAGAAAATAAAGAAGCTACAAGAGACCGAAACCTACACGAGTAGTTTCTATTACTTATACTAGCTACATTCATGACCTTACCTATCCATGAATAGCCNACGTTCTTGTACTAATTCCAGCAGCTACGTTACTGTTGTGTTACTAAATTCCAGACAGCACGTACTTGTGGTGTAAATTCCAGGCAGCTACGTTACTTGTTGTGTTACTAATTTCCAGGCAGCTACGTTACTTGTTGTGTTACTAAATTCCAGGCAGCTACGTTACTTGTTGTGTTACTAAATTCCAGGCAGCTACGTTACTTGTGGTGTAAATTCCAGGCAGCTACGTTACTTGTGATATCTGCCTCTGTTATTGGTACAGGCAGGTGTGGCGGGCGAGGTCAAGAGGTCGCAGGATGTCGCTGACCAAGAAGATGCCTCACACCATGACGAAAGGTACAGTGCCATCACTTCGACTCATGATATGCACGTGAAGTGGTACAAAACAATAGGCATCAAATCAGTCCAGCATATGCACTCCATTTTAATCTACCGTCAATAACTCTAGTCGCCACTGCACTAATGTCACCAGGCGAATTTTATAGGCGAATATTACTAATTTTAGCATCACTACAGCCTTGTATGTGCCACTAAAGACATGTACATAATATAAACTACTATGCATGCCTTTGTAGTGGCACATACAAATATGTAGTGATGCTAAAAATCGTAATATATGGCGCCTGGTGTCAGTGCAGTCTAGTGCAGTGTCGACTATAGTGTTATTGACGGTAGGGCAGTAATATTACGCTCTATATTGACGATCACGAAAGCGCCTCTGCAGCAGGAGCTCTAGGCACTGTACATGGTTAACACATTTCATTTTGGTGGCACAGGTGAGGAGGCAGGATGCAGCGAGGAAGTAGGCCCGCCCTTCCCGCCCTTCCCGCCTCCCCCCCGCCAGCTGAGAGTACCGGGAGGCGAGGCAGGGGAAGGGGAAGGGACACAGCCGGCTAAGACCCTCCGAGTGCTTGCCAGGGTCAGTTTGGTGCTGGCAGGGTTAATATTCCTCTGTCAGGTGAGTAAGGAAAACCATTGTAATCCTACGCTTCATAAACATGACAGATTTTTCTGTCATGATTTTGATTTTGACGGGTGTGGGGACCTCAGACAGCATCATGGCCCTCATGAGTCTGGTCGACAACCGCCCCGCCGTCGCTGTCTTCCTCGACTTGGAAAAGGCGTTCGAGCTGGCCTGCGCTCACGCTATCCTGGCCGCGCTGGTGCAGAAGGGCATCCAGGGACGACTCCTCGCCTGGATAGAGGACTACCTCCAACACAGGCGAGCCAGGGTCAGGTTCCAGGGGCAACGGTCGCACTACTGGGAGCTGGAGAACGGCACGCCGCAGGGCGGGATCCTCAGTCCCTCCCTCTTCAACTTGCTAATGGAGCAGCTGGTCAGCCTGCCGTTCCGGGAGGGCGTGGCTCTTCTCAGCTACGCCGATGACCTCGTTCTGGTTGTCACAGGTCGAGATGACAGGATCGTTAGGGCCCAGCAGGCACTTGACCTTGTCAGTGAAAAATGCAGAGAGCTGGGCCTGAAGATCTCAGCTGAAAAGTCCAAGCCCATGACCATCAAGGCCGCCACCCCGGATTGTCACTTGCTGGTGCAGGACGTCAGGCTGCCCCGGACCCGCGTCTACCAGTACCTCGGGGTGTGGATAGATCGGGGTCTGACTTTCACCACTCAGGTCAAGTACCTAAGGGAGAGGACTCAGGCGAGAGTCAATGTTATGAGGGCCATGACGAGGACACACGCCGGGGCCTCGTACGCTGTGCTGCGACTCTTCTATGTACAAGCCGTCCGCGCGCTTGTGGACTACAGCGCGCCGGTGCTCATCGCGCTGTCACCCACCCAACAGAAGAGGATCGAGGCCCATCCAAAACCGGGCCATGAGGACCATGCTGGGGGCGCCACGCTGGAAACCAGCGGCTGCGTCATGCAGAGCGAGGCCCGGCTGGTGCCCTTGACCACCAGACTCAGCAGATTGTGGCCTGTCGGGTGGCCAAGATCCTCCACCAGGTGAGAGAGTCTGCAGCACAGACAAAGCTGAGCACAGTCTTGCCACAAGGGCACGACCTGTCAGCTGGCAACACCTGGCTACGGAGGGTGGCCGAAGCCGCCAACCACCTGCTCGACCTCGACCAGCTACTGCAGGAAGGATCCGATCGTCCTGCCGCCTTCTACGTCGCTCCTCCTCCGTGGCAAGCCCCGACAGTGGAAGTCGTCATCACCGCCCTACCGGCCAGTAAGGCGCTGTGCACCCGGGTGGAGCTGCGGCAGCACGCACTGAGGGGGATTGCAAAGGCCAACGTCCCAGGCAGCGCCGTCTACTACACGGACGGCTCAGTTGACCCTGAGAGAGGCCCCGACGGGCGCGGCGGTGGTCACAGGGCAGGAGGTGCTGTCCTGGAGGACGCCCGACCACTGCTCCACTCTGCAGACGGAGCTGGTGGCAATCCAGCACGCCCTGGAGCACGCCCGCCACTGTCGGGAGGAGATGGTGGTCGTCCACTCCGACTCCAGGTCTGCCTTACAGGTCCTGCAGCAGCTGAGCCCACCAACGGACAACGTGCGGCTCACCACCACTATCCTGGGCCTCGCCCAAAGAATCGCCGCGCAGGGGCGTCACGTGCGGCTCAACTGGGTGCCCAGCCACGTGGGGCTGCGGGGGAACGAGGCTGCTGATGAGGCGGCCCGCGCAGTCACCAGGTGGCCTACAGTCACCGCCGTCGTTCTGCCCAGCATACAGCAGGGCAAGACGATGGCCAGACGTGCTGCCGCCAACAGCACCGAGCAGCAACACCGGGAGATGGAGGCGTCATCGCGGCAGGCGGCCTGGTATGCCAAAGCCACCGCCTACCGCCCACTGCTTCCCGCCCGCCAGCTTTCCAGGGCAGACGAGGTCAAGCTACACCGACTCCGGCTTGGCTATCGCACCCTGGAGGAGCTGAGGGACGATTTTGAGAGTCGGCAGTGTGACCACTGTGGCCACCTCGCCCGACACCCACTAAGGCACTACCTGCTGTCCTGCCCAGCCACGGCTCAGCTGAGGCAGCAAATCGGCGGCCCAGAGGACGACGAGGATAGGGCAGCCCTGGTGCTCCGGCGGGCACTAGAGGACCTGCCTCGGCTGTTGGTAGTGGTGCGCAGCGCCCCTCCCCCCCGCTGAGCGCACCACGTACTACACAGCGGAACATGGAGCGAGGTGACGAGCCTCGCTCACAGGAAGTCGCTCGTGACTCCAGCGGCGGGCTGTTGCCCGCTCATCTCTTATAAATGTATAGATGTAAGATTAGTATAAGTATGTAGTTTAACTTAAGGTATATGTAAGGTTACAATAAGTTGTTGTTTTCTGTAAGAGATGTAAATAAACTTAACTAACTAACTACTTCACGGCAGGATGGCACGATAGTCAAGGCATACCTGCAGCCACCGGTTACGTGGGCATTTCCTGGTGCTGGGAATTAAGGCGTTTCCACCCTTTCTTATTTCTGTTTATATATATATATATATATATATATATATATATATAATATATATATATATATATATATATATTATATATATATATACTAGCCGCAAAGCCGCCCTCCGGCGGACTTTTTGGCTAGCTCCTGCGGAGGGCTATTGGTGGTGGGCCTTTGGCCCACCACCTGTGTTTGGTGGGCCTTCGGCCCACCAAACACGGACTCTCCAGATAGCCGCTTCTAACTTTCCTGAAATCATGGATGTAGAAATGTATGTATTACCCCCACCCATTCACTCACCCATTACCCATCACCCCCCCACCCATTCACTCACCCATTACCCATCACCCCCCACCCATTCACTCACCCATTACCCATCACCACACACCCATTCACTCACCCATTACCCATCACCCCCCACCTATTCCCTCACCCATCACCCATCACCCCCAACCCATCACCCCCCACCCATTCACTCACCCATCACCCCACACCCATTACCCATCACCCCACCCATTCACTCACCCATTACCCATCACCCTACATCAAGGTTTCCTCAATTCTCGCAAACCCACTTTTTTTTCACAATTATCGCTAATAGGCTGCTAAAAAAAAAAAAAAAAAGTGATCGGATCATCTCATAATTGGGCTTAAAACCTTCCCCTGGTCAACCCGGTTCCAAAAATGTGCCACATGAGGTGATTGCGCCACGGGGGGCGGAACCTATACCAGACACACACACACACACACACATACACAGACAGACAGACAGACAGACACAACTTTCGCTTATATTTACCATTACCCATCACCCCCACCTATTCCCTCACCCATCACCCATCACCCCCAACCCATCACCCCCCACCCATTCACTCACCCATCACCCCACACCCATTACCCATCACCCCACCCATTCACTCACCCATTACCCATCACCCTACATCAAGGTTTCCTCAATTCTCGCACCCACTTTTTTTCACATTATCGCTAATAGGCTGCTAAAAAAAAAAAAAAAAGTGATCGGATCATCTCATAATTGGGCTTAAAACCTTACCCTGGTCAACCCGGTTCCAAAATGTGCCATATGAGGTGATTGCGCCACGGGGGGCGGAACTATACCAGACACACACACACACACCACACACACACACACAGACAGACAGACAGACAGACACACTTTCGCTTATATTTACCATTACCCATCACCCCCACCTATTCCCTCACCATCACCCATCACACCCAACCCATCTCCCCCCACCCATTCACTCACCCATCACCCCACACCCATACCCATCACCCCACCCATTCACTCACCCATTACCCATCACCCTACATCAACGTTTCCTCAATTCTCGCAACCCCCTTTTTTTTCACAATTATCGCTAATAGGCTGCTAAAAAAAAAGAAAAAAAAAAGTGATCGAATCATCTCATAAATGGGCTTATGACCTTCCCCTGGTCACCCGGTTCCAAAATGTGCCATATGAGGTGATTGCGCCACGGGGGCGGAACCTATACCACACACACCACAACACAAGACAGACAGACAGACGACAGACAGACACACACTTTCGCTTATATTATTATAGATATATATATATATTTATATTTTATATATATATATATATATATATATATATATATAATATATATATTAAATTTATATATATAAAATATTTAAAATTTTTATTAAAATATATTTAAAAATATTAAAAAATTTTATATATATATATATAATATANCGACGCGGCAGCTGTTCCCACGGCCCGCAGCTCCAGGCAGACGAGGTCAAGCTACACCGACTCCGGCTTGGCTATCGCACCCTGGAGGAGCTGAGGGACGATTTTGAGAGTCGGCAGTGTGACCACTGTGGCCACCTCGCCCGACACCCACTAAGGCACTACCTGCTGTCCTGCCCAGTCACGGCTCAGCTGAGGCAGCAGATCGGCGGCCCAGAGGACGACGAGGATAGGGCAGCCCTGGTGCTCCGGCGGGCACTAGAGGACCTGCCTCGGCTGTTGGTAGTGGTGCGCAGCGCCCCTCCCCCCCGCTGAGCGCACCACGTACTACACAGCGGAACATGGAGCGAGGTGACGAGCCTCGCTCACAGGAAGTCGCTCGTGACAACAGCGGCTGGCTGCTGCCCGCTCATCTCTTATAAATGTATAGATGTAAGATTAGTATAAGTATGTAGTTTAACTTAAGGTATTATGTAAGGTTACAATAAGTTGTTGTTTTCTGTAAGAGATGTAAATAAACTTAACTAACTAAGTAGTGTTCGAAAATGCCCCCCCTGGATGTCACCCTCACCTGCCTCCGCCTGGGGCACACGACACTCACAGCTCACCTGCATCGCCTCCGTCTGTCCCCTGACCCGCACTGCCCTTGGTGTGTGAATGTTCCGGAGACTATTGAACAATTTTTGCTGCAGTGTCCGCGCTTCCACTCACATCGTGTAGTGCTACAGTCTCAACTCCTCGCCCTGAACGTCACCACCTTTGACCTGCCCACCAGTGGGGTAGCTACGGGTGGGCCTGGGTGGGCATGTGCCCACCCACGAGAAGCCGGTGCCCGCCCAGGTGCCCACCCACTGGCCACGGCTGCCGTGTGGTGTGGGAGCCGTGTTCCACTAGGTAGGACTGAGGGAGCATGCATGGAGTATTATAAATAATTTCTACTGATGACTTACCCACGACCTCAAATACAATAAATATTTTTCCTCTGCTTGAAAGAAAGAAACATGCCTCTGAGTGAGTTAAATTCATATACTTTCTATTGATCACTTATAATAGCAACAAACATAACTAAATTACACCAGTTACCCTTACAAATTTTCTATAATGCCTTGTGTTGGTACTTAATTGGTACGTGTCTCCCTCTTGACTGCACAGTTCTTCTCATTATTGGAAAAACTGTATGTATTCATCAGTGGATCTTATGTCCATGCAAAATGGTTGGATGTGCAAAAGGAAATGTATCCCAATGAGCAAACTAGAGAGCTACAACGACTTTCAGACACCAGATGGGCTTGCAGGTATGATACTTGCAAAGTAATGAAAGAGAGACTGAATGCCGTTCTGCGTGTTCTAGAAGGTTTATCAAATGACTGCAATGCTAACAGAGCTATTGATGCAAGAGGACTTTTAGGTCAAATAGATATTATTATGGTTTGCTATGAAACTAGCCATTATGACACATATTCTTGGTAGGATAAATCAGTTATCAAATTTGCTACAATCAGCCAATCTTGACATGGTAAAAGCTGTAGAATTAATTGAAACTGTAAGAGCCCACCTTGAAGAAAGGCGGTCAGACCAATTGCCTCTTTTGATGCTTTGTGGGATGAAGTTGAGAGAAACTCAGCAGCTCATGGTTTTGATACTTCAGAGTGTAGAATGTGTAGATCACCAAGGAAACGGAAACTGTTTACAAAAGTGCAGGATTTTGTTGTTACTGATTCTATTGGAAAACAGTCAGGGAGCACACACTCTGATTTCAGTGTTAAGGATTCAACACGAATTAACTTCTTCTATCCTATTCTAGATCATATGTTAACAGAAATGACAAGGCGCTTCAATAATGAAGCATGTGAACTTATGAAAGCATTACAGGCACTGAATCCACAAAGTAAGGAGTTCTTATCTTTTGAGAAAATGTCAGGACTCAGACATTTTCAGAGTGATCAATATCATGCATTTCGTGCTAATGAGGAAGATCTTAACCATGAGCTGCACTCTGTAAAACGCATGTTAGAAAGACGCTATAAGGATGTAAGTGACAATGAAAAGCCCAAATCACTGTTAGATTTAGTGAGAATTCTTGGTCCATATGAAGAGGCATTTCCTGAGTTCTACAGACTGGCCAAAATTTATGTAGTATTACCTGTGTCATCAGCTTCAGCAGAGGGAAGCTTTTCTGCTCTGAAATTAATCAAAACTACACTGAGAAATACAATGGGCAATGAGAGATTAGGTAATCTTGCTGTGTTGTCAATTGAAAGTAGGCGAGTTAAAAGCCTTGATTTATAAGAATTTGTTGATAAGTTTGCTGAGAACCACAAGAACAGAAGCATTCTGCTTAAGTGAGATATTTTCACTTTCTCAGTGGAAATTTTTATTTTATTTGCCTGCTGCTTTAAAACTTCTGCATTTTTTTATATTTTCAGTATCAATTATGTTATTTCTATTTTGTATAAGTGGTAATATATGTATTTCATTTTTTGCCATGACTGCTTTATTTCGTTCTCCATCAGCAACTGGATGATACCCTACAGTACTCAACACACACTCCTAGAATAAAATCTAATAACCTTCTAATAGTCCATACGACATCAGATATACTCTTGATATTGGTCAGAATGCAAAATATGAAAGGGGGGAGTCTTGGCACTGTAAGTGAAAGTAAGTCCCCAGTCCCCACCAAACTCCCCAGCTGTATGGGCTTGTTCGGATCATCTAGTGCCCACCCATAGTCAGCTGTGCCCTCCCAGGTGCCCACCCAATCATAAATACCTAGCTACGCCACTGATGAAAGGTTCTATGATGGTGGCTATGGAGGGGATTTACTCTTCAGAGCCAGGACAAAGTCGCTGGAGGTAAATAGTCGTATGTACAGATGGAAGAATGGTGGCAGCAACTTCTATGTGGGAAAAAATTTCAAAATTGTTAAATGCTATTGCAAGAGGTATCAGTGGAAAGGTCTTGAAACAAACTTTCCAATGACACCAAGATGACCCTCCTAGGACCTAAAATAAGAAAGTTACATCAAATAGAAATTCGCCTTTTGGGCATATTTTTGTCTTATAAAACAATAGGATTATTGTGACCGATAAAAATTTGGCATAATGAACACTCAGCCAAGAACACTCAGGTTAGGTTAGGTTTCATTAAAACATATAAGGTTAGGTTAGGTTTCATTTTTTTTTTCATTTTTTTTTTTTTTTCATTTTTTTTTTTTTTTTTTTTTTTGGTTTGCGCAAAATAAAACTAACACCATTAGAACAAGCACCTATTGTAGGCCAAGAAAAAGTAGTTGGTGTCTCTGAAAACGAACGTGAAACTCTCCTCCATAATTACCAAACAAACAAACAGAACGAACGAACAACGAAATGAAAAACAGTGCATTGACATCGATTACAGATAGCCTGATAAAATTGTTGCTACTCGATAAAAACTTATGAAATTCGACATATAGACGGACAAATAACTAAAGAAACTTATTTTATTAGTTTCAAGATTAATTTCACTCGCCTTCAGCAAAATTGACGAGCGTTTTGGCGACCTGTCACGAAACACATCTCCATTTCCGCGGAATGTACGTGATTTCGGAAATGTTCCGAGAATTTTCGAGAATTGTTTCTGCAACGAGTTGAGGGGTCAATGTGTGTACTACGTCATCAAATCATGTGTAAGCTCGTGCAATCACAGGAAAACACACAAAACACAGATTTCTTAGGGGGTTCACAACACAACTTTTGCGCTAAATTTTGCCAATTTCGATGAAAAGAAAACGGGGCTGAGCTGAAATGTTGACAAAGTTGTCAAGCGTGAAATCGGAGAATATGCACATACCTACCTGAGCCAAGGTGTGTGTGATGTGTGTGACAGGAGTGGATGAAACCGTGGAGCACTTGATGCTGGAATGTGAACGGTATGAGTATGCTAGAACAAAGATGTTGGAGGTAGTGGTAGGAGAGGTCGGTGGAAGAATGGAGAGAGATGAGAGACAGGAGAGTAGAGATGGAGTACCTGCTGGGGTTGTGTACTGAGTGGAGGAGTGACAGTCGTGTGATTGAGAGTGTAAAAGAATTCTTGGAAAATTCTTGGAGAGCATGCATGAGAGAGCATGAAAGGCAGGGGGCCCCTCAGTGATGGGGACCCCGTTTGGGTGTGGTGCTGGGAGAGGAATGAGGGGAAAATGAAACCCCCTAGTTTTGCTTCCCCCTTGTGCTTCTCTCCCAACAGAATACTACGTGTGTGGGAGAACGCCGGACCAAAGGCTTCACCGACAGCATCAGCTGGGTGATTCCCAACTCAAGATCAAGATCAAGCAACAGGCAACAGCTGAGCTCAGTCAGCTTCAGTGAATGGAAGGCTAGATAGAGGTAAGGAATCCCTTATTCTTTAAGTTGATGTTATAGCCAGTTTTGCCCTAAAGATATTGTTTCAGAGGGACATGATTCGGTCATTATGGTGGCAGTCTAGTGTTTGGCAGGCCCTCATCTGATGCACCCTGCCACTGAGGGGTAATCATAATGGGAGAGGGGAGAAGCCTTGTCCTTGTCAAATTTTTTTTTAGGATAATTTACGGGAAGGGAAATAAAAATCATATGTGGGTATTATTTCGGGTATTAGTTTGGTAGTGGGCTTTCAAAAGGCCTATGATTTTTACCTACCTACATCATAGTCTTGATTTCTACATTCTGAGTATTTTGAACACCATTTCGTCTGGCGCAATTGAATAATAATGGCATTACATGTACCTACTAACGAAAATCTGCCATTATTTCAGCAAGAAACGGTCAAGTTAAGTTAAATCAGGGTAAATTTTTACACTAGGACCGAAATTCCCTACACAATTGTGTGTGGTTTCTGTTCACCTTATTGGAGTCTAAGAAACATTCTCTCTATGAGCTTCCGTCGCAAATAACTACTTTCGGATATATAAGATGTTTTTAATAGGAAGGATTGTATAATTGGCAGCGAGCGAAGCGAGCTGCTACTTACCATAAGACCCATTCGTGTAAGGGGAGTGGAACCATTCGTAAGCCAAAAAGTGAATAACTACTCCTAAATATTGTCGGATTGAGCTGAAATTTGACATGCAAGTAGTGCTGTCAAAATCAATGGGGGTCTGTGAAACAAACTTTTTGCGTAGAACAAGCCCTTAATGAGTAATTAGCGTAATGATTTAATTAGTGCTAAATAAACTTTGGTTTTACAATAACTTCTGTTGCTTGTTGTAGACCTCTGTAACTTCTGTAGACTAGGTATTTTAAAAGCACTTTGAGCTCGCTGCCACGTTCCAGCCGCAAGAACTGAGCCAAAAGCCGAGTTATTCAATGTCCTCCTCTGATATGAGTTAAAAAAAAAAAAAAAAAAAAAAAAAAAAAACATACAGTACTGTAAAAGCATAAAAACTACACTTCCCAATGCACGGGTAGCATCAGGCATGTAATCCAAGGAGAGGGGAGCCTTGTTGTAACATGTAGAAGATGTTAGGGGGACTCAGTCGCATTTTAACACTGGTATCACTTTAATCACTATAATCACAACTCTGTACTGTATTGTATACAGTACTGTACCTGTACAACTTAATTTTACATCACTTAAGCACTTAATTACTGCAACACTATACTTGTACCTTAAACTGTGAAACAGCCCTTAATCACTAATGTACAGAATAATTTTTTATGTCACTTGGGGTCAGTGCTGCTGTCGAAAATGTGAGTTGGCAGATCAGGGGAGGTACTGTTCAGGAAGCTGCAACCAGACTCACTACTTGTAGAGGGCTGAGGTTCCCTGGCGTGTGGCTTTGGTTTGAAGAAGGCTGAAATTTTCGTTTGTTTCTGACTTGTACACTGCCTCTTGATAACAGCATTTCTTATGTCTCTCATAGGTGAGTAGAATGCATCAAATTGGTGTTCCACCAACCCCTCCAAAGCCTTGTCCAGGTGAAAACGAAGCTGAGACAATTTCATGCTGGCTGGCTGGTCAGCTTCGTCATCACTGTCAGCTTCAACAGCAGCCTCCGCCCCCTGCACAACACTAGCTGCTATGTCCTCTTCTGTCTGATGATGGTAGCCCAGAGCCCCAGCATCACTCTCCAGCCACTCAACTATGTTCTCCTCGGTGACTTCGGGCTCACCACCTTTATGCACTGTTGCAGTGAAATCTTCTAAACCAAACCCAGTGAAGTCCACTTCTACTTCAGTCCCCTTCAGCAACTTGTTCCATGCATTGCTCAGGGTGGTGGACTTGAGCCCGTTCCGCGCCTCAGCCCAGTTATACACAGTGTTGCGTAAGTTGTACGCTTTGAAATTCGCAAGCGACTGAGCCCCCCTTGTGTCCTCTTGTCCCTCTACCTCTTCTACCACAAGGCACTCCTCCAGCTGCTTGTTTCTGTAGTGTCGCTTGCAGGCCTCGATCACGCCCTGGTCCATGGGCTGGATTAGGGAGGTGGTGTTGGGTGGCATAAACATTACTTTAAAGTAATCGTCCAGACCATTTCATCATTCCTGATTTAATGCAATCAAATCATAGCTATTAACGAGTATATCAACAATACGTCGTCACTTTTTGTATCCAGTCAGCCGTTTTTAAATAATCCGCAATCAAAATCTGCAAATTCCCCGAGTTTTCAAAACTCAAGGTTTGCAGATGCTCAGGCTCAGGCTCGGTGACGTAGGATCAGGGAGGCTCATCTTCCCGCGCTTGATCAGAGAGGCGCGTAAACACAGAGATAAATATAGTACTTGAAGATATTTGGGTGTTTCTGATAGATTTGTTTTGCTATATGCCACATGCATGCATCCTTTATGGGTGCAGCAAGACAGCTGTGCCTTTCGAGAAAAGTTTGCACACGGAAAGGAGTGGCGTGTGTAGGAGTGGAGTGGCGGAGTGGCGTGTGGTGATTCACGCCTATAGTGTGTTGGGGCGAGCAGTTGTGTTGAGAAACGGTGTGTAGTGAGGGTAGCGATGGACCACCACGACTGTGAGGCTTTGCCTCTTAACAAGACCAAATAAACCAAGTAAACCAGTTGTGGAGTGGGCGTGCCCTGTGGTGAGAGACCCTGTGGTGGTGTGGCTGTCACACTTTCTGCCTTCCCGCCCGCATATTTTCCAACTCTATGCTGTAGTTAATGCTAGTATGTGGTTTCCGAGTAATTACGTTTGACTGTAGCTCCAAAACTAACCATAGGATTTTCTCGAAAGTACCTTCATTGTGATTCCCACACACACATGGTTTAACCTTATTTACCAATCCATGTTTTGGAGAAGTGCCAGGTCCTCCTGCTGAACCTCAGGCTCTGCTAACACCTGTTCATCCACCTCGTACTCGGGCTCAAACATATAGGATCCCATGACAATCTGAGGTTCGTTTTCCTCATAGTATACGCGACCAGCGTCATTTCTTTCGGTGTCAGATTGAGCATCGTACTCTAGATCTGTCACAGCGACAGATTCACTGTCTGACACCGAAGTACAATCGCTCATCATAACATTTGCCGACAGGTGTCAGACAGAGTGTCTGCGGGCGTCCCTGTTCTGACGTCATCAATAACAGTCGTAGCCCTGTTGGAGGGAAGATTTTTTTTTTCGCGCGCTTTTTACAAAAGTCGTGTTTTTACGGAAATAAGGCCTGGAAATCAATTATTTTTGGTGGATTAGGTGTTTTGAATGTACATTCAACATAATTCGGCAATTTTTTTTTTGCCCCCTTCACACATTCCATAATGGAACCACGAACGCGCCAACAATGCAATGCGCAGCACCGTCATGGTCCTGGTTATGGGTCCATCGTGACCGATCGTGACGCTCGTGCCGCTCTGCCGAGGCCACGAAAAGTTAGTGCGTGCACTAAAAAATTGGGAAGCTCCCCGAATTTTGTACCCAACGCAGCGCTATCGTGACGCTATCGTTATCTATGTAGCAGCTTCGTGACACTATCGTGGTTGTCATATTTCTATTGTGACGATAAGAAATCGTTACGCGCGCCTTCAATCC
The DNA here is from genome assembly GCA_016584305.1 of Chionoecetes opilio. Classification (NCBI taxonomy): domain Eukaryota; kingdom Metazoa; phylum Arthropoda; class Malacostraca; order Decapoda; family Majidae; genus Chionoecetes; species Chionoecetes opilio. The sequence continues at coordinate 294,721 of JACEEZ010002594.1, read as the reverse complement.
GACCTCCCCCCTTTTTTGCACCCCCTTCCGCCTTCTCCCCCCTTTCTCATTCACCTCCACCCACCCTCTACTCCCTACCCCCTACTCCCATGACCACGTGGTGATGCCACCCTCCCCCTACTCCCTACCCCCTACTCCCATGACCACGTGGTGAAGGGGGAAGGGGGTAGGGAGTAGGGGGTGGGGAGTGGATCTAGCCCCGTTTTAACCACTCAAACCCCCAACAACGCCTTCTCCATCCCCCCCCCCCCGTTTCCCCACCAACACCATCACCCCTTCTTTATTACAGCCCCCCTGCCCCGTTTCCCCCCTTCTCCATTACCAACACAACCCTGTTTCTCCCACCTTCATCTCTACCCCCCTTCTCCATCACCATGGCAACCCCCACCCACGTGTGAGGCATGTTCCATGAGGCATGGCTCTTGACGCTATCGTGATACGTTCATGGCACTGTCGTGGTTATCGTAGCTCTATCGTGACGACAAAATGACCGTTGATTTTCCATTCGTGACGTAGTCTTACAGCTGTCATGACTGCATCGTGACCATCTTACGACCGTCATGACACATACGTACAGGCAGCGTGACATTGTTGTGAGGCTATCGTGGTCTGTGTTTATCGTGGTCAAATTTCACGATAGCGTCAATAATCAAATTGGTGGCGCTATCATGGTTCGATTATGGAATGTGTGAAGGGAGCTCAAGTGATCAAGGGGAGGAGGAAGAACTCTAACCCAGTCATCCCTGCAAACGCAGTCACCGCTGGTTTCTCTCGAGCCTCGGAGAGAGAAACAGGGACTCTCAGCTGGCTACTTGCCAGCTTCCTTTCTCCCCACACAACATTACCACTTGTGAGTGTTATGCATGTTTTATGTTTAATTAAGGGGAGAGTCCGCCGTGAAAATATGAAAAAAAAAAATTAATATACGAATTTGAGTTACCTATATGGTCTATGGCAACACCCTATCCCTTGGCTTTCGAATGGTGGAATTTTTTTCAGTCGGACATTTTTTTAAATGCCCATAGCGAGGGGCATTTAAACTTTCAAAACTTGTAAAAAAAAAAAAAAAATGAATTTTTTTTGGATAATTTTCCCATATATCAAAATTAAGCCTTTAGAAAAAAACAACAACAGCAATCTTCAGGGTGAAGTTTGTTACCCAGGTAACAATTCTGGAACACAATTTTGGATATGAAAAGTGCAACCTGTTCACAAAAAATTTTGGAACAAATGTATACATCCAAAAAGGACTAGAAAAGAAAAGAATTACACCGAAGAAGACAATAAACAAGAAGAGGAAGACAGACAAAGGAATTCCAATCGAAAGCTATGCACCTGGTGAATTTTAATCGAACCTTGCACCAATGAGGGGCGTGGCGCGCCCTGACACCCTCGCCTTTGAGCGATTAATTAATACCTTTACAAGGGGGGACAAGGTGCAGATCCTTTTATGCATGCATTGAATTGATATGTGATTACTGATCCCATAAAATTCATATGAAAGTAGCATTGACAGTGTAGTACCTTCACTGGAGCGCAGAAACTTTAGCAAAACTTCAAATGCGTTTTTCTCAAAACTAGTATAAAATGAACATAAAATTAATCTCTGCTTTTATTTTTGGCACGATTTCCACGAAACTTTAGGACACACAAAATCAAATATCGTAGAAAAATCTGTTCTGATGTTTTGTTTTGTTTTAAAGTCTTAGTTTTGATATATGGGAAAATTATCCTTAAAATTATTATAATTTTTTTTTTTTTAACAATTTTTTAAAAATAAATCTAAAAAAAAATTCAAAATATTCTCAGAACAAATTGTTAGAATAACAATGAATTATCATATGCTCATGTCACAAGGAAATCGGTCAAAAAATGGCTGAGAAGATGCAATTCAAAATTTCATCAAAAACCGACAAAAATTGGTTCCTTAATTTTTTTAGATTTTTCCTTTCATCTGATCAGCTTGAAATTTTCATGTGATAACAAGGGTACTAATATACATAACATATTCATTCATTCATGACCGTAGATGCAATTTAAAATTCACGGCGGACTCTCCCCTTAATGTGCAGTTATGTTATTTTGTGTGCTATTTTCTCTTTCAGAATGCTTTTTCTACAGACTAGGTAGTACAGTGTGGGTAATATAGACGTTGTGTGTTTGTTGTGTTTGCTATAGTTTATTTTAGCTTGAAAAACATGTCTTATTTTTATTTATTTTATTATTATTTTTATTTTTTTATTTTTTATTGATGGGGTCCTGGAACCAATCCTATAATTACCATTAGTTATGTGTTTCGTTATACGGGATTTCGCTTTACGAGTATGCCAGGTGGAACCTAACTGCTCGTATCTTTGGGACCTCCCTGTATATAGTACATATATTTGCATATCGTAATGGCTGACGAATAAATTCATATTCAAACCACATAAAGGTGATTTTCCTGATTTTAGGCCACATATGACCTTTTGACCTTGATTTTGACCCCATATCCACAAATTAACCCCAGAAATGGACTCCCCATAATAGAAAACCCCTAAAAAGAGGTATTACACAAGCCTCTATGTCATCAAGATCAAAAGTTGAAAATTGGCCGAAGAAATTAAAGAAAAGGCCGAATTCTGAGAAATGCTAAAGGTTGCACAAGTAGCAACCAAGCTTATTTTGCTCTCCTAACCGTAATATATATTTCCATAGAAAAAGTTTACAGTAATTAACATTGCAGGGTCTTGTATAGGAAGTATAGGGGTGGCAACTTGACTATTATGAGACTGAAGAAATATGCATGAACATAACTCTTCGCCATTTAATATTTTTGTGAAAACTTTTTACATGAAACATATCAATAAAAGCGGAATTTTATTAGTTTTCCATTGATATATTTCGTTTTCTGATAAATGAATTAGAACCATGCATTAATTAGCGTTAACTAAAACAATTACATCATCAATCGGGTAATTTTCCCGATTGATGAGGTTATTTATTTTGTTAACGCTGTCAGGAAATGACAGGAATCGCAAAACTGGCCTCCACTGGAAATAGCCCAAACTGAGTAGCAAGTCCAGTATACAGTAGTCTTTGGCCTAACTCATAATCTTGAGCTAATAATCATGAGGTCGACTTGTACACCTGGTCGACTTAAGCCTGGTTGACACTGGGCTAATGTCGGCAAACATAGGCTGAGATGACTCCCCGCGGAGTTATCTCGGCCAATGTTTGTCGAAAAAAACTTACTCCGCTCGATTAGTCTTTTATCTGCTGAGTTGCTGAGAATTTTGCGTGCCAAATTCAAACAAACGCAGAAGCCAGCACCACCCTCTTCCCCACTCACCCCAATTATTGGTATAATTTCGGTATTTGGCACTAAAAACTAACAAATTTAACTTGCATCATTGTGTAGATCTTTTCATCCTTACTTTGAATCCCAATTTCCCATGGCAATGGCGATACATATAATACCGAAGATGTTCTGTTGTAGCTACAGCCAGAAATGGTTGCTAGGTTAAATCAGATTATGTTAGGTTAGACGTCGGGTTTGATTTAGTACATGATATCAAGGAGAAAATGACGATTCATGGTTGAATGTACACTGTAAACACTGTTGATGGCGGGGACGCGGGAATAACAAACCGGCATTTGTTTCCCGGAACGAATTGCGTGTGTGAACGTAATTTCCGCACTCGGCCGCTAGAGGCTGACTTCCCGGCGCTACAAAGTGCCGTCATTAGCCCAGTGTGAACCAGGCCTTATACGCCGCCATTTATGGTACACATATATACATAATTAGATGGGCATTACGAAAGCAAAAGGTACCGCATTGTATGAAGGGTCAAGATCAAAGGTGAGACTTGCTGGAGGAACTTCAGATGCCTATGAGATAGGTGTGGGGGTGCATCAAGGCTCAGTTCTTAGTCCTCTTTTGTTTGTGGTAGTGATGGAAGAGGCCACAAAGCAATGCAGAACAGGAGATCCATGGCAGCTGCTATATGCAGAGGATTTAGTCTTGACAGCTGAGACAAAGGAGGAAGTTGAGAGGAGATTTATAGATTGGAAGCAAGCAATGGAAAGAAGAGGTCTGAAGATTAATATGTCCAAGACGAAGGTGTTGATAACAGGCAAGAAAATAGAGCAAAATATACGAATGGGAAGGTTTCCCTTTGGAGTGTGCGGTAGAGGAGTAGGAGTAAACTGTATTCGTTGCAAAGAATGTGACAAATGTTGCCACAAAAGATGTTTGGGACTAGGAAACCAGAATAGGGTGGTAGATTTCTGCTGTCCAGTGTGTATAAGATGAATCGACAGAGGGGGCCCGCCAGAAGAGGACTCAGATATAGAAACTGGAAGTGAATGGTGATGTAATAGAAGAAGTGAAACAGTTTTGTTATTTTGATGACATGTTAGATAGCGAGGGTGGAGTGGAGAGACCAGTAAGAAACTGAGTAGAAACTACATGGATGAAGTGGAGAGAGATAGCGGGACTGCTGATAAACACGAGTATTCCACTGAAAACCAGAGGAAGAGTATTTGAAGCATGTATAAGATCAGTTTTGCTGTATGGTTCTGAGACATGGACTTTGATGAAGAAGTTGGAGGATGTTTTGGTTGGTTCTGATCAGAGAATGTTGAGATATATGACTGGGATCACATGGAGAGATGAAGTGTCCAGTGAAGAGGTGGTAAGAAAATTTGGATTGAAAGAGCCGAGTACAGTACTGAGAGTATGGCGATTGAGGTGGTTTGGGCACGTGAAGAGGAGAGGTGGTGAGGCTTTGGGGAGAGCTGTTAGAGTGGAAGTTCCAGGTCACCATCCACCGGGCAGGCCAAGGAAGACATGGAGGCAGTGTGTTGAAGAGGATCTGGCAGCATTGGGCACTGAAGAAGTTGAGGCAAGGGATAGGGATAGTTGGAAGCGTATCACAGGTCATCTAACCTCATAAAATATTATGGGAAAAACCTACGTTAAACAGAAAGAAGAAGAAAAGGAAAAAATATACACTGCATCCTTATACAACACAATTTTATGGGCGACACAGCACGCCGTGTTGTACAAAATCGTGTTGTACGAATCACAGAAACCCATGTTATAATGTACTTATGGTGGACACCTCCGAAATTTTGTACTTTTCCCTCTATATTAGCACATTGAAATACATACATTGCCTTTACAATAATCAATATATAGTAAACATACACTCCTCTTAGTCCTTTATCTTAATTGTAATGGTGGGAGAAAGTTTGGAAAGAAATTTTTTAAGAAAAAATAAACAGATTTTCTACCGGCAGTAAAATTGGTAGTAAAATCTACAGATTTTCTCGGTAGGCGGTTGTCTTTCTGTTTCTCTGTTCCCATGTTCTTTGGCATATCGTACAAATTTAGCTTGTATGCGATAGTACGTATTAGTAAATAGTTTTGATGAATTCGCTATGGGGGATAATTTCCAGGACTGAAAAGAGCTTGTGATACGTGTGTGACAGCCTGGTGGTAAATGATACATCAACACTACCTAGCAGACGATAGATGACGCTGTTGCGCCAATCTGCCGAGCCTCCAGAGGCAGAATGTAAACATTAGAGTGTGAGGACAGATTAGTTGATTTGAATGTCTTATGGTATTTGAAATAATTGTAACAGGTAAGTACTGAGGTACTGAGTACTGAGTAAGTACAGGGAGGTCCCGAAGATACGAGCAGTTAGGTTCCACCTGGCATACTCGTAAAGCGAAATCTCGTATAACGAAACACATAACTAATGGTAAAATATAGGTTTGGTTCCAGGACCCTATCAATTAAAAAAAAAAAGACATGTTTTTCAAGCTAAAATAAACTATAGCAAACACAACAAACTCTCAAACTCTCAAATATAGGGCTCTATATACCACACCACCGCACCACCACACCACCACACAAAACACAGTGAATTAAGAGTGTGACAGCACAGTAGGACAGAGCACAAATAAGTCACAATAAGCACATTAAGTAAACCAGCAAATCATTAAAATTGACTCACAAGGCACAATACATACAAGCAACAAAGACGTTGTATACCTATTTCAGCCGAAATCAGGTGTCATATAGGCTTGTAAAATGTTTCCACGAATGTGTGGGCAAGAAAGATACAGGCGCAAAGGAAGAAATTTGGCACAGAAAGTTATATTTTGTCTCTTAACTCATTGTCCAAGCAAGCGAAGCGAGCTTTTAGCATTTATGCTAAAATTTGTAATATATTGTGCCTGGCGACATTAGTGCAGTGGCGAAAGTAGTGCATTAGTGCAGTGGAAATAAAATGTGTTCGTAGCCTTCACAACAACAGTGTCTTTTAGCATCGCCGAGAGGCAGGCCGCTTGTGTTAGGCCTCATATAACCACTATAACTCGTGTTTCTAATGCCGTTATAGGTGTTATTTAGGGTTAGCGTGGTGTTATATACGTGGTAGGGTGTGTGTGAGGTGTTAAATATGCCATTTCAGCCGTGGGTACAGAGAGGAGGAAGAATAACAATATGAAATACCACCACCACCACCACCACCACCACCACCACCACCACCACCACCACACCACCACCACCATCAGATTGATTATATATAATTATCGTACAACCTTAGGTAAAATCATATAGTCAGTAAATTACTTTATAATTTTAGTAAATAGCTTGTAATTTACTTTAGTAAATAACTTGGTAATTTTACTCACCCCAGTTTGAATATCGTAGCATTGGATTTTCGATCTCGTATATTGAAAATAGACCCTAATTTACACATCTCGTATCATCGGATTCTCGTATATCGAATGCTCGTATAACGGGACTTCCCTGTACTCAAGTTGTGTGTTGTGCAGCGCAGCACCGTACAGTGCGGGTAAGGGTGGAATTGTCTTGCTTTCGGATCGCCAGATAGTGTTGTATGAATACGAATAGTGTTGTGCGGATGAAGTGGGTTGCTCAGACCCCCACCGTGTTGTACGAGGATGGTTTTGTACGAGTATGCAGTGTATATACATACTGCTGAATAAAAAGTGTAAAGGTGTGGGAAGCCAGAACCCTTACTTTTCCAATTCTCCCTCAGGATTTTCTTTGGTATATGAAGAAGGAGCAGCAGTTGGAGCCATGAGCTGCTATGGATGCCTGTGGATGATGCTGGCAGCTGGGACCATATCAGTCAGGGCAATCCATGTGGTGAGTTTGGACTTTAGAAGAGGTGTAAGAATATTGTGATGGGGAGGGGGTGTTCCCCTCCCAAGTCCCCTCCTCTGACTGTCTTCAATCTTTCAATCATTGCTGCAATGTTGCCTCTCTTGCTATTTTCTACCGATATTTTTAATATGACTGCTTTTCTGAACTTGCCAAATGCTTGCCTTTCCCCCTCCAGTGGCCTCGCTGCATAAGACTCTACTTATTTTCATCTCTATTCTGTCCACCTTACTACTGCAAGATTTTACCAATGTGTTCACCCTTTCATTCCTTTTACTGGTAAACTGGAATTCTTGTTCCTGTTTCTATTTTGTCACCTTCCCACGACAAATTGTTTCAAGAGAAGAGCGTCAAGATTCCTCTCAAACTAAATTGGTCCTCCACTTTTCGAAGTCCCATTCTATGTATTTGATGAGGACTGGCATTTAGCAGGCGTTTTATTGGCTTTTTTTTCTTCCTTGACCAGTTTCCTTTCATGTAAAAAATATATTGATATAAGGGGTCACTGCAACCAATTCTGTATATTTGCTACAATTATAACCTCCTCAGAAGGTCTGGTCGACACGTCTGCAATACAATATCTCCATTAGGTGTTAAAGTGTGAGTACACCAGAGTAAATAATTGTGTGTAGGGAAAAACATACACTAGGGTCCCGCATAAAATGTGTTCGCAAAGAGCGTTTCCCCTATAGAACGAACGACCTAAAATATTAAAATATAAAAATTGATTCATTATTATTATTTTATATTAAATAAAAAAAAATCCAAAAATTTTGTTAGGAACGAATGTGATCATATAGAACGATTCCGCCATCAAAGTAGGGCAAATTCGAGGTGTTCTTATATAGAGCGTTGAAATATCGTACAGAACGAAGGCTGTGTCCCTGGCAAGGGTTGAGGTGGAGTACGGCGGCAGCGTATCGCCACGGAGGTGGGAACTGCGGTAGCGACCGCGCAGTTCTCGTCCATTATTATAAAAAAACCCCATTCATGTGGAGGATATATATTGTGATCCATTCACAATATCGTCAGTTATCGTAATTTATTGATGGCTTTCATTCGACTGTATACTTTCGTTGTTGTGGGTTTGTTTACAAGTTATCAGCTGTGAGCGTGAGAGCTCCGACCGATGTAACGGCGGTAGCCACCGCGCAGTTCTCGTCCATTATTAAAAATAAAAACACTCATGTGCAGGATATACCGTATTTGCTGGCGCATAAGACGCACCCGTATTTTACTTAAATATTTTGAGAAAACAAAATGATTAGTGTTTTGAGGACATATTTGGGAGGCGGTAGCGGAGTGGTTAGCGTCTCCGACTGGCGTTCTCGGTGACCCGAGTTCGATCCCCGAAGAAAACCAGAACCTTTCTGCACCGTCGAGTGGCCTAAGAACACCCACATGCCCTGCCCATTAACCCTACCTTCGATTGCGAGTGCATCGGAGGACACAGGGGGGCGGCATGAGCCTCTAATCACAGGCGTCACTATAAGAATCCTGCCTGCGCCACCACGGGCGAGGACCAACCATCACAGCCCTCACGTGAACCTCCAGAGCCTACCATCCGAGCCCTGGGTCACCACTGCCTACAGGCGCTATAAGCACAAATGTATAGAAAAAAAAAAAAAAAATTTTTTTTACTTCTCGTAAATTTATTAAAAGTTATTAAAAAAAAGGTTTTGTAAGGTAAAACAAATTATTTTGAGCATGTACCCAAATACAATATTCACAGTGCAGTGAATGTGAATGAAAAATTATATTAGTTAAAATGTAAAGAGAATGTGTAGGGTAACCATAATCGGACATTTATTGTATCATTTACATTTGATATCATTATTTAATATATAATCGGTCGTATATTTATTTATTAGATGCTCCACGAATTAATATTCTAATATTATCTACCTATGACATTTAACTTCGATTTAATGTTGTAAGTATACTTTTGTTGCTTTTCTGCTATGTGTTTAGACTTTGTGGAAAATTTGCAGTAAATATAATGGTATTATTTCGGTTGTGGGCTTTCAAAATTCCTAGGTTCTTACCTCCATTATCGTGTATCTTTCTTCATTCTGTGTATTTTGAGCCCCATTTCCCATGGTGCAATCAAATATTAATAGCATTACATGTACTACCGAAAATCTAACGTTATTTCAGCCAGAAAGTTAAGTTAGGTTAAATTAGATTAGGTTAGGTTAGAGGTGGGGTTTGGTTTAGTAAAAATATATAGAGATAAAACGAAAATTACCAATACTATGGCAGTGTGAAGCTTAGCAATGTTTGCGGGGCGGGCCTGGAGTGGCAGGGCGGGCACCCCCCCTTACACACATCTAAACAAACATTGATTTCCAACAAAAACGATAGCCAGATTAATTCAAAGCACACCAAAACTATTCACAAAAACTAGGTTTCGGCCTCGAAATCGGTAGTTGCCCAATAACAAAAATTTACCAAGGTATTAAGGTAACACTGTAAGGTAACCATCTCTACCTTTTTGTTATTGTTGAAGGGCACCGATGTCGGGATCGAAGATATTCGCCATGGTTTACACCTGTGAATCTATCACAGTCGCGAGGGTTGATTAGTCTTCCTCAGGAAGGTACAGGTCAAGGCATTATGGTGTGGTGTGATTCGGCCTTGAGGCGGATGAAGTTGTGGCGCCGCGAAGGGTCTTGGTCTTTGTGTGATGTGTGGAAGGCTTCTGTCCCGTCTACAGGTACCGTTGCAGCCTTTTTACTAGCACTCTTTCCAATTACAGCTTACAATTTCCTTATCCATAGAGATACAGGGGTGAGGATTGAGGGATCGAGGTGGTATTAAGGCCTACCCTGTCTCCCATCCATTTACAGTGGAGAGCGGCAGCAGGACTGCGGGTGGAGGGTGATATTTACATATGACGGCCATCTTGGCAGCAGAAATAGCCACCTTGTTGCCCCACCTCTTGTTTTCTCTTAAACTCCAACTTTTTCTTGGTGTTATGCATTACTGTTGATATTATTAATAACAGTCCAAATTTGTGTTCAGTGGTCTACTGCTCAACACAGTTCACTCGAGACCCCCTTAGTAATACCACTGACCATTCTGCATTCTCTGCCCGACCTCTCATTAGTAATATGGCCGTATTAGACGCAGGGTGAATTTTGCATTCCCTTTCTGAAGAAAAAACTGCGTCTTATGCGCCGGGAAATACGGTATGTTGTGATCCATTCACGATATCGTCAGTTATCGTAATTTATTCATGGCTTTCATTCGACAGTACACTTTCGTTGTTGTGGGTTTGTTTACAAGTTATCAGCTGTGAGCGTGCGACCTCCGACCGATGTGACGATGAGTGACCTCCAACAAGATGCCTCGGAACCCCTCGCCCCCGGTACATAATCCCTATTAGATTAAGGGCCGTACTATTAAACCTTTCGCCCAGGCTGGCGATTGCCTGGCGATGCTGCGCTAGGCCTCGGAGGGCCTCTCGGAGGTTTACACGCTGCAGATGTTGAGTACAGGGAGGTCCCGTTATACGAGCATTCGATATACGAGAATCCGATGATACGAGATGTGTAAATTAAGGTCTATTTTCAATATACGAGATCGAAAATCCAATGTTACGACATTCAAACTGGGGTGAGTAAAATTACCAAGTTATTTACTAAAGTAAATTACAAGTTATTTACTAAAATTATAAAGTCATTTACTGACTATTGACTATATGATTTTACCTAAGGTTGTACGAATTATGAGCCTTGGTGATGTCCTATGATGCTATCACAGGCGTGGTGGTTAACCTGTCTTCCTCAGGAAGGCACAGGTGAGGTGGAGGACAGCGTGTTGCCATGAGGGGGTGGACGTCTGCGCCGCCAACAGGGTGGGCAGGTTAAAGGTGGTGACGGTTGGAGCGACCGTCCTTTGACAGTCGCTCCTGGGCTACTCAAAGGAGCCCAGGACCCACAGCTACAGAGGGCACCAACTCTACCAGTCTCTCCAACAAGATGACCAGTCTCTCCAACAAGATGGGGAAAGAGCTTGAGAGTTGGTGCTTAGAGAAGCAGAGAAACAAGCTGCTGGAGCAAGCCATATTTCCCACCCTATCCCGTGCCACCTGGGTAGATGTGTTTGTTAACTACAACATGGCCATACCCAGCTCTGCAGCTGTGGAGAGACTGTTCTCCCAGGGGTCAGGCATCATGAAGGCCAAGAGAGTGAGTCTGACCTCCGATAATTTTGAGAGATTGGTCTTCATGAAGGGGAACGTGGACCTGCTCAAGATGGAATTGTCACCAGAGGTCTCTGAAGGAGGAGTCTGAGGTTAACCCGTCGGGTGCCAGCGACGTAGATCTACGTCGGCAGGGCGTGTCACCCCCAGTGCCAGCGACGTAGATTTACATCGGCATAGTTAAAAATTCATTTCTGCAAAACTATTCACTTATTATTTTCCATTTCCACATAGGGTGACACATGCACCCTTTGAGGGATGTGGCAACAGTATAGCATGTGGATAAGGCTACACTCGCACCAAGCGAGTCGAGTTGAGTCGAGTCAAGGAGAGTAATTGTCATAACGAGTGAAGACTCGTGATTCGAATTGACTCGACTCAACTCTAATTGTTTGGTGTAAAACTAATCCTCTCTCGAACTGTTTGGTGTAAAACGAATCGCTTATTATTTTCCATTTCCACAGGGTTACACATGCACCCTTTGAGCGATGTGTCAACATTATAGCATGTGGATAAGGCTGCACTTACACCAAGCAGGTCGAGTCAAATAGAATTGAGTGGAGTCTAGGAGAGTAATTGTCATAACGAGTGAAGACTCGTAATTCTAATTGACTCGACTCAACTCGAATTGTTTGGTGTAAAACGAATCCTAAGGTGTGCGTAGGTGACTATAGGGATAAGAGATTGATGATGTTTCAGTATGTTTTGTCACCACGAGCGCTATTATGGCAGTGGAAGAGGTCTGCGCAACCCTCCCTTGTCCCTTACCTACCCTACCCTCTCGAGTCTATTGTATCACGCGGCAGCACCGAAGATCTTTCCTCTTCCCGAGCCCCCTTCACACATTCCATAATGGAACCACGAACGAGCCAACAATGCAGTGCGAAGCGCCGTCATGGTCCTGGTTATGGGTCCATCGTGACCGATCGTGACGTTCGTGTCGCGCTCGGCCGAGGCCACGAAAAGTTAGTGCGTGCATTAAAAAATCAGGAAGCTCCCCGATTTTCGTACCCAACGCAGCGGTATCGTAAGTCTATCGTGACGCTATCGTTATCTATGTAGCAGCTTCGTGACACTATCATGATCGTCGTATGTTTATTGTGACGATAAGAAACCGTTCGTTACGCGCGCCTTCCCCCCCTTTTTTGCACCCACTTCCGTCTTCCCCCCCCTTTCTCATTCACCTGCACCCACCCTCGACTACCTTCCCCCTACTCCCACCACCACATGGTGACACTCCCCCCTCGACTACCTTCCCCCTACTCCCACCACCACGTGATGACACTCCCCCCGTGACTCCCTACCCACTATTCCCATCAGCATGTGGTAACACCCCCACCCCCACCAACACCACTTCTTCTCCACCCCCCCCCATTTCCCCACCAACACCCCCTTCTTTATTACAACCCCCCTCCCCCGTTTCCCCCCATTTCCCATCACCAACACAACCCTGTTTCTCCCACCTTCATCTATATAGTCCCCCTTCCTTCTCCATCACCATGGCAACCCCCACCCACGTGTGGGGCTAGCTCTTGACGCTATCGTGTTATGTTCATGGCACCGTCGTGGTTATCGTAGCTCTATCGTGACGACAAAATGACCGATTATTTTCCATTTGTGACAGTCTTACAGCTGTCATGACTCCATCGTGACCATCTTACGACCGTCATGACACATACGTACAGGCAGCGTGACATTGTTGTGAGGCTATCGTGGTCTGCTTTTTCTGTGGTTAAATTTCACGATAGCGTCAATAATCAAATTGGTGGCGCTATCATGGTTCGATTATGGAATGTGTGAAGGGAGCTCAAGTGATCAAGGGGAGGAGGAAGAACTCTAACCCAGTCATCCCTGCAAACGCAGTCACCCCTGTTTTCTTTCGGGCCTCGGAGAGAGGAAACAGGGACTCTCAGCTGGCTACTTGCCAGCTTCCTGTCTCCCCACACAACATTACCACGTGTGAGTGTTATGCATGTTTTATGTTTAATTAATGTGCAGGTATGTTATTTTGTGTGCTATTTTCTCTTTCAGAATGCTTTTTGTACAGAATAGGTAGTACAGTGTGGGTAATATAGACGCTGTGTGTTTGTTGTGTTTGCTATAGTTTATTTTAGCTTGAAAAACATGGTTTTTTTTGGTTTGTTTTTTAAATTGATGGGGTCCTGGAACCAAACCTATATTTTACCATTAGTTTTGTGTTTCGTTATACGAGATTTCGCTTTACGAGTATGCCAGGTGGAACCTAACTGCTCGTATCTTCGGGACCTCCCTGTACCTATATGACTGGACTGCACTCGCCCTTCGCCATTTGCATTCGCCAGTGTTTGCAGTCTGTGTATCAGCTGTTGGAAACAGCTGTGGGTGGAACTGCCGCTAAACGTACTGCACTTACCCTCCGCCATTTGCATTAGCCAGTGTTTATACTGTGTATCAGCTGTTGGAAACAGCTGTGGGTGGAACTGCCGCTAAACGTACTGCACTCGCCCATCGCCATTTGCATTAGCCAGTGTTTATACTGTGTATCTGTGGGTGGAACTGCCGCTAAACGTACTGCACTCGCCCTCCGCCATTTGCATTAGCCAGTGTTTATACTGTGTATCTGTGGGTGGAACTGCCGCTAAACATACTGCACTCACCCTCTGCCATTTGCATTCGCCTGTGTGAGCACAACACAACAGAGATGCCTCCACGGCGAGGTAACCAGGTGAAGTGAATGAGTGAGACGCGGGATGCTGGGCGGATGTTGTGGCGTTCGCTGCGCCAACTAGCGGCGGCGTATCTGAAGCTCGCTCGTAACAAAACATTAAAAAAAAAAAAAAAAAAAAAAAAAAAAAAAAAAAAACGCGTGTAACTCTGATTTTGGCTTGCAACACAGCAAAAAATCAACCGAGCGACTGCTCGTAACTCGGAAAACTCATAAGTTGGGGCACTCGTAAGTCAAGGTACCACTATATATATATATATATATATATACAGTAAAACCCTTATAACTCGGCACTGTATAACTCGGAATTTGATATAACTCGGCATGGCAAAGACTAATGTTTTTTTTTTTTTTTTTTTAACACACACCCACACACCCACACACACACCCACCCACCCACACACACACACACACACACACACACACACACACACACACACACACACACACACACACACACACACACCTATGCCCATAGCACATGTAGGCAGTGAGCTCCAGGGGTGGAATGATAGGCCCTGGAGGCTCACTCGAGGGCTGTGATGGTTGGCCCTCGCCCGTGGTGGCGCAGGCAGGATTGTTATAGTGACGCCTGTGATTAGAGGCTCATGCCGCCCCGTGTCCTCCCATGCACTCACAGTCGAAGGTAGAGTTAATGGACAGGGCATGTGGGTGTTCTTAGGCCACTCGACGGTGCAAAAAGATTTCAAGTGGATTTATGGGTCTCACTCGGGATCGAACTCGGGTCTTCGAGAACGCCACTCGGTGACGCTAACCACTCTGCTACCGCCTCACCTAAACTGCATCTCATGGTTTTCACTCGGCATATCATGCCCTCACAACCTCTTCTGTGAACATGTAAACAGAAAGTTGGCAAAAAATAATGTATCTCGGCATATTGATGTTATAACTGCATCTCTTCGCTTACACTCTGCATATCGTCAGTCGCATAAAGTCGTATTTTTGTCCTTTTGATCTTTTCCTGCAAGCTCAGGCTCTTCAATTTCATTCCCTTCCTGCTGGAGACACCCTTGCGTGATGGAGCTGACATCTTGAAATACAGTACTGTATGATGTAATCCCAAAACACGTAAAATAGGTGGCAAAGTAAAGCAAAGGTCGGGAACGAGCGTGTAGGCTGTCAGCTGCTGAGCCGTGTTTATGTCGTCAAAGCACCGTCTTGGATACGAATTCCGTTTTTTGTCGAAATTGAAAAAGGATTGGTTTCTGCTTCAAAAACACAACAAGCTTGGTAGGAGCCGAAATAATAATCAATGCAAAACATTGCAAACAATATCACAGAGTAGTATAACACACATTTCAGCAAGTGTTATTGGATTGGGTTTCGTAATCCAAGACGGTGCTTGGACGACAAAAACACGGCTCAGCCTACGCACTGGTTCCTGATCTTTGCTTAATTTGCCACCTATTTTACGTGTTTTGGGATTACATCATACAGTACTGTATATCAAGATGTCAGCTCCATCACGCAAGGGTGTCTCCAGCAGGAAGGGAATGAAATTGAAGAGCCTGAGCCTGCAGGAAAAGGTGAAAGTGCTGGCAAGGATGGATGCAGGTGCGTCCATGTGTGCTATTTGTGCTGAGTTTGATATCAAATCCAGCACATTCTACCCGTTCATTGGTAAGTGTAGCTTTTATGCTTTTACAGTACTGTATTTCCTTTTTTTTTTTTTTTTTTTTTTTTTTTTTTTTTTTTTTTTTTTTTTATAACCCATATCAGAGGAGGACATTGAATAACTCGGCACATTGAATAACTCGGCAAGGGCCAGAGCCCCTATCGTGCCGAGTTATAAGGGTTTTACTGTATATATATATATATATATACAGTGGACCCTCAATTGTACGGACTAAAAGGGGGGAGAAGTGGTCCTTTAAAGCCGATTGGCCGTTAGTGTGAGGGTATTTTCCCAAGAGTGTGAAAATATAGGAAAAACACGAACATTTTTCTGAAATAAATAAGAAAGAGTCACAAACACAACCAGACCGTGTAGCTATGTTGGGAGGTAAACAGTGACTGGCGCTACATCAGGGATTTGGCATACTCGCCCACGACTGTTCGGGACTGGTATTAGGAGAGGTAGTAAGTATCCAGGCTCGCTCATTACTGCTTGGTATGCTATGAAATATCATTATTCTAGGTGAATGTAGAAATATAATCGCATTTTAATGGCTATTATTCATATGAGTAAAGATATGAAAGTACAAGCAAGGCGCTCATCCACGCCTGGCAGCGCGGCAGTAGCAGCATCAGCATCATGAGACATTATAATCACCCCAAAATGAGATAAAAGGGAAGAAAAAGTCTCCCGTAAAGTGATGAGTTATCCCTAAAATGTTGGTGTTTCCTCTCACCGTCTGGCTAGTGAAAGGTAAACAAATGATCACAACTAAAAGAAAAAAGGAAAAGAAAGAAAACTAAAGAAAAGGCTACAGAGTGGCAAAGGAGATATGTGTCAAGCTCGAGCTCGAGCTTGACAGACCTACAAAGCAATCCTAAGCAGAAGAGGTCACACGAAGAAGAAGAACAAGCCAGACACAGGCCGTAAGGTATTGCTTATTATCATGATTATTTCTCATTATTATATATATTATATGGTTGTGCTGAGTTGTTCTATACACGTGTCACTATTTAGGTCAGTGTAGCACCGTGTGTCACCTTAAATAAGGGTGATTTAAGGTGTTGAAGTGACACGGAGACAGTCTTGCAGCGACCACCCCATAACACTAATAATCACTATTTTAAACAATACACACCTACCACTAAATCACTAGCAACACAGATTCCTTTCTTATATATCTTAATATATGATGCATCAAAACTCCTTAAAACCCAAGCATTCCAAAATAAAACAAGAAAATGATAAATGATGTTGAGTCGAGCGGCGATAAGCGGTATGGCATGCCATTCTTGCCCGCAAATTTGCCACGCAAATGGAGTCTGTTAAATCCGAAGTCCGTTAAATCCGAAGTCCGTTAAACCGAGGTCCGTTAAATCGAGAATCGACTATGTGCACCTTAGAATGGACCGGAATCTCAAATACTTCCATGGGATGATTTATCTCTACTTGGCAGTAGAGTTGTGGGCTCTCTTAACCCACAACGAGATGGCTGACTGACAGTTCACTGGCATCAACCTGTGCTGCTCAGGGCGCCTCCACCCATACTACCTCCATGGAGTCCCTCCTCACTGATGGGCCCCCTGCCTCTCATTCTCTCATGCGTGCTCTCCAAGAATTTTCCAAGAATTCTTTTACACTTTCGGCCACACAACTGTCACTCCTCCACTCAGCACACAACCCCAGCAGGTAGGTACTCCATCTGCCTATCCCCACACCTGTCTCTCATCTCTTGCCATTCTTCCACTCCGACTTCTCCTACCACTACCTCCAACATCTTTGTTCTAGCATACTCATACCGATCACATTCCAGCATCAAGTACTCCACAGTTTCATCCACTCCTGTCTCACACATCACACATGTCTTGCTACCACCATTCTTCCATCTGTACGTATTTACGACTATTTACATAGTGATACTTGATCTTGATCTTGATATTACCGTAAGGTATAAAATCTTTCTCTGTACCGTCGAGTGGCGTAAGAACACCCACATGCTGCCCATTAACTCTACCTACGATTGCGAGTGCATCGGAGGACACAGGGGGCGACATCAATCTCTAATCACAAGCGTCACTATAAAAATCCTGCTTGCGCCACCATGGGCGAGGGCCAACCATCACAGTCCTTGAGGGAACCTCCAGGGCCTACCATCCTACCCCTGGAGGTCACTGCCTAACGGAGCTGTAGGCACACACACACACACACACACACACACACACAAAAAAAAAACGTGTACAAAGCAGCGCAAAACTCCGGGATATAATGCGCGAAAGTCGGAAAGATAAGAATTTGGGACTCAGCGCGAAACTCGCGGATCGCGAAACTCGCATAGTGTGAAACTTGGGAGGGTACTGTACACTGCTCAGCGTGCCAGGCAAGGTGCTTGTCCATCTATTGCCGACACGGATCCGCAGTCATCTGCTGAAGCATCAGAGACCCCAGCAGTCAGGAATCACGCCTGGTAAGTCAACAACGGTACGTATCCTAGCGCTTCGTCCTAGTGGAATGCTGACGTGAGTTTCGACGGGATGCTTGCAGCTTATGTTGATCTCAAGAAGGTGTTTGACTCAGTGCATCGCGAGTCACTCTGGGATCTTCTGCGACTTCGCGGGATTCCTGCAAAGACTATTGGTTTGATGACTGGCCTGTACTTTGGGACGGAGAGTGCTGTGAAGTGTGGGGTAGGTGTATCCAGCTTCTTTCCTGTGAATACATTAGTGAGGCAAGGATGCATCCTTGCCCCATCACTTTTCAACACTTTTATGGCCTGGGTATTGGGCAAAGTTGTATATCGATGTGATTGTGGAGCTTCCATCGGCAGCACCAAGATCACTGATCTTGTTTTTGCCGATGGTCCAATAATCTTTGCTGTGTTGCTGGAAGTCCTGGTGATGGCTCTCGAGGCGCTGCACGAGGAAACGAAGCCTTTTGGTCTCCTGGCTCAAGACCAAGGTCCAGGTGTTTGGAGGCTTCGCTAGATGAAACAGTACAGGGAGGTCCTGTTATACGAGCATTCGATATACGAGAATCCGATGATACGAGATGTGTAAATTAGGGTCTATTTTCAATATACGAGATCGAAAATCCAATGCTACGACATTCAAACTGGGGTGAGTAACATTACCAAGTTATTTACTAAAGTAAATTACAAGTTATTTACTAAAATTATAAAGTAATTTACTGACTATATGATTTTACCTAAGGTTGTACAATAATCAATCTGAAAATATGATAATTCTGGTGGCTCGGTACGACAATGTGGCCTACAAAAATTCACATCCCTGTTGGCAACACGGCAGGCGGACAACAACAACACGCGCTTGCCAACCTATCTCGAGCCTTGTTTTAGCGTGAAAATACGTCAAAATGTACGATGAAGTCATAGACGAGGTGAGTGAGAGGTGCAGGAAGATGTGCCGCGTGTGTGGGGAGGGGGGGGAGGGTGTGAGAGGTGGAAATAGCCAGCTTTCGTGTGTATCAGTTGGGGAAAACGTGAGGAAAAGTGAACGATGGACTGAACGATGTACAATGATTCAGATGCGCAGAGACGAGTTTGTGGGCAGTGGAAGAGGTCTGCGCACCCCTCCCTTGTCCCTTACCTACCGTATCCTCTCGAGTCTAGTGTATCACGCGGCGTCCCCAAGAGTACATACAACGTCTTTGTTGCTTGTATGTATTGTGCCTTGCGAGTCGATTTTAGTGATTTGCTGGTTTACTTAATGCGCTTATTGTGACTTATTTCTGCTATGTCCTACTGTGCTCTCACACTCCTAATTCACTGTGTTTTGTGCGGTGGTGTGGTATATAGAGCCCTATATTTGAGAGTTTGAGAGTTTGTTGTGTTTGCTATAGTTTATTTAAGCTTGAAAAACATGTTTTTTTTTTTTTTCTTTTCTTTTTTTCTTTTAATTGATGGGGTCCTGGAACCAAACCTATATTTTACCATTAGTTATGTGTTTCGTTGTACGACATTTTGCTTTACGAGTATGCCAGGTGGAACCTAACTGCTCGTATCTTCGGGACCTCCCTGTAGTCTGTTCATGCGTGCGGAGAGGAATTAAGATTTTGGAAAGTTTTACATACACTTGGGTCCCGCATAGAACGTGTTCGCATAGAACGTTTCCCTTATAGAATGAAGGACCTAAGATATTATTCCAAAATTTTCACTAGCAACGAATGTGATAATATGGAACGATTTCGCCATCAAAGTAGGGCAAGTCCGAAGAGTTCTTATATAGAGCGCCGACATATCATACAGAACGAAGGTTGTGTCCCTGGCATGAGGTGAGGTGGGGCACGGTGGCGGTGTATCGCCACGGAGGTGGGATGAGGGCGGCATGAGCTGGGGAACGGCGGTAGTGACCAAGCAGTTCTCGTCTATTATTACCCAAAAAAACATTTTATTTAATTTTTTTTTTTTTACATCTATGCCTATAGCGCCTCTAGGCAGTGACCTCCAGGGCTCAGATGGTAGGACCTGGAGGATCACTTGAGGGCTGTGATGGTTGGCCCTCGCCCGTGGTGGCGCTGGCAGGATTTTTATAGTGACGCCTGTAATTAGAGGCTCATGCCGCCCCCCTGTGTCCTCCGATGCACTCGCAATCGAAGGTAGAGTTACTAGGCATGGACAGGGTCGATAGAGTTAATGGATAGGGCATGTGGGTGTTTTTAGGCCACTCGACGGTGCAGAAATAATTTAAGTGGATTTATGGGTCTCACTCGTGATGGAACTCACCCGAGTCTTCGAGAACGCCACTCAGTGACGCTAACCACTCTGCTACCGCCTCCCCTGAATGTGAATGAGATGTGAAGGATATATGTTGTGATCCATTCACAATATTGTCAGTTATCGTAATTTATTGATGGCTTTTATTCGACAGTACACTTTCGTCATTGTGGTTTTGTTTAAAGTTATCAGCTGTGAATGGGCGAGCCCCGACCAGCCGGGGTGTTCTGGCGAGGCATGCAAGCTTGAGTCAAGCCAGGCTTATGGCACAGAATGTCTCGCCAAGTGTACATAATCCCTATTAGATTTAAGGTAAGCAACAATATGCCTATTTCATCATTTCTATGCATAACTTATAATATATATATGTTTTGGTATGCATGGGTGTGAATGAGTATAAATGTACGGGTACGGACAGGAGGACCGATTGACCAATATCAATTTTTCCCATAGGCTATGCGTTTCACATAGAGCGAATTCACATAGAACGACCTCGTTTATCGACCGATTTCTTGTTCTATGTGGGACCCTAGGGTACCTTGGTAGTGCAGTCCATAATGCTGGCTCATCACATCAAGATGTCTTACAGCAGATTAGCATAGCTCACGGTGTTATGGACTCGCTCAGCATGAGTATGTGGCATTGTCGGTACCTGTGCAGGAGGACAAAGATCCGGATCTTGAAGTCGCTTGTGATCCCTGTCTTACTCTATGGTTGTAAGACATGGACACCAAATCTCACCAATACTGACTTAAAGAGGCGAATCGATGCCTTTGGTAACAAGTGTTTTCGCAGGATCATGGGGTATCGCTGGGATGATAACGTATCAAATCAGCGATTGCACCATGAGACTGAATCGAGACCTAGTATTACCTGCATAGTCCGTCAGCGCCAACTTCGGATATATAGGCATGTGGCACGCTACCCTGAAACCGATCCTTCCCATCGGGTTGTATCTGTAAGAGACAATCTGGCGTGGAGGAGGCCATGGGGGTGCCCACAAGGCTCATGGCTGGGTCAAGTTGATGCTTCCTGTCAAGAGTTGCTTGGTGTGGGAAGGGAGCCTGCATGGGGAATCGCGCGTGGTGACCCCCAGGAGTGACGTCGTAGGGTGGGTGATGCGACGCACCACCCGGCGTATGCACCCAATGGTTGATAAGAAGACACCTGGAAGGGATTGACTGGGGATGTAGGATGGAGGGGAAGGTGAGGTCTGAGGTCGGGACAGAGAGGGGTGTCAGTGACGTCAGTGCTGATGAGGATTATGCATTCTTTGTCACCAATTCAATTGCAGGTCAGAAACAGAATATTCCTTATAGGACGATAAGATCAAGGAGAAATGACCCTAAATGGATGACGGCGAGTTTTAAACGCAACGTATGACTATAAAGGGACATGTATAAGAAGGTTAAGGCAGGGAAGGTGAGCAGTGAGCAGTATATTGTGATGGCTACAACAGTGAAAAAGTTAACAAGAACAACAAAGAACAATTTCGAGATTAAGGTAGCTGGTCAGGCAAAGACCGACCCTAAGGGATTTTTTCAGGTCTATAAGACACAAAGTAGGGATTCGGTGACGCCATTAATAATAGATCAGGGAGAGAGTGTAAGTTCTGATATGTTTTAAATTTTTTATTATTATTTCTGAAGTGTTTTTACTACGGAGGATATGCAGATAGCACCTTGATAGTGAACAGATGTTTAGAGGAAAGGATGATGAGAAACTCAAAGATATTGTGATAACTAGGCAAATGGTAGAAGAGGGTATAGATAGAATGAAGAATTTTGAATCACCAGGACCAGATGAAGTTTATCCCAGGCATAGACCAATATATACCTGGACTGCGCACGGAATATCGGCCTGTCGCGCAAGGGCCCGAAGTCGGAGGGCCGCTCGGATTCATATACAGGAAAATACCTTTTATCCGGATATATCCGGACTTCCAGGTAGCCGGTTAATGGAAAAGTCCCGTTAATGGGTAAGTATACTTACGAAAGATGCATTTACTAAAAATAAACATAATATTGTATGATTTTTTCTCTTACCTTATTAGTAGATCATTGTAGAACTGTAATTCACCATAAATAGACATGCCCAGCCCAACATAGCACTCCTGTTCTTGTTGACTATGCACGTATAAATGACACTCCCGTAATGTAGTACCGTAAATTATAAACTAAAGAAACTCAACTGCGTATATGCAAAGACTTTTAACACAAAATTATATACTAAAGGAACACTTTTTTTTCTTCTATTTTATTTGTTTATTGTACTTACTGTATTTGTTTAGGGCTAGGCAGTCTTTTGGCCGACTTTTTTTCTCCACTAACATCCAGCTTTCTAATACCATGGCGAATCTTGAATTTATTTAACCATCCAATCGTGTAACCACACTGACTGGACCCCCATTTTTTCATGAAAAGATTTCGCTTTTTCAATAATCAAAGGGCCACTAACGCAAGTTCCTTCCCATGGTTTTAGGGCCAACCACTCCTACACTGCCTTGTCTACCTCCTCCTGCTTTGGTTTTCGTAACGTTTTCCGCGATTCCACACCTAGTCCAGTCTCAGACTTCAAATAAAATTGCTTTAGTTGTTTAGCCTGTGCTTTTATATCGTACATAGTTGACATGCCAATATTATATTGTTCTAGAATATTTTGTCTCCTTTCCCCACTTTCAAGTCTTTGGCAAATGTCTAGTTTGTCTTTAATCGATAATACGACACGTTTACGTGTTATTTTCTTTGCTGTAACTTTCGGCGTGTTGAAAGTACGGATGACTCAAAATACCACTCCGGTCGTCGGGTAGCACTGACCTTGCCCACGGACTGATAAACACTGAATTATCATAGCGCATGGCGCATTATGGCGGGAATAAACAGGTGGCGATAGGTGGCGCTCACGTCTACGGCGGCAAAATTAAAAGTTAAATATTTTGTTACTTTTTTATTTTTTAATACTATTTACTTACCTGCCACAAATTCCGGTTATTGGGTTATTCCGGTTGTTGGGTATCCGGATAAAAGGTATTTTCCTGTATATATATACGGATCATATAGACTGGTTTATCAGTATATATGATATACTGTAATCTTCGTAAATGTTTGTTCTATAATATTATCAAATAAAAAACAGTAAAACACGCTAAAGAAATGCCATTACGAGACTATGAAGAAATATGCATGAACTTAATATTCACTTCAACTCTTCGCCATTTAAAACTTTGCGAGTCAACTTTTATCATGAAGGGTATCAATAGAAGCGCAATTTTACCTAGCTTTCCATTGCTATATTTCGTTATCTGATAAATGAATTAGAACCATGCATAAATTAGCGTTAACTAAATAAATAAAATCATCAATCGGGTAATTTTCCCGATTGATGAGGTTATTTATTTAGGCAACGCTAGTTTATACATGGTACTAATTCATTTATCAGAAAACGAAATATATAAGTAAATAAATAACATCATCAATCTGGAAAATTACCCAATTGATGATTTTATTTATTTATTTAACGCTAATTTATGCATGGTTCTAATTAATTTATCAGATAACGAAATACACCAATGGAAAGCTAATAAAATTGCGCTTCTATTGATACCCTTCATGATAAAAGTTGACTTGCAAAGTTTTAAATGGTGAAGAGTTAAGTGAATATTAAGTTCATGTATATTTCTTCATAGTCTCGTAATGGCATTTTTTTAGCGTGTTTTACTGTTTTTTATTTGATAATATTATAGAACAAACATTTACGAAGATTACAGTATACCATATATACTGATAAACCAATCTATATGATAGTCCATAGACCACTATATCTCTTTGTCGGGCGCCCCGCGGGCCCCTATGCAGCCCCGCAATTCAAAACATTGTCACGTGAACAGTCCAGGTATACAGTGGTCTATGTCCCAGGGTATTAAAAGAATGCAAAGAGGTTGTTAGTGAGTCGTTAGTGCACATTTTTAGGAATTTGGTTGATCTAGGATTCTAGGGGAAGTGCCGTTAATGTGGAGGAAAGCAGATGTAGTTCCCATATTTAAGGAGGGTGATGGAGGATTAATATCAAATTATCGACCCTGTAGTCTGACGTCAGTGGTAGGTAAATTATTGGAATCAGTTATTGCAAAAAACATTAGAGAGCATTTAGAAAAGCATAGTTTGGTAAATGGTTCACAACATGGGTTCACCAAGGGTAGATCATGTCTCACCAATTTATTGAATTTTTATAGGAAAGTTTATGAGACAGCAAGATACTGATGAGGATTATGATATAGTGTACCTGGACTTGAGTAAGGCATTCGACAAGGTACCACACGAGCGACTCTTAACCCGTAAGTGGTCAACGGCGTACTAGTACGTCATCACAGAGGGGCATATCTGTGGTCAACAATGTTAAAGTACGTTCTTTAATTTCCCGCCACATACGGATTTGAAAATTCTGCTCACGGTAGTAATTATGTTCCTGGGAGTGTCCAGTTGCTTGTCCTACAGTTTCGGGCCACTTTGACAGATGGGACGCCCACCACGGTACCCCCCACCCCCTTCACCGTCCTTCAGTGAGTCGGTAACCCCCGACTCCGAGTCAGTCAGTAACCCCCGAGCCAGGGGGAGAACACCCTGGTAAAGCTCTTAACCTGGCAAAGTACTGAGAAGCAAGGGTAGTGTTTGTGTACATAGTGTGGAAGATAAGGCTCTTAGAAATACCTTTAGCGTAAGGAAAAAAATGACATAAAATATTCTGTAATATTAGTGTTACTATTTTGCAAATGGAATGCTTTATACATGAAAACAAGTGATTTTGTTTATAAATAAGCATGCTTCATAAATTTAAATATCCTAGAGATGTGATTAGTGTACAAAAAATATGGTAAATGATGAATTATCGCTCCGACATCCACGAGTCGTGGTGGGAGCGATGTTGCCAAGTTGTAATATAAACAAACCATGTGTGCTTTTGATAAACCTGATTTAGTGTGATATATTATATTTTTGCATTGTAATATATAGTAAAGAATAGAAAGCTATGTGATAAGTGTATAAATACGGCTACCATACCGACTGCAAGTACTGCAACATCGCTGCAGTGAGTACATCTGACACCAGCGCTTAGCGAGGCAGGTCCCCGCGGGACCTTTAAACGAGGTGATTTGGACCTTTAACCTTTTTTTTCTTTTTTCTTGGGTCATTTTGGGTAATTTGAAGGCAAACAAAAATTCTTTTTTTGTGACCAGGAGGAATACTATTGGTGTTATTTAATGTGACCACTTACGGGTTAAATAAGGTTAAGGCTCATGGAATAGATGGGAAGGTTCTTTGTTGGATTAGGTCTTGGCTAAGTGATAGGCAACAAAGGGTTACAATTAATGGTTCTAAATCTGAATGGGGGCAGGTAACAAGTGGGGTTCCACAAGGGTCTGTTTTGGGACCATTACTAATTTTTTTTTCACACCAACGAATTAGATTTTTTTTTTTTTACATCATAAAGGACTGGCCAAGGGCAAAAAAAAAGAAGGTAAAACAAAGCCTGCTTAGTTGCCAGTCCCTATAAAGAAGACAGTAAAAGAATAAAAAAAGGGGGTGGGCTAGTTTAGTTCGGGAGGTGTCTTGTCTCTCCTCTCCTTAAAAGATTTAAGTCGTAGGAAGATGGAAAAATAGAATCAGGAAGAGAGTTCCAGAGTTTATCAGTGAAAGGGATGAAAGAGCAAAGATACTGATTAACTCTTGCATTATGAAGATGGACAGAATAGGGATGAGAATGAGTAGAAAGTCTTTTGCAGCGAGACCGCGGAAGGGAGGGGAGGCATGCAGTTAGCAAGTTCAGAAGAGTAGTGAGCATGAAAAAACGGTAGAAGATAGCAAGAGAAGCAACATTGCGGCGGTGATTTAAAGATTGAAGACAGTCAGTCAGAGGAGGGGAGTTGATGAGACAAAAAGCTTTTGACTCAACCCTCTTTGGGAGAGCTGTATGAGTGGATCCCCCCCAAATATGTGAGACATACTCCATGCATGGGCGGTTAAGGTCTCAGAGCAAGCAACTGGGAGGGATAAAAAAATGGACGCAGACGCCACATGACACCTAACTTCTTAGAAGCTGTTTTAGCAAGAGATGATATGTGAGATTTCCAGTTCAGATTTTTAGTAAAGGATAGTCCTAGAATGTTCATTGTAGAAGAAGGAGGTAATTGAGTGTCATTGAAGAAGAGGGGATAGTTATCTGGTAGGTTTTGTCGAGTAGATAGATGAAGAAATTGGGTTTTTGAGGCATTGAACAAAACAAGGTTTGCTTTGCCCCAATCAGAAATTATAGAAAGATCAGAAGTTAAGGGCTTGGTGACATCTGTCTGTGAATCACTTAGTTTCTGTTGAGTTGGACGTCTAATAAACTACGTTGAAAAATGCAGGGTAGAATCATCAGCGTAGGAGTGGATAGGGCTTTGAGTTCGACTAAGAAGATCATTAATGAATAATAGAAAGAAAGTGGGTGATAGGACAGAACCCTGGGGAACACCACTATTGATAGACTTAGGAGAAGAACAATGTCCATCTACAGTAGCTGCAATGGAATGGTTTGAAAGGAAAGTTAAGATGAAGGTACAGAGAGAAGGATAGAAACTGAATGAGGGTGGTTTGGAAATTAAAGATTTGTGCCAGACTCTATCAAAAGCTTTTAATATGTCAAGGGCAACAGCAAAAGTTTCACCGAAACCCCTAAAGGAGGATGACCAAGATTCAGTTAGGAAAGCTAGAAGATCGCCAGTAGATCGCCCTTTACAAAAACCGTACTGACGATCAGATAGAAGATTGTGAGCAGGTAGATGCTTAAGAAACTTCTTATTAAGTATAGATTCAAAAGATTTAGAAAGGCAGGAAGTCAAAGCTATAGGATGGTAGTTTGAAGGATTAGAATGGTCACCCTTCTAGGAACAGGTTGGATGTGAGCTTGGAGTTGGAATGAATATTTCCTTTCCAGCAAGAAGGAAAGGTGGAAGTAGATAGACAAAGACGGAAAAGTTTGACCAGGCAGGGTGCAAGCACAGAAGCACAGTTTTTGAGAACAATAGGAGGGACTCCATCAGGACCGTAAGCCTTCCGAGGATCTAGTCCAGAAAAGGCAAAGAAAACATAATTACGAAGGATCTTAACCCTTTCACGGACGAAAAGTTTAATAAGTTTTTCCGTCCACTGCGACATCAGTCTGGGGCTCTCTAAGGGGCCGCGCGTAATGGCCTGACTCTGTGGCGAATGTTTTGGTTATGTTATCAATTTCAACCACGATTATTATTTTTTCCTGGCATTATTATATAACGTTGGTTTCGCAAGAGATTATTCTGCCTTATGAAAGACAAAAATAACAAGAAATGCAAGTAAATAGCAGAGTTTAACGACTTAGAAAAAACATTGAGTAAAGAGAAATAAGAAATACTTATGTTCACCACTTTGTAGCTCGATACTTCCTGAGTCAACTTTTTATGGTTTATATGCCAATAAAAGCGGCTTTTTATGAGGACTCCAACGCTACCATTAGAATTTTCATATGGCCAGTAGTTCTTGAGAAAATGGAGGAAAACTGAAACACATGTTGGAAGACGGATTAGGCTACAAGTATGGCTTACCTGGCTCGGGACACGTTTTAAAGGGACGGGCAGTCTGCGCTGACAGGCTGCCTGCTGAGAGTTAGCTGGAACACAAGCCCTTATCACTTCAAATCCACCCTCACGAGCGAGTTGACAATTAGTTTATTTTATAGGCCTAGCTTGGATCTTTGACGCAGTAAATTTTGACTCGATTCCGATAAATACTTTCTTTTTGGCGAATTTTTAAATGTTTTTTGACGCAGTTCGCGTCAAAAGCTCAGATGTAGACGGGCCCGTTTTGACGCGATCGCGTCACCGTGCGTGAAAGGGTTAATAGCAGGCATAACATAGGCAGAGGGTGGAGGAGAAGAAGGAGCAAGCCCTTCATCAACCAGAGTGGAATTTTCAGCAAAGGTTTGAGCGAAGAGTTCAGCTTTAGAAATAGATGAGACAGCTGTGGAGCCATCTGGGTTAAGCATAGGAGGGAAAGATGAAGAAAAAAAATTGTTAGAGATGTTATTAGCTAGATGCCAGAAGTCACGAGAGGAATTAGATTCAGAAAGATTTTGACATTTTCTATGAATGAAGGAGTTTTTTGGTAAATTGAAGTAAAGATTTGGCATGATAACTGGCAGAAATATAAAGGGCACGAGTTTCAGGAGATGGATGCTTACGGTACCGTCTGTGAGATAGTGGGATTAGGAGTGATATCAGCAAGTTTGCTGATGATACTAAAGTAGGTAGGATTATTAGATCACAGTCTGATGTAAACATATTGCAGGGAGACTTAGAGGAATTAAAGGAGTGGGTAATCAGGTGGCAGATATAATTTAATATTGATAAGTGTAGGGTAATTAATGTTGGAAAAAAAATCTTGATAATAGGTACACTATATGCAATGTATCGCTGAAAAGATCAGGTGAAAAATATCTGGGAGTGTAGGTAAGCTCAGACCAACGTCCTAGGAAATTTTGATGGCTATGTATTGAGGCTAGAAATTGAGCTAATAGGGTGTTAGGATTTATTACAAGGAGTGTTAAAAGTTGAAGTGCTGAGGTTATTCTAAAGCTTTATTTGGCTCTAGTTAGACCTCACTTAGACAATGTGGTTCAGTTTTGGTATCCGTTATACAGGATGGATATAGCCTTGTTAGAATCAGTGCAGAGAAGGATGACCAAAATGATATGGGATGTATAATTTTAGTTATGAGAAGAGATTGAAGCTATTAAAATTACACTCACTGTAGAGGTCATTTTATTCAATTTTATTTATTTACTTAAACATATATTTATTTCATACCTTACGCCTGCTTACTATTTTTTATGGTGTGGTTTAGACCATGTCTTACCTTTTTACCTTTCACAGCAAGTACCCACCTGCACATAATCACACACAAAGCAAAGCTGGGTAATACAGTGTCCGCAAAAAGTATTGGCTGTCCCCCTATCCCCCTATGTTGAGGTCCTTCTGCAATCTGTGTTGTATCGTCCGTTCAGCAACCTCTCCCAGCAATAATGAATGTTTTATTTTGAGTTTTGGCAGTGATCCGTGGGTCCTTCATGACTTCTTGCTTCAGGAGTCTATCTGTGGTCTTGCAAGGCTTCTTTTGCCTTCCAAAACGCATTTTACGTAATGGAACACTGTTAGGTGAGAGGTCTCGCGGTGCCACCACGAGACGCCTGATATTCCCCTCTCCTCGCCCTGTCCTCATTGCAATTTCTTGAGTGGAGACATTATCAGCTTTCCAGGCTAAAATTCGTGCTTTTTCTGCTATGGATAAGTTAGTACACTAGGGTCCCACATAAAACGAGAAATTGGTCGATAAACGAGGTCGTTCTATGTGAATTCACTATGTGAAACACATAACCTATGGGAAAAATTGATATTGGTGGATCGGTCCTCCCTACCGTACCCATACATTTATACTCATTCACACCCATGCATATGAAAACATATATAAATGATAAGTTATGCATAGAAATGATGAAATAGGCTTACCCTATAAATAATTGCTAAGTTAAATAATTGCTTACCTTAAATCTAATAGGGATTATGTACCGGGAGCGAGGGGTTCCGAGGTATCTTGGAGGTCACTCATTCGTCACTGGATGACGATGCAGTGTGACTCAGAGCTCGGAGTGTGGCGAGTGAGCGTTGGCCTTGCATTTCTGCCACGTCCATCATAAACCCCTCAAACTCTGACAGGCTGGGCAGGGGTTCATTTGAAGGGCCAGGCTGGGACTCGTTTGATGGGCCAGGCTGTTGCTCGTCGGCAGAGGCAGGCTGTGGTGCTCTGGCAGGGGCAGAGGCAGGCTGTGGTGCTCTGGCAGGGGCAGAGGCAGGCTGTGGCGCATTGGCAGGGTGAATGTACCGAGTCATGAGGAGTCTGCCTACGTTCGTTTACTCTCTGGTTTTCGCCAGGAGCAAATTTTGGTGAGCAAGTTGCCATAAACCTGGCTTGACTCTCGCTTGTGTGCCTCGCTAGAACTGGTCGCGGCTATACCCGCTCACAGCTGATGACTTGTAAACACAACCACACCGACGACGACACCAAACCACAATG
Source organism: Chionoecetes opilio (assembly GCA_016584305.1). NCBI lineage: Eukaryota > Metazoa > Arthropoda > Malacostraca > Decapoda > Majidae > Chionoecetes > Chionoecetes opilio. The sequence goes on along the minus strand of JACEEZ010002594.1, from coordinate 264,122 downwards.
ACAAAAGTGTACCTTTAAATGAAAGCCATCAATTAAATACGATAACTGACGATATTGTGGATGGATCACAACATATATCCTTCACAAGAATGTTTTTTTTGGTAATAATGGATGAGAATTGCTCGGTCGCTACCGCCATTACCTACCTCATGCCACCCTCACCCCATCTCCGTGGTGACTCGCCGCCGCTGTGCCCCACCTCACTCACCCTTGTCATGGCTTGCGCCAGCTGGGTAAGCCGGCTTACGAAAAGTGCCTCGAGTTAATAGAAAACGCAAGCTGCCGCAAGGCTTCTTATGGCGGCTTGCTCACCAAAATTTGCCGCCTTATGTGTGGGTTCGTCACTGAGGCAGGAACTATCCTACTTTACAGGAACTACTTTGTGTAGGTCTCACAGCCTCTTGTAGCTTCCTTATTTTTTTATGAAGCAAAAAAAGCTTGGCTTTGCAAAAAAAGCCAAGCGACTCACGACGACAGTGATGTCACAATGCGCATCTACGTCACGTCACCAGACGTTCTGTACGATATTTCGGCGCTCTGTATGAGAACTCCTCGGATTTGCCCTACTTTGATGGCGGAATCGTTCTATATGATCACATTCGTTTCTAACAAAAATTTTGGAATTTTATGTATTTAAAAAAAAAAAAAAATTACAGTAACCTCCCGAGTTTCATGCTATGCGAGTTTCGCGATCCTCAAGTTTCGCGCTGAGTCCTAAATTCTTACCATCCCGACTTTCGCGCATTATCTCCCAGAGTTTTGCGCTGCTTCGTACACTTTTTTTTTTTTTTTTTTTTTATGTGCCTGTAGCACCATTTGGTAGTGACCTCCAGGGGTGGGATGGTAGGCCCTGTACTCGAGGGCTGTGATGGTTGGCCCTCGCCCGTGGTGGCGCAAGCAGGATTTTTATAAGAGTTAATGGGCTGCATTAGTAGAAGCGAAATTGGATTAGCTTTCCATTGATATATTTATTTTCTGATAAATGAATTAGCACCATGCATAAATTAGCGTTAACTAAATAAATATCATCATCAATCGGGGTATACGCAAGCGCGCCACCCTTAGTACTCACTGATTGTGTAAGTGACTGGGCGAGGCTCTCTCCGCCGGCCTCCGCTCCCGCACACCACAGTCACCGTTCCTCTCACGCACACAGTAGTAGCTACAGCTCATTATTATTACTACGTTTGCAGTGCTTAAGCTGTGTATTAAACTGCAGTGCGAATTGACTAGTCTTTAAGAATTGTAGATATGGGTAGAGTGATTAAATATACTTTTTAAGCTCACAAGGTAGTGGTATATATCACTGGCGTAATAAGCCTGGATGATCGCCACCAAGCAGAGTCGTGTCTTCCATTTGTGCCGCAGTATGTTATATGGATCTATTTTCCCTATTTCCTTACATTTTTCAATGTAACGAGGAATAGATCCAGAGTCCAACATCTGGAGGACATAGTTTGACAGATGAACACCATCAATCACTTTCCCAGCCCTCAAAACTGAGATTAGTAAGCGTGAGTGTACCACGTTTATGGTGTCGCCACCCCGCCACCCTTCACGAAACTCTCCACCCACTTCTGCACACATCTCCTCGTAACATCCACAATCCTTGATATTTCTTTCACTGGCCTCTCTGCCTTGTGTAGAGTTACAATAACTTTAATTTGCTCCTTTGTTAGGTCTTTCTTGCCACCCATTATGGAGATAATGAGAGTTATACCAATGCGCGTCTGTTCAAATTATTTGCGGGAAGGAAGGCGATACTTTTTTAAATGCTTCGTCTATAACTGACAAGTGTCATCTGAACATTCCTCAACGGTCTTGATGGACTGCCCGTGCTTTAAACAAGCTGCCATATGTAGGATATCTCTCGAAAATCACTAAGCTGCCATATAGTACATTTTCTGAATTCCCTTATGGGAGCGCTCTATTATGATGTGGCGAACAATATTTTGGAGCGTAGTGTAATTAATTTTTTTATTTTAATATTTTAGGTCGTTCGTTCTATAGGGGAAACGCTCTATGTGAACACGTTTTATGCTGGACCCTAGTGTAGGAGCCATCCTAGTGCCTTGGGTTGAAAAATACTGCGGCTAGAAAGTTGTGGGTGAAAATAGAGGATTCACAACGAGAGCAGGGTGTAACATTCCTCCTTCTGTGGAAGCTCAGAGAGCACTTGTGTGACATTTATGCCGGCATGTTATCCCCCATACACTTCTCCCAGCCTGTGACGGTGCCAGACATACGATCAAATGCAAGCTGTGGAGGGAATCACCACGCAATGCTGACCCACCCAAATACTGTATTTTACGGCTTATAAGACGCTGCATCTTGGAAGACGCACCATGATTTTGGAAGGAAATTTCTAATAAAAAAATAAAAAAAATTCTACCGATAGGAAGTATTAAAATCTACACTACCCTCCTGAGTTTCGCACTTGCTTTCTTCCGGAGGCATAGCGCGAAACTCGCGGATCGCGAAACTCGTGGATCGCGAAACTCGGGTATTAAAAACACTGTAAAATAGCTTATTTAGTCCGTTTTTTTTTTTTTTTTTTGGTGTGTGTGTGTGTGTGTGTGTGTGTGTGTCTGTGTGTCTACAGTGCCGTTAGGCAGTGCCCTCCAGGGGTGGGATGGTAGGCCCTGGAGGTTAACTTGAGGGCTGTGTACCTACCTACCGTATTTTACAGCTTATAAGACTCACTTTTTCCCCCAAAAAATATCCTGAAAATGCCCCAAGCCCCTGTCCACCCAGCAGTGAATGGGTACTGGGTGTTAGCCTAGGGTTTGTGACCCGCCTCCCGGGGTGGTGGCCTCGGCCAACACTACGTGGAGAAGAGGAGGGAGGAGAGGAGCTTGAGTTTGAGCTTGAGTTGGGAGTCACCCAGCGGATGCTGTTTTGGTCTGAGTGAGTGAGCTTGACACATATCTTGTCAGCTGATGGTTGTGTGACAGTGTTATACGGCAATAACACTGTCACAATGCCTTCCTCTCTTCTCTCCTGTCTCCTCCAGTACCTCCAGAAACCACAGTACCACACACGTCATGGTTAATCACTTATAAAGGAGTATTTTGTGGTAAATAGTAAGGAACGGCGGGGGTGTAAGGTAAGGTGCTACTTATTTCGAGGTGTTACCTATCTTATGCGACACCGGCTGCTCCTGTAGAGAAAAACACAAACAAATGGAAAAAAACAAAGCAAAACTACATACGAGCTATACTAAGCCTATTATTATACTATACTAAGCAGGAAGGAAGGAAGACGTGTCCTGTACGTCTCTTATGGGAGGCGGTAGCAGAGTGGGTAGCGTCAAGATATATGTCAAGCTCGAGCACGAGCTTGACAGACGACCTAAAAAGTGATACTAAGCAGAAAAGGTCACAAGAAGAAGAAGAAGTCTCCGAGTGGTGTTCTCGGTGATCCGAGCTTGATCCTTGATGAGGGCTGTAAAATCCACTTAAAATCTTTCTCTGCACTGTTGAGTGGCCTAAGAACACCCACACGCTGCCCATTAACTCTACCTACGATTGCGAGTGCATCGGAGGACACAGGGGGCGGCATGAGCCTCTAATCACAGGCGTCACTATAGAAATTCTGTCTGCGCCACCACGGTCAAGGGCCAACCATTACAGCCCTCAAGTTAACCTCCAGGGCCTACCATCCCACTCCTGGAGGTCACTACCTAACGGCGCTGTAGGCACACACACACACCAAAAAAAAAAAAAAAAAAAAAAAAAAATGCGAAACTCGGGGATATAATGCGCGAAAGTCGGGATGGTAAGAAATTAGGACTCAGCGTGAAACTCGAGGATCGCGAAAATCACATAGCGTGAAACTCGGGAGGGTAGTGTATTGATTTTCTTGGTAGGCGGTGGTCCGAAGTGTCTTTCTGCTGCTTCTGTTCCCATGTTCTTTGGCGTATCGTACAACTTCTAGCTTGTATGTGATAATTTCTAGGACTGAAAAGAGCTTGTGATACATGTGACAGCCTGGTGGTAAATGGTAACAACAACAATCAACACTAGCAGACGATAGTTGGCACTGTTGGAATGGACTCGGTCGTCAGGTGGGCAGTGCGGAGTCGATAGGAATCTTTAAAAGGAGTCTGGATAAATTCATGGATGGGGAAGAGAGGTGGATGTAGGTGGTGTTAAGTACAGGAGAACCTCATTTATCCGGCACCCTCGGGGGGGAGCGCATGCCGGATAACTCATTTTGCCGTTGTTTTGAGTTACTCTTATGGAATCGCCCAAAATCCCATTATTTTTATTTTTTTTTTTATTTTTTTTATACATCAAAGGAACTGGCCAAGGGCACAACAAAAATGGGTAACACAAAGCCCGCTTAGTTGCCAGTCCCTATAAAGAAGACAGTAAGAGAATAAAATAAAAAAGAGGGGTGAGCCAATTTTGTTCGGGAGGTGTCTTGTTACTCTTCTTTTGAAAAGATTTAAGTCATAGGAAAGTGGAAAAATAGAAACAGGAAGAGAGTTCCAGAGTTTACCAGTGAAAGGGATCAAAGGGTTGCCAACCCTGCGTACCCCGCCAAATTTGAACTAAATTTCTGCCGATTTTCTCAGTTTTTGAAAAAATTCTACCTAATTAATGCCTGGGTTATCCTGCTGAGTGCCCCGCACTCCTCGTCAGGATGGACAAGCTAGTCCTCGTGTCGCACGCCAGCAGCACGAACACTCTCCTCTCTTTTTTCACAGGATCTCTCTGACGAGCTCAAGCTAGCCCGTGGTCCTCCCTGCCGGAGGCCCGGAAAAAAAAAAAAAAAAAAAAAAAAAAAAATGCCTGGGTCGATTAGTGCCGTTGTTTTGAGGCTGCCGTTGTTTTAAATGCCGGTTAAATGAGGTTCTTCTGTAACAGGAACTACCATGTGTAGGTCTCGCGGCCTCTTGTAGCTTCCTTATTTTCTTATGTTCTTATGTTGGCGCCAATCTGCCGAGGCGTAAAGGCTTCCACCAGTACCATAGTAAACAACACAGGGTGAGGACAGATCAGTTGATTTGAATGTCTTATGGTATTCAAAATATTCTTAACAGGTAAGTACTGAGGTTACAATATATAAGAGGCTGAATTGAATAGCTACCTAAGCTAACTTCCTATAACATTTGTCTTGGAAGACGCATGAATATTTTTCAGGGTATTTTTTAGGGGAAAAAGTGCGTCTTATAAGCCGTAAAATACGGTAACTTTTTTTAGCGTGTGCCCGGCCAGTACTTTCTGCGGACACTGTAGTAGTTTTGGAGACGAGACAGTACAAGCATAGCTCCTTTCCTGCATGTTACAACTAGGTGAATACACTCGACAGCCACAGCTACAGGAGTGAAGGATTGCCACTATCAGCTCCTGCCAGCATTTTGAGGTCACTCCTCTTCAGCTTACATCCTATACCTATTCTCCACTAGGTGAAGAGGGGGTTTAGTGTGAAAGGAGACAAGCAGAAATGGTCTCCACTCAGCTAGGGAATTGAACCTGTGTCATGTTGTACCTCTCGGTTGTGAGCGGAGTGTGTTAACCACTGCACCACCAGGCTGTTACTCTAATTGTGATAGCGCTTTATATTCTGTATATGTTCTGTTTTAATTGACATCAACACAAGGTCAGATTATACAGGAAATATTTCTTAACAGGATGTTTTGGACACCATCCAGAATTGGCCAACTGCATGCCAGCCTCCACAGCCCCTTGAAGACTCCAATCTCCTGCATGTAAGTGTCTACTTGCATTGTTTTATGCTGACCACAGAATTTAGCAAATGGTACATGTCATGACAGCATAAGAAAAAATAGCAAAGCAGTATCCAGAGTAATAAGGTTAGAATATTGCAGGTAATTTTGCTTTGCAGGAATGATGAAGATTTACATTTTATTGATTTAAGTTATCCTAGAACTAGGAAATGCAACAATCCCTCTACACAGTTTGCAAGACATTGCAATTAAAGACAGCTGTGTTCATTCTTAATATTCTTGAAGGACATAATTTTGTTTGTTCAAATATTTTTTTAATGGGGAAGTGGTGGCAGAATGGTTAGCGTCTGCAAGTGGCGTGCTCGGTGTGTCAAGTTCGATCCCCGCGGGGTGCTAAAATCTTTAAAATGCAATTGCTGAGTGGCCTAAGAACACCCACATTCTACCCATTATCTCGCCTTCGATGGCGAGTGCATCGGAGGACACGGGGGCAGCATGAACCTCTAATCATAGGCGCCTCTATGAAAATCCTGCCTGTGCTACCACAGGTGAGGGCTAACAATCACAGCCCTCAAGTGAATCTCCAAGGCCTACCATCCGAGCCCTGGAGGTCATACTACCTACGGGTGCTAGAAGCATAAATGCAAAAAAAAAAAAAAAAAAATGTGAAAGTGGGTGTAAAAGTAAATTGAAATAGAACAATTATTTATTGAATATAATTAGGATAGCCGAGGAATGTTGACAATGTTGACAATTAGATTAATTTAAAGTTGCAAAATTTGTAATTTTCATTATGAATAACGACCATAATATAATATATTATGAATATAATCATAACGACTTTTAATCAAAGGCAAGGTTTGTCCGAAAGTGTCCAATTTTTTTATAGTATTTTTGACGGGCTTACCTTGGGGAGGCAGGACCCGAGTTAAAGTCCCGCCTAGTGCAAGTCTTTACTGGAAGTATTTCCTGTAAGTGGTGAGCTCGGCTTCCCGAGCTCGAGTCCCGCCGGATGCAGATCTTTCATCCATTGTCGAGTACTCTGCTGAAGTCAACCCACATGTTGCCCACCATGGTCACCCACCAACCATCATAGCCCTTAAATATCCTTGAGGGGTAAATACATCAAGCCCACATGGAGAGAAAGCCTACAGGCACACATAAAAAAAAAAATCTACAGTTTATTCAGCCTTGTTGATTCAAAACATGTAATTAGTACCTGTGTAGGCCTTTGTTCGTCATCAATGACAACATATTTTACTGGTCCTCAGCAAGTGAATGGTTGGGTCATGTAGAAAAGAAGATGGAAAGCGGCTGAAAAGATTAAAGAAAAATTGAAAATTACATACAAGAACACATATATACAAGATACACATACAAAAATTATCTTGTATCGATGTTGCTTCTTCTTTGGACTTTCCATGAGGGGGGATGACCATGGCATAACAGTCTTCAGTTGTCACTTGTTTACTACATCTATGTACCTCCCATCCTGTTATTTTGTCCTGTTCTTCTTGGAATTATCCTCTTACACCTAAAGCGTCAATCCTATTCTCAAACAGTACTGCTATAACCTTTTTTGTCATCCCTTCAGGTGTTTGACCGAGGCCCTCGGAATACTACCAGGCCTGTTCGATGGACAGAGCCTACGTGATGATGACATCAACAAAAGTATAAGAATCCGGGGAAAAAGTTTACTTTCCAGAGTAATTTGCCCCCTACCAAATCGTTTATCAGTATAAATGATATGCTGTTATCATCTGAATTGTTTGTTCTATAAGATTATCACATAAAACACAGTAAAACACACTAAATACATGTCATTATGAAACGCTGAAGAAATATGCCTAAACAGTTAAATTCAATTCAACTCATGCCATTTGAAATTTTGTGAGAAAACTTTTTACATGGAGTGTATTCTCCACTATGGAGAAGCGAAATTGTATTAGCTTTCCATTGGTATATTTAGTTTTCTGATGAATGAGTTAACACCATGCAATAATTAGCACTGTACACATGGAACCATACAGAGCGCAGGACTGCAGGTGCGAACACGCAGTGAAAAGCATCTAAATGTGTACACGATTCTTCGTATTATTATTATTTCTGTTTAACGTCAGTTTTTCCCATAATAATTTATGAGGTTAGATGGCCGATGATACCCTTCCAACTATCTCTATCCGTTGCCTCAACTTCTTCAATGCCCAATGCTGCCAGATCTTCAATACACTGCCTCCATGTCTTCCTTAGCCTGTCCGGTGAACGGCAACACTAACAGCTCTCCCCAATGCCTCACCTCCTTTTCTCGTCTTCACGTGCCCAAACCACCTCAATCGCCTTACTCTCAGCACTGTACTCAGCTCCTTCAATCCACATTTTCATGCCACCTATTCACTGGATACTTCATCTCTCCATGTGATCCCAGTCACATATCTCAACACTCTCCAATCACAACCAACCAACACATCCTCCACCTTCTTCGTCAAAGCCCATGCATGTCTCAGAACCATACATAGTGGGGTGGCTTATGGCCAAAAAATAACCAAATCGTTACATGCTGGCCCAAAGCACCAAATTTGGCACACATATACTTTGGGCCAAAGCAAAACTTTTTGGAAGGGTGTACCCAATTTTAAAGGTCAAAGTTAAAGGTCAAACTTCGCTAATTGCCGTCTTTAGCCATTTCCAAAATAATTTTCAACATAAAAACGTGCTGTCATTGCCTAAATTACCGTTAATGGACTTGAGGGAGTCATATCTAGCATTAAAGAGTTGTCTACATGGACTACCTCTATAAAGCACTACATGCATAACTGCACTCACCTAGATGAGGAAGGCACGTCATGCTTCACAGTCACCACGGCATTGACATAGTGCTGTACCAGGCACGCCAGACCAGCATTTTCGCATTTACAATTCCTAGCACACATGGGAACTGCCTTGCAGCCACACTTTTTGCTCTGCTCTCAGAAGAAGTAGCCAACCATGTCTACCCACCTGAAAAATGGGTATACATTACATCCGGAGAGAGAGTTCTGTCCAATCAACCTGGATGTACTATGGACATGAGTGACCATGAGGAGGCAGACAGCAGGATTTCTCTGCATGTGTACGATACCCTGAGGAAAGGTGCAACATCCATTCTTGTCAGAACTGTTGATACGGACATGGTTGTGATCCTTGTAGGTGTTTTCTACTGTCTTGTCAATCGGTATCCTGACTTGGATCTGTGGGTTGGATTTGGTGCAGGGAGGCACTTTCGGTACTACCACATTAACTCTGTCTGCCTGGAACTTGGTGAAGACAAATGTAAAGCGCTGCCCTTCTTCCATACCTTTACTGGATGTGATGTGACATCCCAGTTTAATGGTAAAGGGAAGAAATCAGCCTGGATGACCTGGAAATCACTCCCAACTGTGACAGAAGGGTTTACCGCAGCATCATCCTCAGCATTCGTTCCTCAAGACACATCATCTCCGGTATTCAGTGTAATTGAGCAGTTCACCTGTGCCATGTACGACAGCACGACTCAACACAGCAAGGTTAACGACCTTCGGCAAGAGCACTTTCCTAACAGGGTGAAACTGATGGAAAGGCTACCACCAACACAGAATGCACTGCTCCAACATGTCAACCGATGTGTGTACCAGGCCAGTATTTGGACAGAGAGTCTGAAACCAGTCATTGCTGCCCCTAGCCCAGATGGTTTCGGTTGGTCCAAGTCAGACACTGGGTGGCATCCCATCTGGACCACGCTTCCAGCTGCTGCTGTGGCTTGTAGAGAACTCATAAAGTGTGGCTGCAAGGCGGTTCCCATGTGTGCTAGGAATTGTAAATGCGAAAATGCTGGTCTGGCGTGTACAGCACTATGTCAATGCCGTGGTGACTGTGAAGCATGACGTGCCTTCCTCATCTAGGTGAGTGCAGTTATGCATGTAGTGCTTTATAGAGGTAGTCCATGTAGACAACTCTTTAATGCTAGATATGACTCCCTCAAGTCCATTAACGGTAATTTAGGCAATGACAGCACGTTTTTATGTTGAAAATGAATTTGGAAATGGCTAAAGACGGCAATTAGCGAAGTTTGACCTTTAACCTTGACCTGACCTTGACCTTGACCTTTGATATGACTCCCTCAAGTCCATTAACGGTAGGAGGATTGAAGGGTAGTTTGCTGAAGTGGATGGAAGACTTTTTGAGCAACAGAGAGATGAGAACAGTAATAAAAGATCAGAAGTCAGAATGGTGCAGTGTGATAAGTGGAGTTCCTCAAGGATCAGTATTGGCCCCAGTAATGTTCTTGGTCTATGTAAATGATATGACAGAGGGAGTGAACAGTTATATGAGTTTATTCGCTGATGATGCTAAATTACTAAGAAAAGTAGAAAGTAAAGAGGACTGTGAGGATTTACAAAAGGATCTAGATAAGATTCTCAGATGGAGTCAATTATGGGAAATGGAGTTTAATGCTAAAAAGTGTAAAGTGATGGAAATGGGCAGTAGCAAAAAGAGACAGAGAGGAAAGTATTCAATGGGAAATTAATGGATAATCAAAACAAAGGTCGAAAAAGATCTGGGAGTATGGATTACGGATAATTTGTCACCTGAGAAACATATAAACAAGATCACAGGAGATACATATCAGTTGCTGAGGAATATAAGAATGGCATTCAAATATCTGGATGAAGAGATGATTAAGAAATTGATAACATCTTTGATTCGACTATGGTTGGAATATGCGGCAGTGATTTGGTCACCACATAAAAAGAAGGATATAAGGAAGATTGAGAGAATACAAAGAGCAGCTACAAAAATGGCTCCAAGCCTGAGAGATTTACCATATGAGGATAGTAACTTTCAAGACTGAAACTCCCAACTCTTGAGAAAAGAAGAGAAAGGGGAGATTTTATAGCAGTGTAAAGAGCATCAATGGGTCTGGAAAAAATTGATAGAGAAGATCTGTTTGTGTGGGACGATAGAAGTACAAGAGGTCATGAGAAGAAATTGAAAAGGACAACATGCAAGAGAGACATAAAAAAATACAGCTTCCCGTATAGAAGCCTAGAAGGCTGGAACAACCTTGATGCAAAAGTGATTAATGTAAGAAGTATTCAGGACTTCAAAGGTAAGCTGGATAATAGTAGATTTGGAGACGGGACAGTACGAGCATAGCTCTTTTCCTGTATGTTACAACTAGGTAAATACAACTAGGTAAATACAGGGCGGCCAGCCAGCCTCCACATCGCCTCCAACACATTAAGCACCTCGAGCACTGAAGACCTTACCTTACACATCCCCAGAGTGACACCAATGTTGCGTTCAGTAGCGGTCACTCCCCCCACTCCTCTTTGCAGTCTCCCTACTGAATGATACTGAACACTTCACAATAAACATTGCTACCAAGATGGCAACTACCAACATTTATCTCTGTGGCTATTCTTATTGTTGCAGAATAACTTGCTAATGACCCTGTATTTGATGCAGCAGAAGTTATAGCAGCAGGAAATGAAATATTAAGGAGGCAGGAAGAGGAGAGTCTTTCTTTGCCCTTTGTTTACATACCCTTATTGTGGCACGAGCTGGCAATTCAGTAGCGATCCACCTCTCAGGGTTGTAGTGCGGGGGCTTGCGCTAGGCATACTCTATGCTGACGTCACCGTGCGCCGCCGTGTGCACCCGTTAGCGATGCCTTACTGAACTCAGCCATTACCTGAAGATGCTATCAGTGACGCCTAAGTTCTTTGTGTACAGTAGTACTGCATTTCAAGACTTTAGTATAAGCCATGTTTTAGTGAGTAGTACAAGTACTACAATCTGTGCTGTTTTAGCATGTATTAGTGATTTCTTATTGTGTGGAGGGGCTAAAGGTAACCATCGGATAATTCAGACTCGGCTAATTCAACCCAAGTCTCACTCCAATTAGTTGGAATAAGAGAGGGTTTACAGTACTGTACAATGAGCACTCAAGCATCACTGATAGTAATAATCCACAAAATAATCCACTTCAAGGCTAGAGAGGCAACAAAAGAACTAGTGGCTGTATGAGGGAGCACTGCAGGGAGATGTGGCCAGGAGGAAAGCGTGCGAAAGACTGAGGTAGCTGCGGCCCGCATGGGAGAGGTAGGACTCGCACTAGTAATGCCTGGAGAATTTGAACTTCTGTTCGAATTATGGGAAGTTGTTGAAAAATTTGAACGGGCCTGAAACAGGTTGAATTATCCGAAGTTCAATTTATACAGGTTCGAATTAGAGAGGGTTCATTGTATATTATAAAACTGAATATGTCAGTTAACTTTTTGAGATTGACGCTAAGAGGTTTAAAATGTTTTTTTAAACCATTTAAAACCCACCTTCTGAGTGGGTTTTTGACCATTTGAAGATGTTACATACGTAATATTTTAAGATGTTAAATACTCTCATAAGATCAAACGCTCTTCTTTTCCTTTAGTTATGGAGTGTTTTTTATTTTATATTTGATATAACAAATCACATGTTGATGAATAATTTTTTCTTAACTATTTCATTGATGATACAGTCAGATGGATTTATGTCCGTGTATGGATTTATGCGTGTTTCCAAAGCTCATAAAGTGTAACTTATGTTACCCTAAATTCTTTAAAGTTATGTGAAGGACAAGGCAAATCTAGGAATAAATACATACTTTGCACTTCCTTTCAAAACTGCCTTTTATTCTTTATACAACTCCCTCAGACTTGTACCAATAGTCATCCACATTTTATGTTTTTCAGTCATATTGGATGAACATGCTGTGACACAAGCATATACGTAGTTAGATGAAAGGCACGTGTGGGATAATTAATCTTTTACAGGCTTGTGAAGGGAGGATGCATACTCAGTAATAATGGATAGATTGCAAGGAGACCGATATGGATGTGGCTGTAGTGTTCTTGAGGTGGAAAGGAGCAGAGCTGGGCACTAAATACATTGAATGTATTTAAATACTAAATACTAAATACATGGAAGAATTGTATTTAAATACTAAATACTAAATACATTTTACGAATGTATTTAAATACTAAATACTAAATACATCAATTGTATTTAAATACATTTGTAAATACATTTTAAAAATACACAAATTTTAACATGTCCGAAAAAAATGGATTTCCTTAGATTTTGGGTTTCCTTAGAAATTTCCTTCTCAGGCCTAAATTTCCTTGAAATCAGGACATTTCCCTGAAAGCGGAAACACTGGTTCACTGTAACATCAGGGTTGCCAGATAGTTGGGCGGGTTTATGGCCAAATTAACTGATAAAACATTATTTACATGGTTATATTATAAGTATTTAAATACAATGTATTTAAATACTCATAAAAGTATTTAAATACTGTATTTAAATACATGACAACCAATGTATTTATAAATACATTTCTAAATACACAAATGTATTTAAATACGTATTTAAATACATTTGTATTTAAATACTGCCCAGCTCTGGAAAGGGGCCATTCAAAAATTATGTAATGCTTAACCCCTTCACTGCTGATATCAAATTCATAGGCCTACCCCCCTGTGCGGCAGGTTTAATTAAAATATAAAATAATTACTGATCATATTTTAAAGTGCCTAAATGAATAGGATGCTCATTCCATACCAGAAAATCTATGTTTCGTCTTGGTGGAGGCTACAAGCTAAGTGAGGAGTTGCGTCAGAGTGCAACAACAGGGCCGTGACCGTGCTGCCAGACGCACAATGAAACCACTTACTACTCAACATAATACAGCTTATTTTGGTACATAAATGCTTCATTCATTCATGCATTCATTCATTCATGCTTCTGTTTTATATCCATCAGGAATATGTTGAATATCTTGACTATTTAGCCTCGCCATTGCAGTAGAGGGCGCGGCAGCGTCAACACGTCGTACTGTACCGCTTGACCTTATTAGTCATACTAACTCACTCAAGCAGAAAAAGAGGTTCTATTATATCGCAACACTTGACTTTGCTGCCATACAAGCCTATCACAGCGAATATTTACCCATAATATCATTGAGTGCGGAGTTTAAATACAGAAACCCTATATGTACCAACCGCAGTGAACCCTTAGATAGCTGAGAGACCGTATTTGTACCAGCTGCAGTGAAGGGGTTAAGGGAGGGAGGGGGGTATGGTGGACTTTTGTGAATGTGACAGTTGTGGGGAGGGGGTGCAGCCATGTGTTACATAACATGTTCAAATTTATAGAAGAAAAATCTTTAGTTGATAATTCGCAGGTACTTAGGCTAAACTTATATTATTATATTTGAAAAAAAAAAATGGAAAGCTTCTAACTGGGGTTGGGAGGGCTACTGCCCTGTGTTACATAATGTTCTAGGGGAGGCTTGGACATGTGTTACAAGGCGTTACAAGGGGGGAAGGGGGGGGGTCAAAAATGACAAAAAATAAAGCATTACATAATTTTATAAAAATGGCCCCCAAGTTTCAAATTGAAAAAATAAAAAACATGAAAGTATTTGTGTATGTATGAATATGGATATGTATGTGTCTATGAAGTACCCAGTATATGATTATGCAATGCACTTTTTTATGTTTTCTTGTTTCTAGTCTTTTTATGCAATTTCGAAATGATATTCTGTAGGCAGAGTGTGGGGGCCTTGCCACGCTGCAGGATGTAAGGACACTGCTAAGACAAGATATCTGGTCTCAGCTTGGATCTCTCACCATAAGCAATTCTAACCTGACCACCAACCTTACAGTGGATGACCTTGTCGACTATCCTGCCCTTCACACCCTAACCATAAAAAAAAGGTTAGGTTAGTGGGAATGTTAAAATGTTGCCGATTGGTTGATTATATTATTATAGTATTTTTAACAAATTTGTCTTACTGGAGACCTTTTCTTCACTGTCACCTTATTGAACAGAACATCCAAAGAAACAGTATGTAAGATATACAAAAAATAGGTTTAAAACATTATTAATGTATTCAGACACATAAATGAATGCGACCTTGAATCTTTCCAGCCGATTGAAAGAGTGGCGAGAGATACGACTGGCTTCAGTGCCCAGGGTAAGAGTGCTGGTGTTGGAGCAGTGTTGGGACAATGACACATATCTTGCAAAGTACAAACAACTCACTCTCATACTTAGCTCAAAGGTAAGAAATATTTTCTCTCCTTATGTTTATAGCATCTCATGTATTTTGTCTATTTTTTGCCAAGCCTGGATTATTTTATTCATCCTCAGAAATAATCTGTTGTAATGTATTTCTCAATCCATTGTCTCTGGCATTCTACACACTTACTCTAATCCGTAACCCCGTAAACCTTGGTTTAACTCGGCTTGTTCTCATGCTGTTGATGGAGAGGTGGGTCACTGGCAGTACCGTACCCATCAATCAATCAATCATTGGGGGCATACGCCGGGGGGCGCGTCGCCTTGCCTCGCCCACCCTACGACTCCACTCCCGGGGGTCACCTCGTGCGAGTCCCCAGGCAGGTTCCCTTCCCATACCAAGCAACTCTCGACAGGAAACATCAACTTGCCCCAGCCACGAGCTTTGTGGACGTCCCCTTGGCCTCATCCACGCCGGATTGTCTCTTACAGATACAACCTGGTGGGAAGGGTCAGTTTCAGGGTAGCGTGCCACATGCCCATATAGCCGAAGTTGGCGTTGACGGACTATGCAGGTAATAGGCCTCGATTCAGTCTCACGGTGCAATCGCTGATTTGACACGTAATTATCTCAATGATACCCCATGATTCTGCGAAGACATTTATTACCAAAGGAATCGATGCACCTCTTCAAGTCGCTATTTTGTGTCCATGTCGCACAACCATAGAGTAAGACAGGGATCACAAGCGACCTGAAGATCCGGATCTTTGTCCTTCTGCACAGGTACCGACAACGCCAAATACTTGTGCTGTACGAGTCCATAACACTGTGGGCTATGCCAATCCGCCGTAAGACTTCTTTACGTGACCCGCCGTCATTATGGACCGCGCTACCAAGGTATGTAAAACTTTCCAAGATCTCAATGTCCTCGTCGCACGCATGAACAGACTGTACTGTTTCATCTAGTAAGTCTCAAAACACCTGGACCTTGATCTTGAGCCAGGGGACCTCAAGTCCCAAGGGCATTGCCTCCTTGTGCAGCGCCTTGAGAGCCATCACCTCCAGCGACTCAGCAAAGATTACTGCATCATCGGCAAAAACAAGATCAGTGATCTTGGTGTTGCCGAGGGATACTCCACAATCACTTTGATCTACAACTTTGCCCAATACCCAGTCCATACAAGTGTTGAAAAGTGATGGGGCAAGGATGTACCCTTGCCTCACTCTTGTATTCACAGGAAAGAAGCTGGATACACCTCCCCCACACTTCACAGCACTCGCAGTCCCAAAGCACAGACCAGTCATCAAACCAATAGTCCTTGCAGGAATCCCGCGAATTCGCAGAAGGTCCCAGAGTGACTCATGATGCACTGAGTCAAACGCCTTTTTGAGATCAACAGAGGCTGCAAGCATCCCCTGTCGAAACTCATGTCGGCGCTCCACCAGGACACAAAGCGCTAGGATACGGTCCGTTGTTGACTTACCAGGCGTGAACCCAGACTGCTGAGGTCTCTGATGCTTCAGCAGATGACTGTGGATCCATGTCAGCAATAGATGGGCAAGCACCTTGCCTGGCACGCTGAGCAGTGTAATGCCGCGGTAATTGCTGCAGTCCTGACGGTCCCCTTTCCCTTCCTAGATAGGGACTACCAGCCCCCTTTTCCAGTCTGTAGGAAAGGTACCTGATTGCCACACGGCAGCCAGGACAGCATGCAACCCATGAATCATGGCCTCACCCCCAGCTTTGAGGAGCTCCGCACTGATATTACAGACACCAGCTGCCTTTCCACCCCTCAACTTTGCTACAGCCTCTCTGACTTCGTCAAGAGAGGGTGCGGTTTCGTCAATGGGAGGATCGGCATCCATTGCCCGTAATCCAGTGGTGTGAAGCTGCTCAATTGGAGGGTCCACCGTGAACAACTGCCCAAATCAATCTGCCTTCCCATGTCCGACACGAGGCGCCCATTTGCTGCTCGAATAGCACTCGCCTGAGATGGAGACTTGGAACGGAGCTTCTTCAGGGCTTGGTAGGCAGGTCGTAGGTCATTAGTGTTCAAATGGCCCTCGACATCCTCAGTGAGACTCCTGACATACCTCTCTTTGTCTCTCCTCAGGAGGGATCTAGCCCTGCGTGACAGAGCCCTGTGCTGGTCCCGGTTCCCAGCAAGCCTGGCAGCGCGACTCTCCTCGATTTTCTCCAATGTCTCCATCGAGACAAAACCACGCCTTGACCTCAGGCGCTCCCTAATACACTCCTTGGTAGCCTGGAGAGTTTCACGTTTGAAGGTATCCCACAGCTCTACAGGGTCCTCGAGGGCACCGAGCACATCAAACCGATTTGAGACTGCCACTGCATACCCATGGGCACATGTCAAGTCCTTCAGCTTCTCAAGATGAAACAGTATGGTTATCTCTTGAGATTCTTCTGGACATGACGTGAAGCTTAAGTGTAGTAACAACAAGTCTGTGATCAGTTGCAAAGAACTCAGCACTATTGCATCATGCTCCTACTAATCCTTCCTTGACAGCCCCCTCGGGTCTTGATGGCACTGTTCCCTTGCTTGATGGTCTGCGCAGTGGTGCGGGTCTTGTGAGTGTGTTGCAGCCACGCGCTGTGTCATTGGGCTGCCCCCCTCACTTGGTGTTGATGATGGATACGTGGTACGGAGACCGTCCCCTGGGATGCAGTGTCCTCTGGTGTCCTCGGGACACAGTTATCGCCTACACGGACCGCGACGGGTCCGCCTCCAATTTTGCCTCAACACAGGCGGATGGCGTTGCCCTCCCATTCTCGGTGCCTTTCTTCTCCTGTAGTGTTGGTTGCCACGGACTCTGATGATGTTCCTCCTCTGCTTCTGGATGGTCAGCAGTCTCCTGAGGGGCTCTCGCGCCCTCAATCCCTGTCGTTTCGGCAAATAAAAGAGGACACGGACCTTCCTGCCTCAGTGCCGGGGTTTTCCAGGTTTTAAATATGTTTTTACCTACTTTCCTGAGTAAGAGCGTCCCTGCCTCCCCCGAGAATAGGGCTCCAGCCCCCTTTGAGAAGGTTCGGGGCCCCAGGACTCCTAGAGCGCCTGCTAAACCATTCTTGAGTTGGATGGACAACCTCCAGGTGATCACGAAGGAAGTAGAGGGTATACTGCACGATCGTCTTACAGACAAGAAAGCGTGCACCTTGCCATCCAGTTTACCGAGGAAGATGCGACCATACCAGGTGGCGGATGACCTGACAAAAGGCCAGGCTTTGACAGTCAACTCAAACTTTGTCTCCATCCTGGCCAAATACGAGAAAGCGAGGACTGACAAGTCCAAAGTCCCGTTTTCGGAAGAGTTGATGCGCCTTGAAGCTTCCTTAAGTTCCTTGCGGGACATTCAGAACTTCCAGTTCTGGATTGATGGGGCCATTGTACACTACCTCGAGACTCGGTATCTCTTCCCCCAGGAAAACACCAATCTTCATGATCAGATGTTCCACTTGCTCAACTGCTCAATGGAACACACGTCGGAAGAACTTACGGTCCAGCTTAGTAACGTCCTCTGCTGTAGGAGGGAATTTTTTATTTCCCTTCTCCCACCTTCTTTCCTACCTGAGGATAAGGTGCACCTGATGTCATCACCATTGGACTCAGAGCATGTCTTCTCAGTTGTTATCAAGGAGGTGCTCAAACAGTGTTCGGCTCGGGACACGCGTGCCGCTGTTTCTCACATCAAGATGACCTCTGCCCTTCAGGCCCCTTGTTTGAAGAAGTCCTACACGGCTCCGAGACGAGCGCTGATGGCGAATCTATCTCGTCCTCCTTCCCGTGCTTCCTCTTAACGCTCGTATGCAGAACCGCCCTCAGCGTCCGGTAAAGGGTTCTAAGATATTTTGATTCCCCTCCAGAGGTAAGGGTAGGGGATGGGGTTTTCGGAGTCTTGTCCCTCACCCCACGATTAGCTGGCTGTCTGGCTCGGAGATGGAGAGTGTGGCAGTCGATGGGAGCAGAGGCTTGGGTGGGAGAAGTCCTTCAGAAGGGGTACCAGGTCCCGTTCGAGGCTCACCCACCTCTCGGCAAGATTCCCATGTCTTTCGTGAGCTACACGTCCAACTCACCGAAGGACCTAGCATTGGATCACGAGGTCCAGCTTCTCTTCTCCATGGGAGCTATAGAATTGGCTTCCCTAGATCCAGGATTTTACAGCCGCTTGTTCGTGGTACGGAAGGCTGCGCGAGCTTGGCGCCCTGTTATCGGCTTGTCGCGGCTTGACAAGTTAGTTTGCAGGACACCATTCAAGATGGAGACGTGCAGGTCTGTCCTACTCTCCATCAGACAGGACGATTGGATGGTGTCTATGGATCTGAAGGAAGCTTACTTCCATATCCCTATACACCCCTTGTCACACAGGTTTCTGCGCTTTGTGTGGAAGGACCACGCGTATCAGTTTCGCGTGCTCTGCTTCGGCCTTTCCACAGCTCCGCAGGTCTTCACCCGGGTCATGGTTCCCATCTCGGGATGGATGCACTCCATGGGGATCAGGCTGCTTCGTTATCTGGACGACTGGCTGATCCTCTCCCCTACACAGGAGAAGGCGTTCAAGTCGAGGGACTCACTTCTGCGACTGTGTTTCGTCTTAGGAATAGTCGTCAATTACGAGAAGTCAGATCTCGAAATGAGTCAGACTGCTCTTTACTTGGTGATGGATCTAAATTCTTCGCCTTTGAAGGCTTTCCCATCGTGGAGGAGAGAGACACTCCTCCAGCTGATCAAAGAATTCACCTCGCTGTCAGCAGCCCCAGCTCTGGATTGGCTCCGCATTTTGGGACACATGTCGTTGCTGTCCCACATAGTGCCAGGAGGTCGGAGGAGGATGAAATCACTGCAATTCCAGCTTCACCAACACTGGGATCGGGGCCGGATGGCCAACTCCCATCTGGTCCACCTGGATGCCTCCACATGTGTCGACCTCGAGTGGTGGTCTTCAGAAGACAATCTCCTCCAGGGACAGACTTTGAAGGTTTCAGTCTCTGATCTTCTGCAGTACTCGGACGCGTCAACTGAGGGCTGGGGGTCCATGGTGCTGGATCTTAATGCTTCAGGCCTCTGTTCTCTTCAGGAGGGAGGGAATTCCATCAACCTGCTTGAACTATGAGCAATCAAATTGGACCTCCAAGAGTTCGTTGGCTGCATAAAAGGGAAGACAATGGGCATCCTTTCCGACAAAACAACAGCAGTGCCTTATCCCCTAAAGGAGGGAGGCACGAGGTCATTCATGCTGATCCAAGAGGCTCGGCAAACCCTGCAGTGGGCAGAACTTCACCAGGTCATGCTGATGCCTCAGTACATCTTGGGGAGTGCAAACGTCCTGGCAGACAGCCTGAGCAGGCACAATTAGGTCATCTCCACCAAATGAGCCATCCGCCAGAAGGTCTGCAACATGTTGTGGAGGTTGTGGGTTTGTCCTCTGGTCGACATGTTCGCCACTCGTCTGAACTTCCGGTTGCCAAACTTCTACACCGTCCAGGATCCTATGGGTCTGAGCACAAACGCCATGCTTCACAGCTGGAATCACCTGGAGGTGTATGCCTTCCCTCCCTTTCCACTCATAAGGCGGGTGCTCAACAAGTTACGGCAGTCGCAGGGGACACGGATGACGCTGATAGCTCTATGTTGGCCCCAGACGGAATGATTTCCAAACCTTCTGGGCCTACTGGTCGACGTCCCAAGAAGCCTTCCACTACGGAAAGATTTTCTCAGACAGCCTCACTTACACAGGTTCCACCTAAACCTCCATGCGCTACATCTAACTGCTTGGAGACTGTCGAGCGTTTCGCAAGACACAGGGGCTTCTCTGGTGGTGTGGCGTCACACATTGCCCATTCTCAACGCCATTCTTCCTCTGTAATCTACCAGAGTAAGTGGACCGTTTTCTCGTGATGGTGCAGGCAAGAGGGTCGATCCATTTTGAGGCCCTTTATTCCTAAGATAGCGGACTTTTTGCTGTACCTTAGACAAGTCAAGTCTATGTCTGTGTCTGCCATCAAAGGTTACCATTCCATGCTAAGCAGCGTCTTCCGGTAAAGAGACCTATCGCCTCAGATCGGGACCATCGGAACCTCCTCCGGTCCTTTCAAATAGAAGTTCCTATGGACTCCTTACGTGTGCCGAATTGGAACCTTAATGTGGTCCTTAAAGCTCTGTGTAAAACTCCTTATGAGCCTATGTCCACCACATCTTTCAGGAACCTCACCATGAAGACACTCTTTCTGGTCACCTTGGCTATGGCCAAGCGAGTGGGAGAGCTTGAGGCAGTATCCTCGATGGTAGGCTTCCAAAGGGGTCATGATGCCTGTCTGGCTTACCTCCCTGAGTTCCTGGCTAAGACTGAGTCTACCTCTTCCTCGTTACCTCGGGAGTTCCTTCTCAAGTATCTCTCTGACCTGTTAGGGGGCGAGGAGGTGAGGCTTCTATGTCCGGTTCGGGCATTGAAGTACTATCTGGACGCAACAAAAGGTTTCTGCCCAAGACCCCGAAACCTCTTTGTGTCGGTCCACGCCAGGACTCGTCCCCTGTCCAAGAATGCTCTGTTATTCTTCTTGAGGGAGACTATTAGGGTGTCGCACCTCACTCTTAGTGAGGACGACCTTCCCATCCTTAGAGTTAGGCCACATAGCATCAGGGGTCTTGCCACTTCCTATAACTGGCAGAGGAATCGGTCTCTTTCGGCAATTTGAGAAGCTGTAACATGGAAGATCAGTTCCGTGTTTGCCGACCACTACCTGAGAGATGTCCAGAGTACATAATATTGATCGCTGTCTCTCCCTGGGCCCCATCATAGCTGGGGGTGACTTTGTGGCATGATCTCTTACACATCAGTTGTTGGGTGTCTTCTGGACTGCACAAGGAGCTCTGTGTCGCAGTCCAGTGCCTTGGCCCTTGGCACTCTCCTATGACACAGTTGGAGACCTGACTGACTGACTAGCATCTCTCCCTTCCTCGTGTGTAGGCCTAACCTGTACCTGCCGACCTTGCCACGTGGTGGTAAGTCTCTCAGTGCTTACGGTCTAACATCCGACTGTATTTACCTAGTTGTGTTTTACAGGGCCTGAGCTACACTATTGTGGTCCCATTTCTGTATGTACATTTATTCAGTCTTTCTTTCAATTGGTGCACATTATGTGCCGATATCACCTCCTCTTTTGTCCATTACAGACTTCTACCTTTCTATGAGGGAAGCTGTACTTCTTTATGTTGTTCAGGCATCTCCCTTTTCCTAGTTGTTTTGTATGTCCTCTTGTGTATCGACCTTCTCTTTGTTTCCGAGTCAGTAGCCTCTCATTGTCTGTTTCTTCCATCTTTGTTATCAGCTTAAAAATTGTTATTAAGTCTCCTCTTTCTCTTCTCTGCTCGAGTGTTGGTAACTTTATTTCCTTCAATCTATAACCTGTCCTATCGCTCCAGTACCGCCTCTAGACCCACCTAAGCGGAGGTGCTTCTGGCACTTCAACTCAGCTAAGTGGGAGGACCTAAGGCAGTACTACTCAGATTTTCCATGGAATGATTACTGCTTCCATGTCAAAGACCCATCTCTTTGTGCAGAGCGCATAACTGAGGTCATAGTCTCTGGCATGGAGGCGTACATTCCACACACTTTCTCTAATCCTAAACCCGTCAACCTTGGTTTAACTCTGCTTGTTCTCATGCTGTCCGAGATAGAGAGGTGGCTCACAAACGGTACCGTAAGCATCCATCTCCTGAAACTCATGCCCTATATATTTCTGCCCGTATTCATGCCAAATCTTTACTTCAACTTACCAAAAACTCTTTCATTCATAGAAAATGTCAAAAAAATTCATCCTTGGTCATCCATTCTTGGTCATCCTCCTTTAGGGGTTTCAGTGAAACTTTTGCTGTTGCCCTTGACATATCAAAAGCTTTTGATAGAGTCTGGCACAAATCTTTAATTTCCAAACTACCCTCATTTGGTTTCTATCCTTCTCTCTGTACCTTCATCTTAAGTTTCCTTTCAAACCGTTCTATTGCAGCTACTGTAGACGGACATTGTTCTTCTCCTAAATCTATCAATAGTGCTGTTCCCCAGGGTTCTGTCCTATCACCCACTCTCTTTCTATTATTCATTAATGATCTTCTAAGTCTAACTCAAAGCCCTATCCACTCCTACGCTGATGATTCTACCCTGCATTTTTCAACGTCGTTTATTAGACGTCCAACTCAACAGGAACTAAGTGATTCACGGAGAGATGCCACCGAGCGCCTAACTTCTGATCTTTCTATAATTTCTGATTGGGGCAAAGCAAACCTTGTTTTGTTCAATGCCTCAAAAACCCAATTTCTTCACCTATCTACTCGACAAAACCTACCAGATAACTATCCCCTCTTCTTCAATGACACTCAACTGTCTCCTTCTTCTTCAATGAACATTCTAGGACTATCCTTTACTAAAAATCTGAACTGGAAATCTCACATCTCATCTCTTGCTAAAACAGCTTCTAAGAAGTTAGGTGTCCTGTGGCATCTGCGTCCTTTTTTTTCTCCCTCCCAATTGCTTGCTCTCTACAGGAGCCTTATTCGCCCATGTATGGAGTATGTCTCACATGTTTGGGGAGGATCCACTCATACAGCTCTCCTAAGCAGGGTTGAGTCAAAAGCTTTTCGTCTCATCAACTCCTCTCCTCTGACTGACTGTCTTCAATCTTTAAATCACCACCGCAATGTTGCTTCTCTTGCTCTCTTCTACCGTTATTTTCATGCTCACTGCTCTTCTGAACTTGCTAACTGCATGCCTCCCCCCCTACCGCGGCCTCGCTGCACAAGACTTTCTACTCATTCTCATCCCTATTCTGTCCATCTTCCTAATGCAAGAGTTAATCAGTATCTTTACACTTTCATCCCTTTCACTGTTAAACTTTGGAATTCTCTTCCTGTTTCTATTTTTCTACTTTCCTATGACATAAATTTTTTCAAAAGAAGACACCTCCCAAACTAAAATGGCTCACCCTTCTTTTTTATTTTATTCTCTTACTGTCTTCTTTATAGGGACTGGCAACTAAGCGGGCTTTGTGTTACCCAGCTTTGTTGTGCCCATGGCCAGTCCTTTGTGATGTAAAAAAAAAAAAAGGAAAAAAAAATCTTTTCACATACCTTTGTGGATCTGATGGGTTCACTAGGGTTCCCCGTGCAATTTTGTTTTTTCTCTTCCCTAGTGAACGATTGACAAAACATTTTGCTACTAAGATGGCAGCTGTCGAAACTTATCGCTGTGGCTATTCTTATTCTTGCAGAATAACTTGTTGATGACCCTGTATTTGATGCAGCAGAGGTTATAGCAGCAGGACATGAAATATTAAAGAAGCAAAAGGAGGAGAGAGAAGAGGAAAGGCTTTTTTGGCCTTTGCTTACATACCTTATTGTGGCGTGAGCTGGCAACCCAGCGGCAAACCAACTCCTCGAGTCGGTGTGCGGGAGAGAAAACTGAATCGCTGAACTTATTTCTGTATGGTGTACAGTAGCGTTTTGTAGCGTACAGAATGTCTTAGTGAACGCACCCCAGGTGTTTCTGTCCCTTGAGGACTCGGCCCCTGTGTTACACCCCACCTGGTGCCTTTCGTGATCCCAATTTACTGTTTGTCTGTCTGGGGATGTACTTGGCCTTCCACTGTAAAAGATGTTTTCATTGCACAAAAGAAAATAATAAGAACAATTACCTTTAAAGGCAAGTATGATCATACAGATTTATTATTTAATGATTTAGGGTTACTGAAATTTGAGTTTAAAAAAAAAATAATTTTGTACCTACAATTTACAATGGTATAAATGATAGTAGTGATAGTAATAAATTATTTAAAGTTCTTCACCACAGTCAAGGTACACAGGGAAACCATATTGACCTGATATGTCCACAACCACGAACAACATTATATAAACATTCACTGCACTGTGTTGGTCCTAATTGTTGGAATAATTTACCAAACAATTTGAAAAGTATTAACAATTTTAATACATTTAAAAATAGACTTAAGACTTACTTTTTCCATCAACAGAATGAAAACATTAGGGATTAATATGAATATTCTTCACATCATTAGTATTTTCAGTAGCAAAATTAGTGTTTAATTGTATCAATCAACTTGGGTAATTGTTATGGTAGTTAACATTTTTTTTGATTTGTAAATATATTTTATTATTGCCGCCCTTCATATATTTATAATATTTTGTACACTGTTCCTGTCCGCCAGGGAGCTGTTGCTCGGCGGACTAATGCCTAAGATCACATTTGTATATAATTATAGTATAATATATGTACTTCTAAAGATATGGCAATAAACTAAACTAAACCTCCATTTAATGTTGGAGTCGTACTATGTATATGATACAGGTAACTGTTTCTTCAACAAATGTAATTTTTAAAAATAGATTAGTTTATGAGTAACTTATCTGTAGATATCATATACATCAGCTACCCTCCAAGCCTCCCTGCATCATGTGGCAGGCCGTTCATCAAGCACAAAATCAAGATGGTTGGCATTGGCCAGAGTGTGGAGAAGCTGCTGCCTGGTGGCGCTAGGTTTAAATGTTGTAACGTTCCTTGTAACTGGTCCCTGACCTGCTAAGTGCTATGTACATATATGATACATGTAAGTTATTCAAAAAAGAAAAAAAGAATATTTTTTTCTTTTTTTCTTTTCTTTTTCACTTGATCCCTACATCCTGATGATGTAAAAAACCCATTGAGTGATATAATTCCATAAAATTTGAATCTTTACCCTACCAATGGTTATAATTAGTTGTAATTGTTTCTGCATTACAGCTGCAGGATGCTCTCCCAGACCTGGAGGAGCTATATCTTATCGACATCTTCACGCCTCACATTGCTGAACCCAGAGCCTTGAAGAACCTTAACAGATTAATCATTGAGAGTAAGGAATATGACTTCAGAATCCATTGTGATATTTTAGCCGTGATACGTGACATTTAATTGATCTTTCATCATCATAATCATCATGATGATAATTATATATATCTAACCCAACTATTGTGCAATGCATGCTTGGTTCTCTGTAGGAAGCCCACTACCATAGCAAAACTCAGCTATACTCTCCATATACAGCATACCCCTGTAAAACCAAACTAAAAAGGGCGGAAGGTTGTCCGGAAAACGAAAAGTCTGGATTAACCAAAAACCTGGATGCCAAAAAAAAAAAACCTGAACTATCTTACTTTGTTTACTTTGCCAAGATTCATCCAAAATGGACCCAGCTTACCTCCTAATTGTAATTGCAACACAGAGCAGCTTGTACTGTTAAGAGCTATTTGTAACGGCTTACCAAAATCCTACTTAATATAATTAAACTATTAATTCATAAAACAAAAGTAAGGCTTCAAACTATATACTAGAATGTACACAAAGATAATTGCTGCTACAAAGCTATGCAGATTTGATTTAAGGGATGTTTTTGCACGGTAATGTAGTCTAACGTACGCTAAAACTCTTATAACTCATCATTGTATAACTCGGAATTTGATGTAACTCGGCAAGGCAAAGACAGTCGGCAAAACATTATGTATCTCGGCATGTTGCTGAGTTATAACTGCATCTCTTGGTTTACACTTGGCATATCCTCAGTCTTCTTCTTGTGACCTCTTCTGCCTAGTATCGCTTTGTAGGTCATCTGTCAAGCTCGAGCTCGAGCTTGACATACGTCGCGTGTTAGCCTACGCGCTGGTACCCGACCTTTGCTTTACTTTGCCACCTATTTTACGTGTTTTGGGATTACATCATACAGTACTGTATTTCAAGATGTCAGCTCCATCACGCAAGGGTGTCTCCAGCAGGAAGGGAATGAAATTGAAGAGCCTGACCCTGCAGGAAAATGTGAAAGTGCTGGCAAGGATGGATGCAGGTGCATCCATGCGTGCTATTTGTGCTGAGTTTGATATCAAATCCAACACATTCTATGATATCAAGAAAAAAAAAGAGAAGATTCGTGCCCAGGCCCTTACTTTTGAGGATCCAAGCACCTCCAAGACTACCAAGAAGAGGATTAAGCCATTTAAGAACGTTTCACTGGATGCTGTATTTACAAAATTTTGAATTTTTACTCATATATCAGGAGGGCATTTGCATAACTTGGCAAGGCCAGAGCCCCTATCGTGCCGAGTTATAAGTGTTTTAGTGTTTATATGTAAATATATATATATATATATATATATATATATATATATATATATATATATATATATATATATATATATATTATATATAATATATATATATAATATATATATATATATATATACACACACAAACCTCGTTTTTCCAGACTAATAGGGGGGAGCACTGGTCCGGGAACCGCAAAAGTCCGGGAATCGCAACAGTCCGATGCCATTACCCACCCCCGGACGTTTATCCTACTCTAGTATTTACTGTCCGGCAACCGCCAATATCAACTACCCTGCCGCGGACTTTTACGTCCGCTGAGCATGCTGCCACCTGGCGGGAGGCAGCAGAAAGTGTTCAATAGTCTCAAGATACGTTCCTGCACCAGGGGCAGTGGGGGTCAGGGGACTAACGGAGGCGGTGCAGGTGAACCGTGAGTGTCGTGTGCCCAAATGTAAACAATACGACCGCTGAGCATGGTGCCACCTGGCGGGAGGCAGCAGAAAGTATTCAATAGTCTCAAGAGACGTTCCTGCACCAGGGGCAATGGGGGTCAGGGGACTAATGGATACTGTGCAGGTAAACCGTGAGTGTCGTGTGCCCAAATGTAAACAATACGACCGCTGAGCATGCTGCCACCTGGCGGGAGGCAGCAGAAAGTGTTCAATAGTCTCAGAAGACGTTCCTGCACCAGGGGCAGTCGGGGTCAGGGGACTAACGGAGGCAGTGCAGGTGAAACGTGAGTGTCGTGTGCCCAAATGTAAACAATACGACTGCTGAGCATGCTGCCACCTGGCGGGAGGCAGCAGGAAGTGTTCAATAGTCTCAAGAGACGTTCCTGCACCAGGGGCAGTGGGGGTCAGGGGACTGACGGAGGCTGTGCAGGTGAACCGTGAGTGTCATGTGCCCAAATGTAAACAATACGACCGCTGAGCATGCTGCCACCTGGTGGGAGGCGCGGACACTGACCAGGGGTGACAGGAGACGCTCGGACCGCCGGAAAACTTTGTCAATTTACGAACAGGACCAGGCATTTCTACGTTAAAAAAAAATATATATATATATATATATATATATATATATATATATATAAATAAATTGTCCGAGACTGACATATCCCCGGACCTCGGATTTTGTCCGGCAAATCCGATATCCAGGAAATGGAGGTCCAGGAAATCGAGGTTTGTGTGTATACGTACGTATACAGTCAAACCTCGGGTTTCGAACTTCTCCCTTTTCGAACAAATCGGTTCACGAACAGAATTTCAAACTCATAATTGCACCGGTTGCCGTACGATAACCCGGTTGCCGAACAAGCTACTCGGCAACTGTCCGCATCAGTCACGCCGCAGCCCTCACTCAGTAAACATCCGTCCCGAACTGTTCTTTGATTTGGACTATTTTCTTGTGTTGTGCATTATTTACGTATATTTTTTTACACTTGGACCGAAACTCCCTACCATAGATGACACTAAAGTCGCCAGGAGAACTTTTTTTTCGATTTACAGACGTGTGGTGGCGTTAATACTTACATTTCTACATCCATGATTTCAGGAAGGTTAGAAGGGGCTATCTGGAGAGTCTGTGTCATTGTGTGTCTTCGTCTGTGTCATATTATGGCTATAAATGAACAAATTACAAAAATATCAACAGAGTGGCGACCAACACTAAGGTATGTTTTGAGTGTCCTTCCGCCGTCGTCGTCGCCCGAAAAAAAAAAAAGAGTAGTGAAATTTGAAACCGTATATACTTGCAGATACAAAGCATAAAACAACACTGAAACAGGGTAGATTATACAGTCATGATATAAACTACTGTGTATCATCTTCAGTGGCACAAACACATCAGTAGTGATGCTATAATTCGTAATATTTGGCGGCTGGTGACATTATTGCAGCTGGCGACTAAAGTGTTATATACGGTACACAATTGGGAGTCTGGTTTCTGCTTACCTTATTGAATTCTAGGAAACATTTTCTCTATGAGCTTCCGTCACAAATCATTACTTTTGAAGATAATGACATGTTGTTCGTAGGGAGGCGATGCATTAGTATACATGTATATGAGACAAATGTTTACGAGCCCCTCATTCTTCTTCCTCTTGTGACCTGCATCGCCTCTGTTCTTCCCTTACCGTGGACACTTTTTTAATGCAGATTTGGATATTTCATTGCATTTGTAGGCATTTTTATGCATGAAATACATCTAAAAAGGTAAAAAAAGGTCTTTATTTTCGGGATCAGGAACGGATTAATCCATTTTATATTGTTTCTTATGGAAAAATGTGTTTAGGTTTTAGAACAATTTGGTTTTAGAACAACTTTTGGGAACGAATTATGTTCGAAAACCGAGGGCATGTTTGTATATACAGTCGGCGCAAAAAAACTTAGGACTCCAAGAAACTTGGGACGGGAATAACGTCCTTGGCTTTTTTGCCATTCTCGGTGGGAGCGATTGAATTTTTTTAGGTTTTTTGTATAGCTGGCAGTGCATTAGGGTGTCTGCTGTAGATTCCTCGCTGCTGCCCGCTCTGTATCTTCCAAGTCATCATAGGAAGAGGCTGATGTGTTTGGTTCTCCAACCTTCCTACACCCCCCTTCGCCCCTCCATCCTCTACCGCCTCCTCCAGGTATACTAATGCATTATGCCGGGCAAATCTCTATCCATTGTGAAGAAGACACATATAGTAACCTTGTATCCAAGTGGGAAAACCACGGGCCAGATAGCGAGTGAGATGTGTGTTTCCAAACACACCGTCTCGGTCTGGTGCAAGCGGGCGCAAGATGGCGAGTTAGAGACTGTTTTGGCGTGGAAGAAAGGGTCAGGGCGACCAAGAAATACTTTAAAGAAGACTGATCAACTGCTCAATAGGATAGTTAACATCAACAATCCTATTGAGCAGTTGATCAGTCTCCTTTGAAGTTTTTCTTGGTCGCCCTGACCGTTTCTTCCACTCCAAGACAGTCTCTAACTCACCATCTTGTGCCCGCCTGCATGACATCGAGACTGTGTTTGGAAAAACACATCTCACTCGCTATCTGGCCCATGGTTTTCCCACTTCGATACAAGGTTACTATATGTGTCTTTTTGACAATGGATAGAGATTTGCCCGGCATAATGCATTAGTATACCTGGAGGAGGCGGTAGAGGATGGAGGGGCGAAGGGGGGTGTAGGAAGGTTGGAGAACCAAACACAACAGCCTCTTCCTATGATGACTTGGAAGATACAGAGCGGGCAGCAGCGAGGAATCTACAGTAGACACACTAATGCACTGCCAGATATACAAAACACATAAAAAAATTCAATCGCTCCCACCGAAAATGGCAAAATAGCTAAGGACGTTATTCCCGTCCTAAGTTTTTTGGTGTCCTAAGTTTTTTTGAGTTCCGACTGTATATAATATATATATATAATATATTATATATATTATATATATATATATATATATATACAGTCAAATCTCGATATAACGGACCTCGATGTAACGGACTTCGGATGTAACGGACTCCATTTGCGTGACTTTTTTTTTTTTTTTTTTTTTTAATAATTTTTTTAGCATATCAGACTGCTTATCGCCGCTCGAATTGTCAACTCAACATAATTGTATTATTTTCTCATTTTACTTTGGAATGCTTGGGTTTTAAGGAGTTTGATGTATCACATATTAAGATATATAAGGAAGGAGCCTGTGTTGCTAGTGATTTAGTGGTAGAAGGTGTGTATTGTGTAAAATAGTGAGTATTAGTGTTATGGCGTGGCCGCTGCTACGTCTCCCTGTCACCTCAACACCCTAAATCACCCTTATCTAAGGTGACACGCAGTGCTACACTGACCTAAATAGTGACACGTGTATAGAACTGCACTTCACAACCATATAATATATATAATAATGAGCATTAGCCATGATAATAAGCAATACCTTTGGAAGCCACGGCTGAATCTGGCTCGTAGTTTGTTTACCTTTCACTAGAGCTTGAGCTTGACTAGCCAGACGGTGAGAGAAAGCATCAACATTATAGGGATAACCCATCACTTTACGGGAGACTTTTTCTTCCTTTTTATCTATTTTGGGGTGATTACAATGTCTCATGATGCTGCTGCTGCTGCCACGGCCGTGCTGCTAGGTGTGGATGAGTGCCTTGAAAGTATTTTCATATCTTTACTCATGTATGAATAATAGCAATTCAAATGTGATTATATGTCTACATTCAACTAGAATAAGGAAATTTCATAGCATACCAAGCAGTAATAAGCGAGCCTGGATACTTACTACCTCTCCTAATACCAGTCCCGAACAGTCTTGGGCGAGTGTGCCAAATCCCTGATGTAGCGCTAGTCACTGTTTACCTCCCAACATAGCTACATGGTCTGGTTGTGTTTGAGATTATTTCTCATTTATTACACGTGTAGGAGCAGAACAAATTCAGCATGTAGTGCTAGTCACTGTTTACCTCCCAACATAGCTACACAGTCTGGTTGTGTGTGATTATTTCTCATTTATTTCACAATTTTTTTTTTCATATATTTTTCCACCCTTGGGAAAATACCCTCGCTATAACAAACAATTGGCTTTAACGGACCACTCCTCCCCCCTTTAGTCCGTTATATCGAGGTTTGACTATATATATATATATATATAATATTATATATATTATATATACACTACCCTCCCGAGTTTCGCGCCTGCTTTCTTCCGGAGGCATAGCGCGAAACTCGCGGATCGCGAAACTCGGGTATTACAAACCCTGTTAAAATGCTTATTTAGTCCGGTTTTTTTTTTTTTT
Organism: Chionoecetes opilio; assembly: GCA_016584305.1. Classification (NCBI taxonomy): domain Eukaryota; kingdom Metazoa; phylum Arthropoda; class Malacostraca; order Decapoda; family Majidae; genus Chionoecetes; species Chionoecetes opilio. The sequence continues at coordinate 232,407 of JACEEZ010002594.1, read as the reverse complement.
TTTTTTTTTGATGTGTGTGCCCCTACAGCGCCGTTAGGCAGTGACCTCCAGGGGTGGGATGGTAGGCCCTGCAGGTTAACTTGAGGCCTGTGTACCTACCGTATTTTATAGCTTATAAGACTCACTTTTTCCCCCAAAAAATATCCTGAAAATGCCCCAAACCCCTGTCCACCCAGCAGTGAATGGGTGTTAGCCTAGGGTTTGTGACCCGCCTCCCGGGGTGGTGGCTTCGGCCAACACTACGTAGAGAAGAGGAAGGAGGAGAGGAGCTTGAGATTGAGCTTGAGTTGGGAGTCACCCAGCGGATGCTGTTTTGGTCCGAGTGAGTGAGCCTGACACATATCTTGTCAGCTGATGGTTGTGTGACAGTGTTATACGACAATAACACTGTCACAATGCCTTCCTCTCTTCTCTCCTGTCTCCTCCAGTACCTCCAGAAACCACAGTACCACACACGTCATGGTTAATCACTTATAAAGGAGTATTTTGTTGTAAATAGTAAGGTAAGGTGCTACTTATTTCGAGGTGTTACCTATCTTATGTGACACCGGCTGTTCCTGTAGAGAAAAACACAAACAAATGGAAAAAAACAAAGCAAAACTACATACAGCTATACTAAGCTTATTATAATACTATACTAAGCAGAAAGGAAGGAAGATGTGTCCCATACGTCTCCTATGGGAGGCGGTAGCAGAGTAGGTAGCGTCAAGATATATGTCAAGCTCGAGCACGAGATTGACAGACGACCTACAAAGTGATACTAAGCAGAAAAGGTCACAAGAAGAAGAAGAAGTCTCCGAGTGGCGTTCTCGGTGATCCGAGTTCGATCCTTGATGAGGGCTGTAAAATCCACTTAAAATCTTTCTTTGCACCGTTGAGTGGCCTAAGAACACCCACACGCTGCCCATTAACTCTACCTTCGATTGCGAGTGCATCGGAGGATACAGGGGGCGGCATGAGCCTCTAATCACGGGCGTCACTATAGAAATTCTGTCTGCGCCACCACGGGCGAGGGCCAACCATCACAGCCCTCAAGTTAATCTCCAGGGCCTACCATCCCACTCCTGGAGGTCACTGCCTAACGGCGCTGTAGGCACACACACGCACCAAAAAAAAGAAAAAAGAAAGAAAAAAAAGAAAGAAAAGAAAAGAAGCGAAACTCGGGGATATAATGCGCGAAAGTCGGGATGATAAGAATTTAGGACTCAGCGCGAAACTCGAGGATCGCAAAACTCGCATAGCGTGAAACTCGGGAGGGTAGTATATATATGTGATATATATATATATATATATATATATATATATATATATATAATATATATATATATATATATATATATATATATATAAAATATAAACCCTCTCCTATTCGGACTAATTGGGCCAAGAAGTGGTCCGAGTAATGCAAGGATCCGAATAATGCAGGGATAAAAAAAAAAAAAAAAATTCTTGGTGAATATAGAAAATTTATAAGTCATGCAAATATCAATAAACATAAGATAACTCATGTAAATAAATAAATCTACAGTAAAAATACACAATACAGTACTGTACAGGAGTACACTACCCTCCCGAGTTTCGCGCTTGCTTTCTTCCGGAGGCATAGCGTGAAACTCGCGGATCGCGAAACTCAGGTATTAAAAACACTAAAAATGTTTATTTAGTCCATTTTTTTTGTGTGTGCGTGTGTGTGTGTGTGTGTGTGTGTGTGTGTGTGTGTGTGTGTGTGTGTGTGTGTGTGTGTGTGTGTGTGTGTCTACAGCGCCGTTAGGCAGTGACCTCCAGGGGTGAGATGGTAGGCCCCTAGACTTGAGGGCTGTGTACCTACCGTATTTTACAGCTTATAAGACTAACTTTTTCCCCCAAAAAATATCCTGAAAATGCCCCAAGCCCCTGTCCACCCAGCAGTGAATGGGTACTGGGTGTTAGCCTAGGGTTTGTGACCTGCCTCTCGGGGTGGTGGCTTCGGCCAACACTACGTAGAGAAGAGGAGGGAGGAGAGGAGCTTGAGGTTGAGCTTGAGTTGGGAGTCACCCAGCGGATGCTGTTTTGGTCTGAGTGAGTGAGCTTGACACATATCTTGTCAGCTGATGGTTGTGTGACAGTGTTATATGGCAATAACACTGTCACAATGCCTTCCTCTCTTCTCTCCTGTCTCCTCCAGTACCTCCAGGAACCACAGTACCACACACGTCATGGTTACCGTATTTGCCGGCGCATAAGACGCACCTCCGCATAAGACGCACCCCTATTGTACAAGGAGGTTTTGAGAGAAAAAAATATTGGTGTTTTTGAGGGAAAACAAAAATTTCGTAAATTTATCAAGTTATTTAAAAAAAGAAGAAAAAAAAAAGGGATTTGTAGGGGAAAGCAAATGATTATGAGCATGTACCTAAATACAATATTCACAGTGCAGTGAATGTGAATAGAAAATTATACTAGTTAAAATGTAAAAGGAATGACAGGGTAACCAAAATCGGTCATAATATATTGCAGGATGCCCCTATGAATTGATATTCTCATATTTTGCTACCTATGACATATAGCTTAGATTTAATGTTGTAGGTATGCCTTTGTTGCTTTTCTGCTATGTGTTTAGACCTTGTGGAAAATTTGCATAGATATTGGTATTATTTTGGTAGTGGGCTTTCAATAGTCCTAGGACTCTTACCTAGATCATCGTGTAGCTTTCTTCATTCAAAGTATTTTGAACCCCATTTCCCATTGCGTAATTGAATAATAATGGCATTACACGTAGTACCGAAAATCTACCGTTATTCCAGCCAGAAAGTTAAGTTAGGTTAAATCAGATTAGGTTAGGTTAGAGGTGGGGTTTGGTTTAGTAACAGATGATATAGAGAAAAAACGAAAATTACCAATAATATGGCAGTGTGAAGCGTAGCAATGTTTGCGGGGCAGACCTGGAGGGGCAGAATGCCCCCCCCCCCCACACACACACACATGTAAACAAACATTGATTTCCGACAAAAACTAGAGCCAGATTAATTCAAAACACAGCAAAACTATTCAGGAGGACGTAAGTTTTGGCCTCGAAATCGGTGGTTGCCCAATAACAAAAATTTACGAAGACATTTAGATAACACTGTAAGGTAACCATCTCTACCTTGTTGTTATTGTTGTAATTGTTGAAGGGCACCGTTGTCGGGATCGACGATATTTGCCCTGTTTACACCTATGAATCTATCACAGTCACGAGGGTTGATTTCTTCTTCAGGAAGGTAGCTACAGGTGAAGGCTGGTTCACAGTCTGAAATCACGGTAGCGTTCCATCAGCCGTTCCTTGTATTCACACTATTCGTCAAGGTTCCGTCATTTTCGGCAGTTCCTGCTCACCCTCTAAGCAGACATGGTGCCTCAGAGGCTATGGTTGAAAAAAATTGCATTAATAGCACTTCGATATGTTGGATGAAGAAGAGGAGTTGAACTCTAAAAGACACTGTTTTGGGTACATAAAGTCTTGAGAAAACGACAATTATCAGCATGGCACAGTCTCATTACGTTAAAATATTCTTCCCCAGAAACCGTTACGTGACAGGACGGTGATGTATTGGAGCAGTGACGGCGGCGCACCTTTTAGTGTAACACGTCTATTTGTTTGAATGTATGAAATTCTAACGAATGTGATGAGACGGTGCCGTGTCACCATGATGGTATGGTGTGATTCGGCCTTGAGGCGGACGGTGTGGCGCCGTGATGGGTCTTGGTCTTGGTGTACCGTGTAGAAGATTTTTGTCCCATCTACAGGTACCGTTGCAACCTTTTTATTAGCACTTTCATACAGTTTCCTTATCCGGAAAAGTACAGGGGTGAGGATTGAAGGGTCGAGGTGATATAAAGGTCTATGCTGTCTCCTATCTCACCTTTCCTACCACTGTAGCGGTGCTAACACACACACGCACATACACACCTGCATCGGCTTAGGCCACCCCCATATCTGGGACCAAGATTAGAGGGTGACCTGACGCTGACCTGACTTGTCCTCGCCGACACAACTGCAACACCAGCCAGGAAATTCAGGCAGCCACAGGACACACAGAGACACACTCGCCACGCACCTCTTGACCCCACGTTGTACAATGACTCGCTGTCAAATAAACTACAAAGCCACGATGCCCTTTCTCCATCCTTGTGTGTATAGACAGACTCCCCAAGATACTACACCACCCTCTCACCGCTCACACTCCTTCAAATAAAACTTTAACACGCTCTTTGTTTCACTATTCCATTTATCAACAATACTCATTCCAGCAAAACATTCCAGCACCATTTTCTGCCTCCTTTCTATCATCTTCCAACTGTTGTGTCAACTTGTGTGGCCCTAGTCGAATGCGGGTTAAAGCGACATCTAATATGCGGGATATTTGTCTTTTCCATGGGTGCAGGGAGGAGTCTGAGCGGTAATGACCCAAGGTGGATGCGCGGAGGACTTCGCCGAGTGAAGTATCCCAGGTGAAGCGGCAGACCTGAGATATCAGACGTTTTACATTGGAGAGCAGCAGCGGGGGGTGGTTGATGTTTACATCTGACACGGCCATCTTGGCAGCAACAATCGCTATCTTGTTGCCCCAGCTCATATTTTCTCTTAAACTCCAACCTTTTCTTAGTATTATGCATCACTGTTGATAACACAGTTACAAATTTGTGCTCAGTGGACTACTGCTCAACACAGATCCCTCCAGACCCCTTTAGTAATACACCACCGGCTCTTCTGCATTATCTGCCTGACCTCTCATTCGCTAATATGGCCGCATTAGACGCAGGGTGAACTTTGCATTCCTTTTTTAGGGAAAAAACTGCGTCTTATGCGCCGGCAAATACGGTAATCACTTATAAAGGAGTATTTTGTGTTAAATAGTAAGGAACGGCGGGGGTGTACGGTAAGGTGCTACTTATTTTGAGGTGTTACCTATCTTATGCGACACCAGCTGCTCCTGTAGAGAAAAACACAAACAAATGGAAAAAAAACAAAGCAAAACTACAAGCTATACTAAGCCTATTATAATACTATACTAAGCAGGAAGAAAGGAAGACGTGTCCCGTACGTCTCTTATGGGAGGCGGCAGCAGAGTGGTTAGCGTCAAGATATATGTCAAGCTTGAGCACGAGCTTGACAGACGACCTACAAAGTGATACTAAGCAGAAAGGGTCACAAGAAGAAGAAGAAGTCTCCGAGTGGCATTCTCGGGATCCGAGTTCGATCCTTGATGAGGGCTGTAAAATCCACTTAAAATCTTTCTTTGCACCGTTGAGTGGCCTAAGAACACCCACACGCTGCCCATTAATTCTACCTTCGATTGCGAGTGCATCGGAGGACACAGGGGGCGGCATGAGCCTCTAATCACAGGCGTCACTATAGAAATTCTGTCTGCGCCACCACGGGCAAGGGCCAACCATCACAGCCCTCAAGTTAACCTCCAGGGCCTACCATCCCACTCCTGGAGGTCACTACCTAACGGCGCTGTAAGCACACACACACACACACACACACAACAACAAAAAAAAAAAAAAAAAAAAATGCGAAAGTCGGGGATATAATGCGCGAAAGTCGGGATGATAAGAATTTAGGACTCAGCGCGAAACTCGAGGATCGCGAAACTCGCATAGCGTGAAACTCAACTTGGGAGGGTAGTGTAGTGTACAGTACTATCAGTCCTACGTCTGGCAGCGGCACCCGGCAGCAGTATCAGGATGGCAGAGATTTCCTCCTCCTTCTTGGTGTTGTCTGTAGGGGTGCGAGGACCCCTTGAGGAGCCCTACGATCCCTGGTAATATCCTATGAAGCTATCACAGGTGTGGTATCTGACCTGTCTTCTTCACGAAGGCACAGGTGAGGCGGATGACAGCGTGTTGTCCTGAGAGGTAGGCAGGGCGCCAGGCGGGGCAGGTCGCTTGCCAGCAGGGTGGGTAGGGTTTTACGTCATTACTAGTTATTATACATCGTAGTGATTATGGTGAGCTGTTATATACACGCGTCATTATTTAGGTCAGTGTAGTACCTCGTGTCACCTTAAATAAGGGATGTTTAAAGGTGTTGAGGTGGCGGGCTAGCCAGTGAAGGGGAAATATTCTTGCCGCAGCCACCCCGTAACACTAATGGAAAAAGTGTCCATGTGACATGACCTTTAAAGGCCGTGTCAAACGTATTGTTGACTTGTGATTGGTCGAGAAGTTTTAGAAACAGTTTGTCATTGGCTGGTGACTGATGACAAGTTTGATGACGTCATTACTCGTCCAAGCCAGTCAGGGCCTTCCTACCTGTTAACTACCTAACGAGGGAGACTTGCTGGATACGGTAGTAAGGGCAGGTAGTATCTAGGTGGTATGAGAGCGGGTGGTAGCTAGAGATACGACCTCCATTGCTGGATCTGGGTCTAAGGCTCAATGGCCTCAGATCAGTCGCCAATACAACATTTGGACACAACAAAGAAACCACAATTACAGTATACAAATTATATGCTTAGTGATGGATCATAAATGCTCTGCCTGGCTGCCTGGGCCTCTAACCTCACTGACTCACATGACACCCTACCTACCCCTAAAAAAAAAAAAAAAGAGGAGGAGGAGGTCCGAATAATGTCGAAGTCCGAATAATGAAGGTCCGAATACTAGAGGGTTTACTGTATATATATATATATATATATATATATATATATATATATATATATATATATATATATAATATATATATATATATATATATATATATATATATATATATATATATATATATATATATATATATATATATATATATATATATATATATATATATAATATATATATTATATATGTATATATATTTTATATATACACTTAGTCTTAGCTTATTTTAATTATTATTACACTACCCTCCCGAGTTTCACGCTATGCGAGTTTCGCGATCCTCGAGTTTCGCGCTGAGTCCTAAATTCTTATCATCCCGACTTTCGCGCATTATATCCCCGAGTTTCGTTTTTTTTTTTTGTGTGTGTGTGTGTGTGTGTGTGTGTGTGTGTGTGTGTGTGTGTGTGTGTGTGTGTGGTGTAGGTGTGTAGTGATGTGGTGTGCCTACAGCGCCGTTAGGTAGTGACCTTCCAGTGAGTGGTGGTACGCCCTGGAGATAACTGAGGCAGGATGTGGCCCGCCGTGTGCGCGACAGATACGGAAAATACCTTTTATCCGGATATATCCGGACTTCTGGGTAGCCGGTTAATGGAAAAGTCCGGTTAATGGGTAAGTATACTTACGAAAGATGCATTTACTAAAAATAAACATAATATTGTATGATTGTTTGTATTGTATGACACACACCCACACATACCACCCACACACACACACACACATACCACCCAACACACACACCCACACATACCCCCCCAACACACACCCCCACACATACCACCCAACACACACACACACATACCACCCAACACACACACCCACACATACCACCCAACACACACACACACACACATACCACCCAACACACACACCCACACATACCACCCAACACACACACACACACATACCACCCAACACACACACACACACATACCACCCAACACACACACACACACATACCACCCAACACACACACACACACACCCACATACACGGGTGGTATGTGTGGGTGGGTGTGTTGGGTGGGTGTGTGTGTGTGTTGGGTGGTATGTGGGATGACTCAAAATACCACTCCGGTCGTCGGGTAGCACTGACCTTGCCCACGGACTGATAAACACTGAATTATCATAGCGCATGGCGCATTATGGCGGGAATAAACAGGTGGCGATAGGTGGCGCTCACGTCTACGGCGGCAAAATTAAAAGTTAAATATTTCGTTACTTTTTTATTTTACACACATACACCCACATACACACACATACACGGGTGGTATGTGTGGGTGGGTGTGTTGGGTGGGATGTGTGTGTTGGGTGGTATGTGGGATGACTCAAAATACCACTCCGGTCGTCGGGTAGCACTGACCTTGCCCACGGACTGATAAACACTGAATTATCATAGCGCATGGCGCATTATGGCGGGAATAAACAGGTGGCGATAGGTGGCGCTCACGTCTACGGCGGCAAAATTAAGAGTTAAATATTTTGTTAATTTTTTATTTTTTAATACTATTTACTTACCTGCCACAAATTCCGGTTATTGGGTTATTCCGGTTGTTGGGTATCCGGATAAAAGGTATTTTCCTGTATTATAGTGACGCCTGTGATTAGAGGCTCATGCCGCCCCCTGTATCCTCCGATGCACTCACAATCGAAGGTAGAGCTAATGGGCAGCATGTGGGTGTTCTTAGGCCACTCATCAGTGCAGAGAAAGATTTAAAGTGGATTTTACAGCCCTCATCAAGGATCGAACTCGGATCACCGAGAACGCCACTCGGAGACTTCTTCTTCTTGTGACATTTTCTGCTTAGTATCACTTTGTAGGTCGTCTGTCAAGCTCGAGCATATATCTTGACGCTACCCACTCTGCTACCGCCTCCCATAAGAGACGTATGGGACACATCTTCCTTCCTTCCTGCTTAGTATAGTATAATAATAGGCTTAGTATAGCTGTATGTAGTTTTGCTTTGTTTTTTTCCATTTGTTTGTGTTTTTCTCTACAGGAACAGCCGGTGTCGCATTAGACAGGTAGCACCTCGAAATAAGTAGCACCTTACCTTACTATTTACCGCAAAATACTTCTTTATAAGTGATTAACCATGACGTGTGTGGTACTGTGGTTTCTGGAGGTACTGGAGGAGACAGGAGAGAAGAGAGGAAGGCATTGTGACAGTGTTATTGCCGTATAACACTGTCACACAACCATCAGCTGACAAGATATGTGTCAGGCTCACTCACTCAGACCAAAACAGCATCCGCTGGGTGACTCCCAACTCAAGCTCCTCTCCTCCTTCCTCTTCTCTACGTAGTGTTGGCCGAAGCCACCACCCCGGGAAGCGGGTCATAAACCCTAGGCTAACACCCAGTACCCATTCACTGCTGGGTGGACAGGGGCTTGGGGCATTTTCAGGATATATTTTTTGGGGAAAAAGTGAGTCTTATAAGCTGTAAAATACGGTAGGTACACAGCCCTCAAGTTAACCTCCAGGGCCTACCATCCCACCCCTGGAGGTCACTGCCTAACGGCGCTGTAGGCACACACACACACACACACACACACACACACACACACACACACACAAACACACACACACACACACACACACCACACACACACTGTCACGAACTCCCCCTCTCGGTCAAGACTAAAGTAATGAACGCTTAGTAAAAATTGAAATTCAGGTTCGGTGGGGAGTCGATAAAAAAAAAAAAAACATAAAATAAAAACCAGTAACCAGTGAAGTAATTACTTTGAGTCAAAAACAATACCCAAATAAAGAACTAATCACAAAAGAAAAATGAGAAATAAAAGCTCTATCAAACAGAACAACGTTAACACTTTATTACTTCATTTAATTATGGTTGGCCATAAAAAGAAACACACCGCATGGATAAAGAAAACTAATTAAGATGTACACGCTCACACTTAAAATTGTTATCAAGACGGCTCATTGATAACCCAGTCATTAGAACTCTAAAGAAACAAAATACACACAAGGCAAAGTGCTCCTGTCTAACACATAAAACGGACAGTGTTCGACTGCTATTCGCCACACAAGGAAAGGGAAAACTTATCTGATTTTCCCGATACTCCGACAAATACAATCACAAAAAAAAAACTTTCACTAAAATTGAGTTAACAGGAAAAACACACGCCTAAACTCTTATCTCCACTAAAATTCCCATGAGGCAAAGTGCTCCTGTCTAACAACACACACACACACACACACACACACACGCACGCACGCACGCACGCACGCACGCACGCACCGGACTAAATAAGCACTTTTACAGGGTTGATAATACCCGAGTTTCGCAATCCGCGAGTTTCGCGCTATGCCTCTGGAAGAAAGCAAGCGTGAAACTCGGGAGGGTAGTGTATATACCGTATTTGCCGGCGCATAAGACGCAGTTTTTTCCCTTAAAAAGGAATACAAAGTTCACCCTGCGTCTAATGCGGCCATATTAGCGATTGAGAGGTCGGGCAGAGAATGCAGAACAGCCGGTGGTGTATTACTAAAGGGGTCTGGAGTGATCTGTGTTGAGCAGTAGTCCACTGAGCACAAATTTGTAACTGTGTTATCAACAGTAATGCATAATACAGGAAAATACCTTTTATCCGGATATATCCGGACTTCCGGGTAGCCGGTTAATGGAAAAGTCCGGTTAATGGGTAAGTATACTTACGAAAGATGCATTTACTAAAAATAAACATAATATTGTATGATTGTTTGTATTGTATGACACACACCCACACATACCACCCAACACACACACACACACACACATACCACCCAACACACACACCCACACATACCACCCAACACACACACACACATACCACCCAACACACACACCCACACATACCACCCAACACACACACACACACACATACCACCCAACACACACACCCACACATACCACCCAACACACACACACACACATACCACCCAACACACACACCCACCACCTAACACACACACACACATACCACCCAACACACACACCCACACATACCACCCAACACACACACACACACATACCACCCAACACACACACCCACACATACCACCCAACACACACACACACACACACACACATACGGGGGTGGTATGTGTGGGTGGGTGTGTTGGGTGGTATGTGTGGGTGTGTGTGTGTGTTGGGGGGTATGTGGGATGACTCAAAATACCACTCCGGTCGTCGGGTAGCACTGACCTTGCCCACGGACTGATAAACACTGAATTATCATAGCGCATGGCGCATTATGGCGGGAATAAACAGGTGGCGATAGGTGGCGCTCACGTCTACGGCGGCAAAATTAAAAGTTAAATATTTCGTTACTTTTTTATTTTACACACATACACCCACATACACACACATACACGGGTGGTATGTGTGGGTGGGTGTGTTGGGTGGGATGTGTGTGTTGGGTGGTATGTGGGATGACTCAAAATACCACTCCGGTCGTCGGG